>OY292538.1:6492618-6833974 GCA_958496365.1 Subacronicta megacephala
ATTAAGAAAACGTATACATGCAATTAGCCTGAATCCCCAAAGGATTTAGCATAGGATACTAATGTATCTGCACCTACAGATCACCTAGTATATTTTAGGTTCCATATAACATCCTACTAATAATATTATAAATGTGAAAGTTTGTGAGGACGGAAGGATGGATGTTTGTTACTCTTTCACGCCAAACCTACTGAACGGATTTTGATGAAACTTTACAGTACTATTGTTTATACATCATAATAACATATAGGCTTCAATTTATAACGATGTTTTGGGAAATTCCCACTGGATTGGGAACAATTTATTCCACGCGGACGAAGTCGCGGGCAAAAGCTAGTAGGTATCTTTTATATCTTTAATTAAGGATAGTCCTTTAAATTGCGAACTCCAAACCGCTACTAGCTATATATTTCCTAGAAAAACCCAATTATACTTTGCTCGACTTAATAGGAATTCAAGTCAATAATTATTGTTATATACCTACGTATTTTAGAAACGGCTATAACAGATTGAAAAAGTAATTATCAGATTTCGCAACATAAATTATACTATTGACGAGATATTAATTGACTATCATTTATCGATTAAGTACCATCAATTAATGAATAGTTGTGTGTTCGTGAACATATTAATTTCATGAAGTAAGTATCTTTATTATTTTACCCACCAACGTCGATATCGATGAGTATTTAAACGGAAAATTCAAATGACATTGTCCAATATAATTAGTTGAATTACATTACGAATTTTATCAGTCATAGAATATTAAAGGCTTTGTTGAGCTTATGTTAATCATAGTTGCGGTTTTTAGGATTTCTACCATAACTTTAGTGACTCGATAATCAATAATATTTATCGTCAAATACCACCAATCATTGGGTTGTTTTTTTTTATTTGGGATAGCTAAGTTCGAGTGTCACTTTTAAAGAATGACGAGGCCGAATATTCGGCGAACTTGTCAAAAGCCATAGACGGCCCATCCCCATTTATAATATTAACGTAAAAATCGCATGCGCAATAAATTCTCCAGATACCTTCACTCTCACTTGACCGGAAGATCAACCGCAGGGAGTTTCTTTCCAATACTAGTTTAGCCTTCCTGATCCACTCGTTATCTTCCTGTATTACGCGACGGTCAATTACAGTGAAACCAACTGAACTCAAGTTAATGTCGACTTAATGTAGCAGTTAAGATAGGTAACTATGTGTAGTTACTGTTATTTTTAACCTAGTTTCGTTTGCCGTGAATTCGAGTACTATTTTTTAGGTAACCTAAATTTTTATGTGCAACAAGAAAATCTAGTTTCTCGTATCTTGGAAGTTAATAAACTTGACTATGCACAATACTTATCTAAAACCTATAATTAGGGTTGATATCCTATAATGTTATTGTTATTATATATTATTGTTAACCTAGAATGAGGATATCGATCATCATTGAATCCAACTTGAAAACTATGACTGAGTCTATAGGCCAAAATAGTCATATGGTTGAGTATCTGCAGATACTCTTTTTACAAATACAATGTTTACTTAATTTTGTTTCAAGTTACAAGATTGTTACAAGACTTGAACTTAATCGCTATTTTATATTTTTTTATAAATGTAAAAATTATATATTATTACCTACGCGACATTATTCATTTGAGACAAACCGCTCGGAAGTGGTTTGTCTCAAATGAATAATGTCGCTGTCTCTTTCTAACGAACGGTGCGCCTCTGTTCACGATAAAGTGTTAAAGATTTATGATCGTTTGTCATACAATATTCAATTTGACAGAATTTTGAGTTACGTCGATGTTCTCGCGAACCAGCGTTATGATCCGGTAAATGACAACTAGGTTTACGATAGTCGTAGTCGTAGTGTCTTGCTGGGATGTCTATATGCCAGCATGAATGTGTCCGCACGACCGGTACTACCCTCCCACAGAATATTGACGTGACGTAGCAGTGTGCACACTATTGCGTTTCGTACGGCGAGTGTGGAGCGCAGGAAGCCCAATTTTCCTTGGCTCGGCAACGCATCTGCAACTCCTTTGGTATTGCAGATGTCTATGGGCGGCGATGACTACTTACCATCAAGTAGTTGCTCGTTTGTCGAGTTATCCCAAAAAAAGAAAAACATATTTACGTGATGACATGTTGGTAGGATATCAACAGGAACATATATTATAAAAAAATTGTGTTCCTTATTGAATTTTGTAAGAAAACGCCAGTTTAAGTACAGACTTGACCAGTTTTATTTGTATCAAAAGTAGTTTAAGAAGTCAATTATCTCACGGAACACAAATACATATTTGTCTCAGATCCTTATAAGGCCATCGACTCTGATTGGCCTCGTTAAGGGGTAGAACTAGTTACAAATTACTGACACCTTACTGAAGGCCAAATCACTTCGAATGTACCTTCAAGGCAACCCAATAGAATAGAACAGGTTGATTATTATTGCATACAAATTCAATTGATTGTATAAAACAAGATTCTGGTGGCTTTAATTTGAATTTATTGGTTAAGCGGTATTTACCACGGACGTAATGATAAATAGATCTTTTAAAGGCACTGAAAAACCCAATAATACTTTGCTCGACCTGGAGATCTAATTTACTAGCAATCGCGCTTAGGATCACTAGTCTGATAAGCTAGTCAAACCGACTGATACGTGAAAAAAAGACGACTTTAAATAATAAGTATATTTCATACATGTGGTATGTTTACTTTGTATACAGAAATAGTATTTATTTTTCAGGAATAGTGAATGGGTTTGGTAGAAAAAGTTGTTAAGTAAAATGATTAGAATAACCCTATATCGGATGCAGGTAGGTGACTATATCAGCACCCTGTATATATGACTAATAGTCATACCATCACGCCTGTATTCCCCGAAAAGCTAAGCAGAGGTGTGCCAATGTAAGCCCACTTTTTGCCAATATGTTTAGGTACCATGTAATAGGGGGCGAGCCTATTGCCATTAACCGGGTACAAATCCAGACTCCGAGCTGCTACAGAGACTGTTATAGAAAATGTCAATAACTCTTTGCTCTACCTGGGAATCAACTTACGATCTCCAGCGTTGCAGTCACGCTTGGGACCACTAGACTTACGAGGCAGTCCAATAGTCAGTTATGTATAAGTTTTTTTTTTTTTTTTTTAAATAAAGGTTACTAGCAATGTGGGTCACACATTACTAGTATTCTTGTTAACCCCTCGTGCTAAGCTAAATGCTTGTGTTACGAGTGGTTTCACGTCGGTAGTGCAATGGGTGGGGTTCGAACCGGCAACCACATGATCACAAGTCCTACGCCCTAGCCATTAGGCTACCGCCGCTTTTTTATATGCTTGGAGATACTCACAAAGTAAATAAACTTTGTGACTATCTCCAAGATTTCAAGACACTGTAACTTTATGCGTTGGTTGCATGAATATTAGCACATAGTTTCATAACTTACTTATCTTGTTTTCATCACGAGGTGTTGATTTCAATGCAGAAATATGGCATCGGCGGGTATTACAAATAGCTTATAGGTAGGACGCAAGATTGCATATATTTTTAGAACTTTCTTGTTCTTCCTACTCTTCACCCGTTATATTTATGTGGTTAGGTCTTCTCACTTTTCTTTGCCTATTGGGTTTGCTTGAGGTTTTTCATACCTCTGGGCGGGCGGTCTGTACCCCTTTTCTGTTCTGCAGTTCAGCAAAATTTTTACGATATGACTTTTCTCTTCCCAGAAAAATATTTAAAAGTATGGCCGTTGAAAGAAAGAAAGATACAGTAAAAACAATAATGGCAACCCTGCGCGAGGCCAAAAAGGGTCCCCATCTCAGCATAATGCTGTGACATTACAAATGCCCTCAGCGCTGGTATTCTGATAGGGCCTTACTATAAGTGATGCCACGGACAATTACAACAACAGCAGCGCAAATTCTACATATGAAAAAAATAATGTAATTATTGCTTGAAGCTTGAATAAATGGAATAAAATAAGAATAATGACACATTCTACATATAAAAAATAAAAACAATAAATCGTTGGATTTTTAACTGCAATTGATTAGATTTTTTTTATTATTTTATTAATTTAGGGGCTTATGTCACCAAGGCTATGTAAGCCCAAGTGTTACCTAATTAGAAGATTTGTTATTACTAAAGGTTTGAATCTTACTTTGTGTGTTTTACTTGTCATGTGTCAGTGCCTCTCCTTTTTTTATTTATTTTTGTTAACTCTTGAACGATGGTTTGAACGTATTTATATAATGTATTTAAGAATATTATTGTAACATCTCATCAACTAGCAGCAGATAGGAAACTACAACAATCAAAGCTATTCTGTCCTTATTTTTTAGCATTATATATTGCGAAATGTTCACAAAGATATGAATTTTCTAATTAAACTACATACTACGGACTATTTTGTCCGTTTGGAAGTAAGACAGATACACAAGTTACACTAATAACATTTCTCTGTTAACGTTGGCGTTTTTAGAGAATTAAACAACAATATCTCTGCCTATACCAAAACAAAAGGGCGTGAATGTGTCAGACCATGTGACAGGTGCATTGAAGCATCATGTCCAGTTGCTAAACGGAACCGAACACGCACCAGTTGGTAGAAAGCAGCTCACTGACCTCAATGCACTTACTTCATTAACAACGAACCATTCAACCGATTGATCGTACTTTGTAAATAAATAAATAAGTTATTTTTTATTATATATAGCTTTAACGGATGTTAACGTCGCCGGTATGTTTAAGTCCCACGTAATAGGGGGCAAGTTTTCAATTAAATTTATATGATTAAATAAATTGATACTAAAGTTAAATAGTAATACAAAAAGAAAGTGGGTAAATATAACCACTGGACTGTCAAGTCAAAGGTCTCGAGTTCAAATCAAAGGCACGCACCTCTGATTACCTACGTGCTGAAATGGAAAATTTCGTAGAAAACCCCAAAAACACTTTTGCTCGACCTGGTAATCGAACCCAGGTTGTCTAGCGTAGCAGTCACACTTGGGACCTCTAGACTAATAAAAACTAACTTATAAAAAGTAGCTTTTACAAAATTTGATCATTTAACTTTGTGGAGGTAGTCTTAGCTTACCACTGTAAATACTGTCGTAATTATATCAGTCCAAGGTTGAACTGTGTCGAGAAGAAAACACCACCTTCTCACACCCTGGATCATGCAATGTCACGCCTATTAACCACTTCTTATCTCCGCAAATAAATGCAATTGAATCTGAAAATGAAAGTTACAATGCTTAGCAAATTATTTCAGAAAATTGTGATGTGAAGCGGAGTTTTGTAACGTTATTTAATAGCGGAAATCATCATGTAATGTATACTGTAATGATGTGTTATTGCATAGCTTCGAATCTCCTTTTTAATATATTTTTTTTACAATGTAGCAGTAGGTGCACATTTTGGATTGGTTTGGTCGTTCGTTTGTATCTTATTTCCAAATTGTAAAATCAAGCATTTTTAACCCTCGACGCAAAAACGACGGGGTGTTATTAGTTTGACGTGTCTGTGTGTGTGTGTGTGTGTCTGTCTGTGGCTTTGCAGCTCCCGAGCGGATGAACCGATTTTGATTTAGTTTTTTTTGTTTGAATAGTGAATTCGTCGGGAGTGTTCTTAGCTATGTTTGATGAAAATCGGTCGAGATATAATGCAATTGTCGGGGGATTTTTGCTTCCTAATGTTGTATTACTGTAAATAAATCTTGTCAAGACAGTTTAACAAGTCAATGTTCAAAATTACTGGTATAAACTACATACTGAAATGGTCCTTTGAAGAAAGAACCACAGGCTTTGAGTAGACCAAGCCGTACTTACGGCACGCTTGTATCATCGTGTAGCTCATCCATAATTTAGGGATCTCAACAACATTTCTAATACAGTTTCTTTGAAGTATCTAAGCCTGTCTGAAGTTGTCTGCAAGTGGTTTAACAGTGGTAAATTTTAATAGAAAGAGTCGGTGTATAGACAATTAGCGTCATATGTTTTCGCATTTGTGATTTTTTAATTATTTGGATATTTATTTATAAAAACACTTAATTAAGCGGCCAACTTCAAACGAGCTGTGTCACAACAAACTATACAAGCTTAATTCACTGACGCATGTAGTGGTCTCATGAGGGTAAAATAATAGATTTTGCATTGTGTCTACAATATGGCGCTTGACGGATTAGTCTGAGCTTAATTAAAGCTGGAATCTTAATTATCGTATATACATAGTGATACGTAGTTGAAAGGGAAAAAATTAAAATTAGTAATAATGATTAGATAAGATTTATTATTTTACTAGCTATCCGCCCACGGCTTCGCCCGCATGGTTTCTCGGCTTTTCTGCATTTAAAAGGAATATTTTGTCCCGTTTTTGCAACATTTTTCATTTATGCTCCACTCCTATTAGGCTTAGCGTAATGATAAGCCTTTATCACTCAGTGAAGATGCAGCTTTCTATTGGTGAAACAATTTTTGAAATCGGTCCCGTAGTTTTTGTGTGAGAACATTACAAACATACATACATAAACAAATGTTTCCTCTTTATAATATTAGTTTAGATAATAGGACACGACGAAACCAAGATTAGCGGGGCATTTGCATAGCCCAAAACTGCAAAAACTTGCTTGTTATGTTACAAATGTCTTACAGTAAAAATATGAGACCAAGGTAGCTTTCTGTGACATTTAAAACTACAGTAAACATCATTAAAAGTGATTACAAAGCTCCATGAATAAGCATAAATGTATATACGTTGACGTTTGTCCGTTAGTCATTCCGTTATCCGACGGCAATGGATCGCTACGCCATCGGTACTCAGTTGCTTGTCCCCCAATGCCACAGATTGATGGTACGACCTATATGTATTTATGGAAAAGGGAACTAATGACTTGTATCGAAATTTAGTATTGATTTATTAAAAATAACATTCCTATTAAAATAATTGGTAGTAGTAGTGCGTTTCGTACGATGAGTGTGGAGCTCCAGAGACCCAATTCCTCCCTCAGTCCCCTCCCTTTTCTTTTTTTCCTTCCCCTTCCTTTCCTTTAATAGGCTCGGCAACGCATCTGCAACTCTTTTGTCATTGCAGATGTCCATGGGCGGCGAAGTCTAATTACCATCAGGTAGCTTTTTGGTTGTTCGGCTCTATTTATATTCAACTTTTGTATGAGACTACTTGTCTACTTTGTTTGTACTTGTGTACAAACGTTATATTGTGTAGTTGTTCAGTAGTAGTAGTGTCTTGCTGACATGTTTACATGCCAGCATAAATTGGTCGGCACGATCGTGAACGTAGGTACTATCCTCCCGCAGAATATCGACGACAAGTAGCAGTATGCATACTGTTGCGTCTCGTACGGTGAGTGTGGAGCGCCGGAGGCTTAATGCGGCTTAATTCCTCCCTTGGTCCCCTTGCTACTCCTTCTCCTTAAATAGGTTCGGCTACGAAACTGCAACTTCTTTGGTATTGCAGTTGTCCTTGGGTGACGGTGACTACTTACCATCAAGTGGATCGCCTGCTCGTTTACCGAGTTAATCCATAAAAAAGTAGACTTTCGAAAAACTTCTATGTACTGTTTTTAGGGCTGTACAGTTTGCTTCTCTTGAGAGCTTTCAAGTAACTTTGACATTGACTGCGCGCATTCCTAAGCAAGTGCTTATGCAAGTATGTAAACAAAGCTTTGAATGATGTCAATGCTTTGTTAAGAGCACGATCGTGCATAAGTATGGTTGTCACGATGACATTAACCTGTATAAGGACTTCTTTTGACATTTAAACCTGCTTAATCATCAACCCATTTCATTGTCCCACTGCTGAGCACGGGTCTTCTCTCAAAATGAGAGGGATTAGGCTACAGTCCACCACGCTAGCCTTCTGCGAGTTGGCAGACTTCATACGCCGTCACGAAAATTTCATGCATGCAGGTTCCTCATTGCATTACATAATTATCACTTCGGAAAGTAAAAATTGTGTGTTTGTTGAAATTTGAATTGGCAGTTCAATGGTCATATCACTTGGCTATCACTGAACTTTTTTAATAAAACACAAAAATCTTATCTTTTTGAAAAATGCCTCGTTAGTCTAGTGGTCCCAAGCGCGACTGCTACGCTAGAGCTCTTGGGTTCGATTCCCAGGTCGAGCAAAGTGTTATTGGGTTTTTCTATGAAATTCCCAGTAGCAGCTCGGAGTCTGGATTTGTGCCCGGTTAATGGCAATAGGCTCGCCCCCTATTACATGGGACCTAAACATACCGGCGAAATGTGGGTGTACATTAGTACAACTCTGCCTAACCCTTCGGGGAATACAGGCGTGATGGTATGTTATGTTATGTGTTTTGAAAAATGTAAAATCTTCGTGCGATCCGTTAAACAAAACTTCGAATTTCGTTTCTCGGAGTTGCTCCCTGATGAACTAATAATTATGTATCGGGAGTGTAGGTAGGTAGGTAAATACAAATGTTTTTTTTTCTCTGAAATATGGCAGATACCTGGTAAGTAAATATCTGTCTAGAACATTTCCCCATATCTTAATAAAATTTCTTGTAGACACAGTCATGTAAATTTCTACCCTGCGGCCTTGATTCACGAATCGAAAGTAGTCTTAACCGGACACCGAACACGTGCTGTAGTGTCACATACCATAATAAACTGTATGACGTGTATACAAAGTGTAATTTCCTGTGGCTGTTAGATCGAGTGACACTTCGCACCATGGTTCCGCCATGGGCAATATCGTTAATGATTTAGAAACAAATGACTTACTTTTTTTTTATGGCTTACATAGATCATGTGTTAGATTGATGCGAATTTTCTCTGACTGTGATGATTTTTTGGGCTGCCGGGCCGCCGCTGTTAAGCAAAGTATAAATGGGTAAAAGTAAAATATAAATGGGTATTTTACTATGACACACAGTAACAGCGCCGCTAGTGTATGAATAGGTTGTACATTACTACTCCTCTGCCTAAATATCGGAGATACAGGCATGGTGGCATTTTATGATATTTTCTTCTCCATTAAGTAAAACTTCAGGTGAAACAGACAGAAATTAATCACCACATATATATGGTTTTATGTTCACATAAACTGGTTTTTTATATAAATGTCATAAGGCAGAAGTCAAATAAATGTTTTGCTTCACAAATTGAGAAAAATTCAAGGTCAACAGTGAAATTTGTGACCTTCCTGTTAAATGGCGTTGTTGGTTTTTAAGAAATGTAATATTTATGTTAATTCAAGGAAATTAATTGGTTATATGTGGTTGAAATCAGACTCATATATAGATAATATAGATAATATATACAAGCTCAGTTTTAGTATAAACGAAACACGAAACACGTGTCTAGTATTTTTAGGTAAAGAATCCATGTACAACATTTCAAAACTGTATCTTGTTAAATGACAAAGTTATAAGCTTGTTATGTTATCTGGTTGTCCGTCGCATCCAAAGAGATTGAATAGTCTTTGGTCGCATCAATCTGTCGCATCGACTTCGGGCGACTGAAGGGTTTGTTTTACCCCCCTGCCCTGTTGTGCGCCCGCGCCTAGTGCCTTTATGGGCAGTGACCTGTGTTGTGCGCGCATGATTGCGGATAGTTACTTAACATATTTTAGGACAAAATATGGAATTGGAATCGATTCAGATACTTATTCTGAACAAACTATATTCTGATTTCGCAAATACTAAAAATATTGTTGTATAAATTGATATGACACACAACAAGCGAGGCATGCGTCCAGCACTAGAGTTATATAGACTGATGATGATGGTGATGCATAGCCATAACCCCATAAATCACCAAAATTGGGCTTTTGGTTGCTTAAACTCCCAAGTGTCAGTCAATCTAACAATGAAAAATATTACCAAAACGCCCACCACTCTTAAACTTCATATATGGTTATACATGCAATAAACCCAATAATGAATAAATCTGGGCCGCTAATACTAAAACAAAATTACCATTATAAGATTAATCAATTTTATTATATAATAAAACATGCAACTTAAATTATTCATATAGATTGATATCGATACAGAATTTAAACAAACCTCGCGGATAATTGAATTGAAATTAAAATACCAAATCACGTAACTATGTATTTCTAAAATGTGGGTCAAATAGTATCACTTCATATTGTACATACAGGTAGGTACCTACTTTAATTGTATATAATCTTGTTGTTATTTAAACCAACTGTTATGCTTTAATACAATTAATGAAATTTCAATGCAGTGACGGCTAAGTCAAAGGTCTTGAGTTCGACTCAAAGGCTTTCCAAGGAAAACATCGTGAGGAATTCATGCGTGAGATAATTTCTCGAGGGCAGGCGAAGTCTGTTCATCCCGCAGTTGGGTAGCGTAGTAGTCTAGCTAGCCTAATTGTTCTCATTCTGAGATGAGATGGGTTGATGATGAATGAAAATGCATTAAATCAGATTCTTCATCAGCCTATAGACGTAAATTTTACTTTCTCTGTTGCATTTTGGTTAACAACAATCCATACCGGCCGCCTGAAGGTATATTAAAGATTTAAGAAGATGAAGATTCCTTTTTCTCTCTCTCTCTCATTTAAGTGATTAGCTTGTCGGTGGAGCAATCGCCACTGTTCCCTTTTCTCTACTTTCTGTTCGATCTCTTAATATGACTCTACTCCCACTTTTTCCTTCACTTGTATTCAATAAAACTTCTTCTAGGCTTTCCCCTTCCTCGTCTTAGAAGGCAAAATTGAAGATTCAGGCTTTATTATTTCTTTTTTGATACATAAGGAAGTTGATGTCCTTCTTGGAGATTCAATCTATCTCCTTGCCTTTTTGACTGAAACCTGTTCAGTGGTTTAGGCGTAAAAACTTAATAAACTGACAGACACACAGTACCTTTAATATTTATAATATTAGTATGGATTATTATAATATAGTTCTTAATACATGTCCCTCAAGACTACCCATAATAATAATATATTACCTTCGTCTTCGGAATACCAATTAGCCCAACCGGTACCTATAAAAATGGTCGCAAAAAAGGAGTCTACGACCATTTTCGACCGATAATTCGTACTTAATAAACAATAGAAAGTTCTTCACGATCTTCTACCAACATTAGTAATGTGCGTCCGTCTTCGCCGCGCTGCCGTCTCGGAAACTAGTTTTGCAACTCACTAAAAAGGATTTAGAAAGTGCCATCGGCCACCGACATCCGTTTCCTATGATTTTCTTTTGAATTTTTTAAATATTTCCGCTGATTTTTCTCGGATATGAATGCCGCATTGAGATGGTCATTTTTCATTTATAGTCAGCCAAGAAAAAGTGAAATGGAACTGATTTTTTTTATGGGATTGCTGGGCAAACTATCCGACGAACTATCTGATGGTAAGTAGTCATCGCCGCCCATGGATATCTGCAAAACCAAATGAGTTGTAGATGCGTTGCTGAGCCTATTTAAGGAAAAAGGAGGGGAAAGAGAAAAGCAGAAGGAAGGAGACTGAGGAAGAATTGGGACTTCGGCGCACCATACTGACCGGATGAAACGCAACAGCACCTATGCTACTTAACGTCGATATTGCATTGCATTATATCTCGACCGATTTTCATCAACCATAGCTAAGAACATTCCCAACTAATTCACCTACCAAGCATAAAAACCAAATCAAAATAGGTTCATCCGTTCGGTAGCAACGATGCCACAGACAGAAATACACACAGACACGTTAAACTTATAACGCCCCGTCGTTTTTTTGCGTCGGGAGTTAGAAACACATTTATCAATTTCTTTACAAAGCTACCGGACATATCCTAGATGTAGGTCCAGGCATCTAGCTCTATAAAAGGCTAGCTATAGACCTATACTAGGAACTGGACGGCACACTAATTACGATTCCTAGGCCGTACCGAATATCTAGGTTTCTAGACTAGGTGGGATTTTCTTTTTTGTTGATATGGTACTTTATAATCCCATGGACCCATTTGTTTTTTATAAAAAAGGCTTACTAGCAATGTTATGAGTGGGTTCACGTCGGTAGTTCTATGGCTGGGTTTCCAACGACGCCCTTGTCATTAGGCTACCGTCGCTTCAAATTGATTGTCCATTTTTTGTGTATGTATTTATATTGTTTAAATGCTGCGATAATATATTGTAATATGATCTCCACAACCCAAGTGCTAAACAATACTTATATCCTTACAATAAAATGGCGACCCTCGCCATTCTCATTAAAGTCTATAATCTCACAGATATTACATAAAAAGTTACAGATATTTGTTAATGTCAAGTCGCCAATTATATGCGGTAACAAATCAACGCAAAATATTACATTCAACGGAAATGAATGATGGCCTCTAATTTAAAAAGCTTGGCCACTTGTAATAATAATACTTACACCGGAAGTTTGCCGTGAAAAGTATGTCACTTGATTACAAGTCCTGTCATTACTTAAGAATGGTTTGGGCATAGTGAACGAATGAATGAAAGATGATTGCTAAAAGGAATTTATCTAGTGAATGTCAACGACAGCGTCAGGACAGTTAAAAGTTCATACGGCAATCTTATCAGCGAGGTCTTTCAAAAAGGTCAGGTGCGTAGTACTCGGAACCGGCGCGTGTGTATGACAAGATGTATGAAGCAAGCAGAAGAAGTATGCAAGTTCGAAGAAAGTACCAGTCTATGGTTTCTACTTATCTTCTTCTCTTACTTACTTATGGAATTCAGATGTGTGTTTTGATTCGAACCTTCATACTGTTTTAGTCCACTAGATCTTTAGCCAGTAAAGGTACCGAGAACTTTGCTGATTATGTTAAATTTCTCTTCCACATTCAGCAATTTCGGTAAAAATTACCAATCTTTTTGTATTTTTAGGCATTTTCCATGCAAAGATTATTAAGTTATTTTAGTGAATGCCCGCTGCCCGCGTTCGTATTTTTCCTTCACTAAAATAAATTAAAAATTACCAATTTTGGTCAAAATGTTGCTGCTACTAGCGACATGGGACAGTGATTCTAGGTCAAATGTCACGAACACTACAATACCTGTCATATATTTGCGAAGTCATTCGAAAGTCAGTCTTTTTTGAAAGTCAAACTCATCAAAAGTTGAGAAGATATATATCGGATGCCGACTGAAGTCATTCTGCGATGATTGTATTGGTATTTAGAGGGTCTTTATTCAATAGAATTCTTTCATAATGATTGCTAGATATTCGAGCTTAGATATTCATCTAAAATCACACTGCTGTGCAATTTGTCTTTAGTATGCTGCTTGTCAGAGGTCGTGCCATCCGCACTGTCAAATATTCTGATGTTAAGCAATGATCTGCTACCTCAGATCAAATAAAAAGTTAAGATGGAACTTTGCGATCAAAGAAGTGAGGCCGGTTAAAACTACGCCTAGCCGTTTACAACCGGCCTCACTTCTTTGTTCGCAAAGGTCCATCTTAACTTTTTACTTGATCTGAGCGTGCTACAATAAATACTTTTAATATATTTATGTACTAGCTTTCCGCCCACGGCTTCGCCCGCGTGGTTTCTCGGCTTTGCTGTACTATAATATATACCTACATATTATATTTTATGCACATAAACCTTTCTCGAGAACCACGCTATCCATCGGTGAAAACAGCAGACATAGCATGTATATCTATTATTGTCTAAGTAACCATTCTTAATAATAAAGACCTATAATTTTAACAATGCCATTGTTTTTGTTTCAGGTAAATACAAACAACTCATTAAAGCCTTTATATTTATAACGGCAGCCTCTTCATATTATGTACAACCATGGCGTGAAGTAAGTACGGTAATTATTTCGTCTTTAATTTACATAAACCATTAACTTGGGCGGTGTGGTATACAAATAAAGTACGCTAACGGTGGAACACTTTTGAATATCATACATTTCTTTGTAACTACTGATTAGTGAGGGGACAGAGTATCGATAATTGATATTATCATCGCTTTTAAAAATATGATAATTATCTAAAAATATAAGACTTCTGCCACGTTTCTGCGGCGTTTGTTTTATCGTTAAAAACAATTGTTATTTGTGATGATTCTGTGAGAGTAAAAAGCGGATAATAATATGAATTTCAAGGTAATTAATTTGAGCGTAAGAACAAAAAATCTTTTATTAAACTCCAAGCTACAGAAAAAAGCCTCAGCATTGTTAAAATTATCAGATTACGTTGGATTTTTTCGCGAACTCATTTTCTAACATAACAATGACAGAAAAGTAAGATCAATGTCGATATGAAGGTCCTTGTAACATTTCTTGACAATACACACTTTCGATATTTTTTTGTCTCCACTCTAGTAATAAAAATATCTGTTTTATTTTGTAGCGTTACAGTCTATATTTAATGATATCAATGATATATTATTTTGGTCACATTTATTTACGTTGGCCTTCATATTGAATTAATTCTAATAATGTCTACTGAATATAATTATTATAATGTTTTGTTTGTCAATGAGTATTTTCTACTTGAGGTTCTTATTACTTAACATCGCAAAGTATTCAGAATATTATGCTCAGTAGGCATGATAATGACAACTAAATCAATGAATCTTCGAAAATTAAAATGTAATAACGTCTCAATTTATTTGCTTTTGTTTATCGATATAGATATAAAAGCCTAGGAACGTCACTAGCTTATAGAACAATAGATGATCGTAGGCGCCCGACGCCGCCGTAACGTGCTCTAGCGCATCCAAACTTGACATACGTTAATGACCATGATTTAGTGTATTTTAAGACCATACAATTTATGTTAACTGATGAGTAAAAACCTTGATATTTATGTTTATTATTCTAATGCATTCCTCTTTTTGCCAACTTTAGTATAATGATAATATTAAATAAAGTAATCTGAATTTCCTTAAACGATAACATTTATATATATATATATATATATTTTGTGTTGATTCACAAATTTTTGCAACAGATATAGGAAGATATTATTATGGAACATTTCAAACAAGATTTAACAACGAGTTAGGTATCATCGTCTTATGAAATCTAGAAAAAAAAGACCAGGAAAATCTGACAAATCTTTTTTGCATGGTCGTCTTTATCCGGCGCAAATATTTTTTTATGTAGTTTTTTCACCACAAAATTACTTTGAAATATCATGCTAAATTGCATAAAAAAATTAATAGTCATACATTTTCCATTCAACACTATCCCACATTCTCCGCTAATAGAGTCACCCTACACGGTGAATGTGTCACGCGGTCGCTCCCATGACCCAATGCGGTGGCCACAAAAAAGTAATACGCTGTGTACTTGCGCATTGATCGTCAACCTGCATGTTGAGAGATACGGTTAGCATTTGTTTAAGTATTATGTATATTTGAACATGGAACGCTCATACAAAAAAAAGTTGACATGTCATTTAAATACTGGTTTCTGACACTTACGCGAATGTTAGACATTGAAATGAAACTACTTTTTACGGATTTTATTGACTTCGAGCTCGTTCCGCGTGAACAGGTCGAACGATGTAGGGTAGCTGTTAGTAATTTTGACATTAGGACGACCAACACCTCCGTCCGCCGGTGACCATGGATGCTGTAAAGGATCCGAAATGTCAGGAATTACATAATATCAATATAACGCGATAAAAATCGTAAAAAGTAGTTTTATTTAAATGTAATTTAAATGTATACATGACGTGTGAATGTTTTGTGCATTTATTCGATTCCTAGCTAAAAAGTGCTTCTAGGTTATTTTATGAAATTCACAATAGCAGCTCAGAGTTTAGATTTGTGCCCGGTTGGCAATAGCTTCGCTCCCTATGACATAGGGTCTATACATACCTGTGTGTGTACAGTAGTACGTACACCTTTGTCTAATCCTTCGAGGGATACAAGAGTGTGGTATATTTCCCTACTCTGAAATCTTGTGTCATTACAGATAGGTATATCAAGCTTACGGTTGGTGCAAAATATTGCAATTTGTTGCATAACTTGCAACCAAGTTGCCGTTACGTAAACCGGTGACAGACGACCGGACTGATTCAGAATGCAGCTGCCTTATATTGTTATATGACTTATTATGATAAAATGTTCATTGATTATTATTTTTAACATATGAATGGATTTACATGTAAAAAATAGATTTAGGAACAGGTTTAGAGCCGGCTGAGGTAGTCCCAGACTGAATTGTATAAAATAATAAAGAATATGTAGACATCGTGCTTAGATATACTTAGACATTACTTATTCATACTATTTTTTTTTTTTTTTTTTTTGGGATAACTCGGCAAACGAGCAGGCGAGCTACCTGATGGTAAGCAGTCATCGCCGCCCATGGACATCTGCAAAACCAAAGGAGTTGCAGATGCGTTGCCGAGCCTATTTAGGGAAAGGGAGGGGAAGGAGAAAAGGAGAAGGAAGGGGATTGGGGGAGGAATTGAAATACTAGTTGAGAACAGGAGATATGTAATTTTGATTTTTGGTCCTTTGCTCCCACAAAAGGACCAAACACATAAAACTGAAGAACAGTTACACTTAAACATCTTTGGTGCTACGTAGGCGCAGCACAAGGACGGACAAACCTACGACAAACTGTTAGTCGCTCCACATACCGATATTAAGGTATTTATGGATTTCATTACGAAAACTTGTTTCGACATATTTGTGTTAATCCAATGACTAACACAAATATGTAGGTTTTAAATATAACCGACAACTTTTTGCACCAAAAACTATAATCCCTGATGTGTTATATAAATGTCGACATAGGTACTTACTGGCAAATGGTTCGCGACATAGTTTCGGTTTAGGATGCAGCTGTACTAATTCTTGTAATTTGGATAACATCCAATATAAAGACCATGAGGATATACAAGATTACGTGATCTTATCATTAACTGATTTTTCGGGTATATGTTGGTTAACATAACGAAGTTTTATGAAAATTGTGAAGTTTTATCAGTTTGAGAAAATTATTCAATCTATATATTTTCTATTTGCATGTAAAATATGTAAATATTTAACAAGTATTTTTGTTGATAAAAATAAACAGTACCTCCAAAATTAAGAAATTTGGAACTCTGCAACAAATATTATGAGCCTTGAAGAATTTTCTCGAAGGTTGTGCAACCAAAATATTTACTTGTCTTTGCAACCAAGGCTGTGTTGGAGTACTGTTATTAACACTCAGTTGATTTATTCTTGTTACGTGTGAATTGTGAAATTTTATGCTCGTAGGACCACTTGAGTCGGTTATGGTCTTTGGAATGAGAAAGGATTTTGATACCATTTAATATTATTAACATGACAGATCATTATTTCAAACCTAGACCAAGAACTCACACCAAGAACTCGTTAATATAGAATTATATTAAGGAGTTCTTGGTTTGAAATAATGATCTAGTATTTTTGTGACGAAATTCAGGTTAATACTGAGCTTTAACCATTTTTCGTGCGGCGATCAGACGGCTTATTTATCGTTTCGCAGTGATAATTATGCCATTGTGATTTTTAATTTTATTAATAAAGCTTACTAGCTATGTGGGTAAGCTCTAGTAGTAAGTATCTAGCTAAAGCTTAAGCTAAATGCTTGTGTTACGAGTGGGTTCACGTCGGTAGTGCAATAGATGGATTTCGAACCGGCAACCACATAATCGCAAGTCCGACGCACTAGCTATTGGGTTACCGCCGCTTTAATTCATTACTAATTCGCACATGACGGCGAAAATTCAAGGCTGCGTCTCTTGGATTCTAGATCTATGACTTGGCAATCCAATAGTTATTAGGCTATTATTGCTAAAGTATTGACTTCTGCTGGTCAGGTTTAAGCATAAAAATTGCGAAACTTAATGAGCGTGCAAAGAATAAGCCATGTGTAAATGAGAATAGTTCTGTTACTAACATTGACAGACTGACAGTGGGTAGGCAGCTATTAATTTATGCAACTAACTAAATCAACTATCTACTACCTTGAACCTGTTTTAAAATATTGTGGTCGCCATTAAAATAATACATTATTAATTTCACTTAATATAAAACAGATAGATTTTGCATTTAAAATACATTGAATAGTTATTATTAGGAGGTCAAAACGCAAATTATGTAAATATTATAAATTTTACAGGTTTTAAACATACCAAAACCCAACGCCTTCCTGCTTATTCAGCATCCTGGTTACTATCCTGCAGGATAATGAATAGCTGATACTAGTCGCGAATAATGTAACTTTCTAATGGTGAAAAAATTATCTAAATCGGTTCAGTACTTTCAGAGTTATAAAGAAATCTCTTTTTCAATGTTAGTATAGATGTGTCTGTTATAAAATATTCTGATTTTGTATTTTTTTTAATGTATGTTGTAATAGTTTATTTTTCTAAACTACTTATTTAATAATTAATTACTCAATTCATAGAAGTAGTTCTAGCATAATGATAGCATATTAACCAATATGTATTTTATCAGTAATTATATTAATCGGTGATAACAAATGTCATAAAAATAATATTAATTTTATTCTGCACTACAAAATCAAACATAGAGCCACTCACTATAGTATTTTCAAAAGTTAATACACAAGCGTTCGACCTTACCATTAAAAAGTAAGTCGTTAATTTAAATTAATTTACGTCATCTTGTAAATTAATGATGTGTGTTACAGTACAATATCTTTGTGCTGTATCTACAATCTACATCGCAATCTTATGATCTTTATCGCACGTTCAATATCTATTAAATGTTTCTACTATCCGTGATCAACACGTAGTCGTTAGTATATAAGATGCACCTTTGGATAATTATAACCAGACTATACTACAACTTTGTCTCATTTATACCTAATCATATACTGCCAAGAAGTTTGGCAAATTGGTGACCCCGACGAACGAATACGCAGCAAGAAACATGGCACAATCACCATGCAAGGCGAACATAAATCAGCAAGGAACACTTGAAGTAGCTGCTGGCACCTCGGTTTTATCTCGCATTCCGGAATTTTGGAAAGACCAACCAAGATTATGGTTCACGCAACTAGAAGCCATATTAGCACCACAGAAGCAAGGAGACGAATACAAATACTGTACAGTAATAGCAAAATTATCCAAGGAAGAAATACTACAAGTTAGTGACCTAATCACTTCACCACCGACTACAGATAAATATAAAAACATCAAGGAACGTTTAATTGATTGTTACGAAGAAACAGAACAGCGACAGTTTCAAAAATTAATATCAGAGACAGAACTCGGTGATCAAAAACCTTCGCAGTTATTACGTCAAATGCGAGTCCTCGGGAGAGGAAAAATCAGTGACGAAACAATTAAACTACTATGGTTCAGGCTTTTACCAACATCAGTTACTACGGTTCTAGCAGTTACGGAAGACATGGAAATTGACAAACTGAGCCAAATTGCAGACAAAATAATAATGAATTCAAAAGTAACCGAAATATCAGCTGTTAGCAACGACACTTCAAACGACAACAATACAGCATGCATTTTAGCCCAGCTAGCAAAATTACAGATAGATATTGACGCAATTCAGCAAGGTCAATATGGCTATCGACCCAGCACGCACAATCATTTCAAGAAACGTCAACAATTCCCGATTATGAGGCCGAGAACAAACTATAGAGGAGCAAATCGATTTTGTTACTACCACGAAAGATTCGGAAAATATGCAAGGAACTGCATTAAACCATGCGGTTGGAAACCAATGACTTACGTACGGAACCAGGGAAACGAATAAGAGCACAGACAACGGCGAAACTCTGTGCAATCCACCCATCCAATCGCCTCACCATTACCGACCGAAAAAGTGGTATGAAGTTTTTGATTGACACGGGCGCAAATATTTCAGTCATTAGCAAGCAACAGAGATATTCAATTTTACAAAATGAACAATACACACTATACGCTGCAAATGGGACTAAAATTAGGACTTACGGCGAGAAGACGCTTACCTTAAATTTAGGACTACAACGATGTTATAAATGGAATTTTATAATCGCCGATGTTACACAACCAATAATTGGAGCAGATTTTCTAGAGCACTATAAACTATTAGTCGACATAGCAGGTCGCAAACTTATCGACAAAGTTACAGAGCTGACAACGCATGTAACTTCAGAAAAAGCGACACAACAAACAATTCGTACTATCGCAGTGGGAACGAATTCACGTATTACGCAACTTTTAAACAAATACGAAGACATCACGAAAGAGTCCTCTCTACGCAATGCGCCCAAACATAAGATTGAACACCACATTATCACTACAGGACCACCCGTCGCAGCTCGAGCAAGACCATTACCTCCAGAAAAATACGACATAGCCAAAAAGGAATTTCAAAATATGATAAAGCTCGGAATTTGCCGACCGTCAGATAGCCCATGGGCAAGCCCATTACATATGGTAAAAAAGAAAAATGGCGAATGGAGACCGTGCGGAGACTATCGAATGCTCAATAGCACGACAGTACCGGACAAATACCCACTACCAAGATTAACTGACTTTACATACATATTAGAAAATAAGAAGATACTAAGCAAGATAGATATACGCAAAGCATACCACTGTATTCCTGTTAAAGATATAGAAAAAACAGCCATCATCACACCTTTCGGACTTTTTGAGTACTTAAGAATGCCTTTCGAAATCTTATGAATGATTACGCAATGCGGCACAAACATTTCAACGATTCATGGATTCCTTATTTAGAGATTTAAACTTCGTATTTATATTTGTAGACGACTGTCTCATCGCATCGGACAACGAAGATTTGCATTATCAGCATTTAGAAACGGTTTTCAAACGTTTACACGAGAATGGAATAACCATTAATCTCGAAAAATGCGAATTTCTCAGAAGGGAAATAGATTTCTTAGGTTATCATATAACGAGCCAAGGAATACAACCTACCGAAGAAAATTACAAAGCAATCATGGAATTTCCCAAACCGAAAACAATTCAAGAATTAAGACGATTTTTGGGCATGGTCAATTTCTACAGAAGTAATATTCCACGCGCAGCGGAAAATCAAAGAATTTTAAACGAATATCTACATGGTTCAAAAAAGAACGATAATTCACCTGTTCCTTGGACAACGGAAGCAGACAAAGCTTACGAAAAATGCAAGGAAAGCATGAAAAACGCAGTGTTAACAGCGCATCCTTCCCGCAACGCATCACTAGCGCTCATGACCGACGCTAGTGCTACTTGCGTTGGTGGAGTTTTACAACAAAAATCCGGACGCAATTGGGAACCATTAGGTTTTTTTTCACAAAAATTGAGCGAAACTCAACAAAAATATTCTACGTTTGACAGAGAGCTGTTAGGAATATACATGGCCGTCAAACATTTTCACAGATTAATCGAGGGAAGAGAATTTACAATATTTACGGATCACCGACCTTTGACATACGCATTCTCCCAAAAACCATCATCAAACGATACACCGCGACGGGTCCGGCAGTTAGATTTCATTTCACAATACAGTACCAACATTCAACACATAAGCGGACGTGACAATATTACCGCCGATGCCTTATCTCGAATAGAGGAAATATACGTGCCATCACCTATCGATTACGCTGAATTGGAAAAATGTCAATCAACAGATAATGAACTAAGTAAATTACGTGACAATAAAAGATTAAAATTCAAAAACATTACGCTTCCGGGTTCCACAATAAACATCACCTGCGACACGTCTACTGGAAAAAGCCGCCCCTACTTACCAAAGCAATTTCGCAAACAAATTTTCGATACCATTCATGGTATGAGCCATCCAGGAAAAAGAACTACGAGAAAAATGATAACCCAAAGGTATTTATGGCCGTATATGAACAAAGATATCAATAATTGGTGTAGATCATGTATAGCCTGCCAAAAATCAAAAATACAACGACATACGATATCACCTCCTGGTACATTTATGACAGCGCAACGTTTTGAACATTTACATATTGACATCGTCGGACCACTTCCGATTTCACAAGGGAAGAGATATTTAATCACAATCATAGATCGTTGTACGTCATGGCCCGAAATATTTCCGGTAGAAGATATAACTGCAGAAACAGTAGCCAAAACACTTTTCGAAGGATGGATTACTCGTTTTGGATGTCCATTGCGCATTACTACGGATCAAGGCCGACAGTTTGAATCAAGAATATTTGAGTCACTCTCACAATTTTTGGGAATACATAAAATTAGGACAACACCTTATCATCCGCAATCCAATGGAATGATAGAGAGATTTCATAGAACTTTAAAGGTGGCGTTAATGACAAGAGAATCCAACGAAAATTGGTTAAAAGAAATTCCAACAGTTTTACTCGGGTTGCGGAGTAGCTTGCGAGAAGACACAGGTTATAGTTCAGCAGAGATGACATATGGAACGCCAATACGACTCCCTGGAGGATTTTTTGAGTCATCAGCAGCACAGTTATCAACGTACGAAGAGTTTGTAAAACAAATTCAAAAGGACATCACACAAATGACATCAATTCCGAAAAGAAAAAACCACAACCAAGCTATATTTGTGCATCCCGAACTCAAAGAATGCTCACACGTATTTGTTCGGTGTTATAGAATTAAGAAAGCCCTGACACCGCCGTATGAAGGACCCTACCCAGTAATTAGTAAAACAGATAAAACATTTTGCATTAGAATTAGGGATAAAGAGACAGTGATATCAATTGATAGATTGAAACCAGCATTCATGATCAATGACGAATCAAACTACGTGCCAGATTCAAAGGATTTCTACAGACATTCACACACGTACACTACACGATCGGGACGTAAAGTAAAGCCAGTAGTACGTCTATAAAAATCACTGATATAAGCAAGCTATTCGTATATATATTAACATAGATCTTAACATATACCATTAATTCACAACTACTCGTAACAACAAGACATCTAAAATGGGAAATCAAAGTTCTAAGGACCAGATAACATACAATACGGACAGTTGCCTCAATCAAAACGAAGCGGACAAACTCCGTAACCTGATCCAGGAGGACTTACGGTGGACAAGAAATGTTGCAATGGGACAGATTATTTTAACAATCGGCGTGATCCTACTTTACGGCATAATGAAAACACTGGACAGAAGAATGAAGAGTTTAACGGAAAAAAATAATAAACACTCGTGCAACAGCTAAGTCAAAATTACATACGTCAGCAAATCACACCACAACAGGCGTCATCAAATTCCACCGCGTACAATAGCATTATTATTTATATACATCAGCAAATAACTAGTAAGGTTTAGGTCAAATTTATATTGTAAACACTATTACCATAATATTTTTTTTTTTTTTAAAGGGGGGTGTACTGTTACAGTACAATATCTTTGTGCTGTATCTACAATCTACATCGCAATCTTATGATCTTTATCGCACGTTCAATATCTATTAAATGTTTCTACTATCCGTGATCAACACGTAGTCGTTAGTATATAAGATGCACCTTTGGATAATTATAACCAGACTATACTACAACTTTGTCTCATTTATACCTAATCATATACTGCCAAGAAGTTTGGCAAAATGTGTATAAATTTTTGGCCTGTAGTCCCACATATTTTTTTTATTATGCCAATGCGAATTAAATATTCAGTAACAGTTAATTTAGTGAAACCGGATTCTAATGATCTCAATTATGACAATATTTTTCCAACCAAATAAAGGAGAGCATAGAAATATTAAAATATGTTATAGAATAATAAATCAGGATTACAAATAAAACGTTATTATTTAGTTTCGTTTTTGGTCCTTATTTACGCGGTCCTAGAAAATACTGGTCCTTGTATTAAATAATTTATGAATATTTAGTTATGTTTATCTTTAACGTAATTAATTATATTCTTTAAACATAGAAGTTAAAGTTTAGTTTTAATTCATATATTTATATGTATCATTGGTTTTTTATTATAACCATATTAATGGTTAGCACAGTAAGCGAATCTACTAATTCTTTAAAATTAATTGAAAATCAAATTTACTTACTGTAACATTCAGTTTAAATTAGAACAATGGAATAAACACACGCTGGCCAGTGCACGGAAGAGATAAATCTCTTCCGCGGACCAGTGTAATTTCACTTCATCGTTAAAAAAAATACTATTAAGTTAAGACGTATTTATATAAAACTGTGAGTAAATTCCAACGCACCCACCTATCTATTACCCCACAGACTAAATATCGTAATAATTAACAAATATTTAAAACAATTAAATAATAAAACCGACCGTTCTAGTAATTTAATTAACCGTGTAACCATTAACTGGTGAGTTTGCGAGTTTAAGATGAGGTGTGGTGCCATTGTAAGCGGGTTACTGCATAATTCGTTCATTATTTAACTTTGAATAAAAGGCGAACAATAAAAACGATTTAAATGGCGGAAGTGCCTGCTACTCTCCGGTAAAGAAAACATAAACCTACATACATTTATACCCTAAGGACCAAATATACCTACCTGAGGAATTATTTTTTATTTTTATTAACCCTAAGGTTGAGTTGTAGAGAATGCCATATGGTATTAAGACTGCTTGTACGCAGGGCTACATATCAAGCTAAAAATCCTGTTAACGATGGCCTCTTATACCTGCAAGCCTATAAAAGAGCCAGATCAGCTTAAACTGGTTTTGTATAGTTTGGCTGTAGCCGTGTGTACATACGCAAAAGCGGCAATTACTCTAGTAATTGTCTCAAATCATCGTATCAATCTATTGTCCCCACGGAAGAGATAAATAAGGTTGGAAAGGCCCTAGCTGCTATTTTGTTCTAGGACCAGTGTCGCCGCTTTACTCCCACTACTTCAATTCTCAAACATACGCAACATTATCCTTACAAGTTTTTCGCACACAATCAAATCACACACACATAAAGCGGTGGGCAGCGATTTGTTCACACACTAGCACCAAGCTCCCGTAGGCATAAGACGCACACTCGCAACAAGCATACGCTAGTGCTTGAAAAGCTAATATTTTTTATCGATAAATTCTGTCCGTTATTTTTTTGTATATTGAATGAGTAAAAGGGGAACATAAAAATCAAGAACTAATTTTATTTAATATTAATTAATTTAAAAGAAACTATGTCCTTGGAACAAAACGTAATCATTAAGCAATTGGGGGAAATGTAACATAACATAATAGAGTTATAACATAACATTATTATAATTAATTGCATAAATAATATGTCGAATAGAATCAAATAGTAAAACTTAAATAAAATTGTAGGCATAGTATTTGACTTAGATTTGACTAGACTATATTGTATCTATTCAGTATTAAAATCTAAGTAAAATAAAATGTACTGGTTTCTAACACTTACGCGAATATAAGACATTGAAATAAAACTACTTTTTACGGATTTTATCGCGTTATAAAAACTTTTTATCGCGAAACGGGAATCGGGCGTCGGGAATTTAAAAATATCAATATAACGCGAGAAAATCCGTAAAAAGTAGTTTTAAAATAAAATGGTCTACATGCCGCTTCATCTTCATTCATTCAATGATTCATATAATATAAAATACATCTAACTAAAAATATACTCTCATCAATTATTAAATATTTAATATTTCAAAAATAATCTTTGTGAAACGTAAATATAATTGAGAATTCGATGCTTTTATTTAACTACACGGTCACCTCGATATCGATAGATGTACGCCGTGCATCACTCACGGCCAACCCCGGCAAACGACGAACAACGGCCATGGTTGAAGAGTAGAGAACGCAATGCATGCAGTACATTGCAAGCGGACTACGACATCGTGTTGATTAAGCGAGAACACATCGGGCAATGTATTTTATTTGTAACTTGTTGCAATAATATGATTGATGTTTGGAATTTCATAGTGATCAGTATATTTTTATGTTTTTACCAATTATTTTGCAAATAAATTCTATTTGTGACTTACAGATGGAAAGATATACCTCCTCGCTATATACTGGAGGTCTGACATTTTGTCTATCACGTAAGAATAACACAACACGGCAGTTTAAAGCGGAGCTCTATTCTCTGAAGTAGTCATAAGCACACTAAACGCGGCGAATGTATGATTCGGGCGAGTTATGATTTTCTAATCAAGACTGTGGCGCGCCTGCCCCGCCCACATGGCCATTCCAATCTTATTTATCTCTTCCGTGATTGTCCCAATAGATAATGGGTAATGTGATAAGGGTTAGACTATAGTTCACAATGCTAGCCTACTGCGGGTTAGCAGACTTCAGACACCGTCGAGGGAATCTCTCAGGCATGTAGATAATGTGTAATATCATGTGTGATAAATGCAAGATGTAAACTTATGCAATGCCTATTGATATATAAGTAAATGTCAAGCCTTTCAGTTTCTATTAGATATAATGTTTCCTCTAAACACTGGACTTATCTTCCGCTTTTACATAATGTAATATATACAAAGCATTGCAATATTAAATGTAACCTTTCATACAGAACTCTAATGTAAATTACATAATGCAATTGCGTATTTTTGTATTGTAACCCCGCGTTCTCACTGACGACAAAACGTGTTGCAAACAGCTACCTGTCCCTCTCACTCTTTGAGAATTAGATAGAGTAAAATAGATATTTGCAACATGTTTTGTCGTCAGTTGGACCGAGGGGTAAAATGACATGCTAGTAAAACGATGGTCTTATTCGAAATAGTGAATTGCTTTTTTGATGCGAATCGCGTAAGTATGTATGCTGTAGTTCCGCTTCGCTCGCACTAGGACCAACGGAGATTTGAGAGAAAAATCTTGTATCTGTGTGCATTACATAAGTAATATGTAATGTAATGTCGCAAAGGTGTGGGTTAATAGGTCATCACTCTTAGATCTGTACGCATTATGTACTCCAGTTATTATGTGAATTGCAATAGATTTTGTGTATTAACACTATCAAGCCTGTATTCTTCGAATGGTTAGACAAAGACATATGAATGTACACCCACGGTTCGCCGATATGTTAAAGCAAGTTTATTGCTATTAATCGGACACAAATTCAAACTGCTTATGGGAATTTCGTATAAAAAAACGAATAGCACATTGCTCGACATGTTAATTGAACCGAGGATCTCTAGCATAGCAGTCGCGTTTATCCACGACCCTTATGAGTCAGCTTAGTTTCAGAGTGTTATTGTCTGTCTGTGATGTTTTCACGCCATTTTGATAAATTTTGATACATAGATAGATTATACTTTGGAGAAGGACATTGACTGCCCTTTGTGTCAAAAAGTCCTTTGAGGTGCAAGTGAAACCGCGGGCGAAGGTAGAGCTTCAATAAATGTTCCTTTGTGCAAAATCGTAAATCGCCGAAAGTTCTTCACATAAACCTATTCGTAAATAAATGGTTTAGAAATTGTAACTGTTTCTTCGAATGATACAAATAAAATTCCGGAACAAACTAAAAAATTGTGACCTACTTCGATTGCCTACATTCTAGACATTTCCGTAGGATGTAGCCAATTAGCGCTTTTTTTATAAAAAAATGATTTATAATTAAAATATTATATTTCTCCTTTTTACGTAATAATTATTGTTGAAAAAGAAACTGTTTTCATTAATAACTTTATTAGTTATATCATCATTATAAGTGCCTCATTAGTCTAGTGGTTGTAATAGCAGCTACTGAGTTAGTCCTCGTGGGTTTGGTTCCCAGGGTGAGCAAAATTAACGAGTGACTACCGACTGCGGACTACTTGAATCGCAGCAATCAAGGGGGAACTGGTTCTGAAATGAAATTATATAAATTTCTGAAAAAGATCTTTTACACTTTTACACGATGTTCTACTTTTTTTTAATTCCCTATCTGACGACCTCTGAGAAGAAACGCTGAAACAAACTCAGAGAATCATGGTCTCTTTTAAAGTCCGAACAATAGTTATATTATAAGATATGCGAGTTTTAGAATGCATGGCAAAATCTGAACAGGCATTTTGAAGAAAGAGCCCTACCAGCTTTGAGTTGACCTGTCCCATTACGATAGACTCCGATGTAAGAGTAGTCACCAGCCAATCAAACCCCAAGAGAGATATCTTCTCACCTGTCACGAGATGCCTATCTGAATCATCATCATCACCATATCAGCCAAATGAGGTACACTGCTGAACGAAGGCCTCCCCCACAGACTTCCACAACGACCGGTTATATGCCGCCAGCATCCAACGACTCCTAGCGACCTATGAATACCTATCTAAATACCAGTGAGGAATTAACCCGTATTCTAACCTGTCCTTAGGTTCTAAGGGTACAATTATATTCTTTGTCCCCTTTAGAGCATTTCAAGCGTGACGTATTACGTTCCGGCAATGCGCAGGAGTCAGTCACGAAATCTGGGGTCAAATACCTTAAAATATCTTATAACTCGATAGCCTTACTTTTACATATGGAATGGCGTGACAGCGATGGCAAGTAATGCTTAAGTACCATATTTGGTTGGTTTTATTTTAAGAATTAACTGGCAGGTTCATTAACCTATCGTTGTTTAAAAGTTACAAAGATATTCATGCCTTTTTCTTACAAGGCAGAAACTATAGAATGCCTTTTAATTTGATATATGAGACCTTTTGAAAAAATTAACTAATCTTAAGAAAAACAAATTTTATGGGGGAAAAAGGGTTAGGCAGAGCTGCACTGATGTACACCCACATTTCGGCGGTATTTTAATAGGTCCCATGTAATACGAGGCCTGCCGATTGCCATTAACCGGGCTACTAAGAATTTTATATCAACACCCAATAATACTATGCTTGATTTGGGAATCTAACCCAGGACCTCACGCTCAGTGTCTGGGTTTGCAACCACAAAACCACGCGCTATCTGACAGTTTAAATCCATATCCGTATTGCCATATATATATTCCACAAAAGTGACACCATTTAAAAAAAAAACTTCCGTGTAACATTTATAAGACGAAAATATAAAAAAAACACATGCATTTTGTCTATGCACGCATGCATTGCGCGAGCGCACGCAAGCTTGAAAGATTGCACGCATGTCTTAAACCCAATGACCTTGAATTTGGTCACAAAAGTAATCTAGTAAAAGCATAGCAAGTTAGTTTTCACGGCTAGTTAAACGTTAACCATGTTATTATCTTAGTTAATTGTTATGTAAATTACAGTTTTTACTTGTTACGAAAGTAAGTCGGTTTCCAGTAGCTAATTATTATTATATTTGTATTGTTATAATTGGGTATTCACTGTATTTAAGCAGTTTTTTCTTAAGAAAGATTAGTTTTTATTTATTTAGGTTCGCTAACAGTTGATACATAAAAATCTTAAATATAAACGTGGACATGTAGTTTTATGCTTTATGTACAACAAATTATAAACAAACACTGCATGCAATGAATTTAATAGGATAACAATATCTACTGGTTTCTAACACTTACGCGAATATTAGACATTGAAATAAAACTACTTTTTACCCGTGACCATGGATGCTGTAAAGGATCCGAAACGTCGGGAATTTAAAATAATCAATATAACGCGATAAAATCCGTAAAAAGTAGGATAACAATATTCAGTTGAAACTAAAAAAAAAATAATTTATTTTTTTAAAGCTTACTAGCAAATTAGCAATGTGGGTCGCACATTACTAGTATTCTGGTTAACCCCTCGTACTAAACTAAATGCTTGTATTACGAGTGGGTTCACGTCGGTAGTGCAATGGGTATGTTTCGAACCGGCAACCACATGATCGTGTAGAGAGGCGAGATGTATTGCCCCTCGAACCAAAGGGAGGATCCTCCAACCAGGCAGGTGTTTTTGCCTGGCGGGCTACGGCCCCACGGTTGATGTCAGGCGGTTGTATATACTCTTATCGCGCGGTAAACTCCACTTGCGCGATTCAGGATTTCTCGACGTAGTTTCATGTAGCGCGCTAGATGTCGCTACATCACTCCCCCCCGAGACCGGAGGACGATTGCTTGGAGACAGCAGTCAGTGCGTCAGGTGCTTGCCAGTGCCAGTGGCGCGTACGTGTTCCAGTGAGTCGGAACCGGATGCCGCGTAGTCCGCAGTGAGTCGGGACTGTGTCGCGGTGATGCCCCAGTGCGTCGGGGTGATGCTGCATAATCCTCAGTGAGTCGAGGTGGTGCAGTGCTGCGTAGTGGCTGGCTGCTGCGTCGACCAGGAGAGACGGCCTCTGCTAGTTGACCGGTCGAAGTGCAGTGTGCTGTGCCAAGTCGCTGATGTCGGCTGAGGGTGCTGACCAGGCTGCAGGGTTGCTGCAGGCGTGTGGTCAGGATGCCCGTTGAAGCCGGGAGAGTGCTGGCTGGCTGTGTGACTCGCTGCTCGTTCGGATGCTGTGCGGGAGGGAAGGTGATGACGATGATGATGAAGCTGCTGGTCTTCGAAGGCTGCGCTGATGTTCTGCTCGGGGTCACCACTGTAGAGAGGCGAGATGTATTGCCCCTCCAACCAAAGGGAGGATCCTCCAACCAGGCATGCGCGTTCGCTGCATCGCCATCGACGTAGTTTCATGTAGCGCGCTAGATGTCGCTACAATCGCAAGTCTTACGCCCTAGCCATTAGGCTACCGCCCGCTTCAAATCAATGATTTGTTTACTAGCATACCTCTAATATAAAATACCTTTGAAAATAAACTACTTAAACATTTGCCTAACAAAACACATCTATGGATTCATTGAAACGTGACCGGTTTAAAAAAAAAACTAGTGTCCATCCTAAAAATATTTTTAAGCATGATGCAATTGATGATTCTTTGTATGTATTCGCTAGTTTTTTCATATTATGGTTCTGTTAAGTTTTTGTTTCTTTGACTCGACGTTGTCCTTTGTAATTATATTAATTCGCTTGGATTATTATTATTTGATGTTTTAATATTTTATTAGTTTCTCATGTTTGAAAAATTTCAATCTTTTTTAATTAGGTAATGAATAAAATTGTATCAGTAAGGAATTGAGTTAGAGCCATTCATTTATATCAGCCTATTGCCGTCCACTGCTTACTTACTTCTCCTTTCTCCTTCCCTTCCCTTCCCTTCTCCTTAAATAGGCTTGTCAACGGATCTGCAACTCCTTTGGTAATCTAATCCTCCAAAGGGTCCGTAAAAAAAGTGATTAGAATTATTGTATGAAAAAAGTGCTGAACAGATTCTAATTTTGTATTCGCTGTTAGAAAGCATATGTTTCGATTTAAACACTAGGGTACCTACATCATAATTTAAATAATTTATTTTAAAAAGATCCTAAGTTAGAGCATGACCTCTTTCTTGTATGTAGACCCATAGAAGGAAGAGATCATCAATGGTGGTTTCTGATAAAATTCTGCGCCCACAGAAACGAAAGGAAACGCACGCAAAAACTAGCAGGAATAGTTTTAAAGCGGCGGTAGTCTAATGGCTAGGGCGTTGGACTTGCGATTATGTGGTTGCCGGTTCGAAACCCACCCATTGCACTACCGTTGTGAACCGTCTCGTGACACAAGCATTTAGCTTAGCACGAGGTAATTCCTCGAGAAAACTAGTAATGTGCGAGCGACTACATGTCACATTGCTAGTAAGCTTTTATTTTTATAAAAACATTTATGTAGTAAACAAACGTTGTCCAGTTTTTTTTTAATTCTGTTAAAACTGAACGTCAGTCTTTCTATGGGATATTTATATTCAATGAACTCATGATATGCAATTTAAATAAAAAAAGAATTCAGAGGACAGAACAACGTCCGGTCAGCTAGTACTTAAAAGCCATTAATATCTTCTACGTCCTATTTATTAATATAAGGAAAATATTTTAATTATTTTTTTTGAACACCATAAAACAAGAGGTAAGCAAGAAATAATAAAAAAATATATAATTGCAGGTGTTTTCAAAGTCAGTCCCTTTTTTTCCTTAAAACACCTAATTCTCAGAAACATTAATTTATATACCTAGTTGTTTTTCGCATGACTTGCTGTGCCTCGCGGCTATACCCGCCGTTTCTAGGTATATTTTTATTTTTGTTCGGATCAAAAGTGTCATAGCATGATAAAAAAGCTTAAGTTACTCCCTATAACATCAATGCCTTTTTAACATCAGTTACCTGCCTTTTTACATCCCTAGATGGATACTTACTTTTTACCCACCTCTCGGAAACGGGAGGTTATACTTGGACTCTTAACTACAATAAATTTGTATAAGAAATTACTAGCTTTCCGCCCGCAGCTTCGCCCGCGTGGACAAAACTTATTGGCTGTTTAGGTTTTTCCAAAATAACATGACCGTATTTGTTATTAAATGAGCATCATTCGTGTTCTAATAGCTAGTTCTAGTCTCGCAGGATCGATTTCCACGGGGAGTTACAAATAGTGGTACACCACTTCATCCGCTTGTAGCACTGAATTGATAGACCTGTATTCAATTTCTGAGCCCTCTAAAGACTTAAGAAGTATGTAATTAATAACAGCTGCACTGTTATTTTCCAGAGTCAGTATTGCACGTATGCACACCCAATCTATAGACTTGATTGTATATTAGAAAATTCAGGGTACACTCTAGCTATTAGAACTATCATAGCCACCTGTCACTACTGTATTCAGCAGAGATGTTATACATATTTTCCTTTCGGATTCGGGATAATCTCAATTTCCTATTTTAAGTAATAGGTCTGAAAACTTTCCAAAAAACGTAGGTATCACTCATATTTCTTTTTATAGATAATCATTATGTTGGGTATGACGATGATGAGGATGCTCTGATTTCGTCTGCTTGGGTTCCTCTAGGTATAACAGAATCTGATGGCATTCCCCCGCCTGCAACACAGGAACTCCACCAATCACTCTATTGCTGCCTCTGACATCTTTAAGAATCTAGTATGTGCTTCAATTCCACCTTTGTGTGCCTTAGTTTTCTCATCCCACACGATAAATCTGCGATTTCGGAGAGCTTGAGTTTCGACCGAGTTTCGACACGAATAAGACTAAGCGGAAGTTTTAAAGGCAGAGTGAGCCGCTTTCCCACCTGCCCACCTTCCCTTCTACAGCTAAAGCAATGCCGATTACTTTGTATTTTAGCCCAAAGTAAGTGCGTGACACAAACGGTTGGCTAAATAATAATATGTGCAACTTTGGTATGATTTTCGAATATTGTGATTCTCGTATTTATTTATTTTGAACGGAATGCATAACGCGGCTAAGGGGTGAAATTGAAATTGTTTTTTTTTTGCTTTAATTGTATTGTACAGCGTAAATGCATAAGTTCAAGCATGATAATAAACAATTTATTTTAAAATACGAGTTACTTTAATTATAATGAAGAGTTTGAATACTTACTTAATCTCAAGTAATTTTGATAATAAACAATTTATTTTCGTACAAACTTTAACACCCTTTTTTATCCCTTTTAGGGGTGAAATTCAAAAAGTCCTAATAGATGTGATTCTTTAATTATATTGAACAGCATAAATATTAAGATTCAAGCAATTTTGGTAATATAAAAAATATTTTCCATACAAATTTTAAAACCCCATTTTACCCCTTCAAGGGATGAAATTCCAAAAATCCAAAAATATGTATTTCTTTAATTATATTGAAGAGCATAAATATTAAATTTCAAGTAATTTTGATAATAAAAAAATATTTTCCATATAAACTTTAACACCCGTTTTTACCCCTTTAAGGGATGAAATTCAAAAAATCCAAAAATACGTATATCATTAATTATATTGAAGAGCATAAATTTTAAATTTGAAGTAATTTTGACAATAAACAAAAAAAAAACCATACAAACTTTAACACCCCTTTTTACCCGTTTAAGGGCTGAAATTCAAAAAAAAAATTAAAAACATGTTTTATTATTTTATATTTAAAGGCTAAATACCAAGTTTCATTAATGTCGAATTAGAAATGACAGAGTTTCATACAAACTTTAAACCCCCATTTTACCCCTTTAGGGGATGAATTTTGAAAAATCCTTTCTTAAATGACGCCTAGAGTATAAAAGCAATATCCTCACAAAATTTCAAAGTTCTATCATTAGTGGTTTCGGCTGGGCGATGATATGTCAGTCGGGACATTGCCTTTTATATATATAGATTATACTATGTTCCTACCGTCTTAAACCACACGTCAAATAGAAGTAGGTATTGCTTACTCAAATGTCTACTTTAGTTTCGTATAGTTTAAGTTGGTTCTAGAGTAATCTTGTCTAGAAAATTTCCTAGGTAAATATTTTTTGCAAAGGTTCTACATTACAAAGGGCTTCGCCTTTAAACCGAGTAGACATCTAAACGAATCCAAATGATTTATGCGCGCCGTCAGTTAGGACAGATCAACTCAAAGCTGCTATGACTCTTTCTTCAAAAGGCCTGTTCAGATATTCCGCTACATTGTAAAACTCACATATCTGATAATACTACTGTGATGACTTTAAAAGAGACGATGATTCTCAGAGTTTGTTTTGGCGTTTCTTCTCAGAGGTCGCCAGAAAGGATCTTTAAAAAAAATACAGTAAAACATCGACTTGTAAAAGTTTCTTTATAAATGATTTTTATAGAAATAAATATCATTTATCATTAACCATTTAAAAAACATCAGTATGCTACTTACAATTTCCTAACAAAAACACCCAATTCTATTTTGCCCCGCTTGGAAATCAAACCTACAAACCAATGTACGAATGAGACATTACTACATGTAGGTTAGTGAAGTATTGGCAAAGTTGCGAGAACCCGACAGTTTTTACGTAAATCTTCGTTCGTGACTCGAACGTTTTTCTGTCCGTCCATTGAGCAATTTATTTGTGTATCAAATATCTTTATTTCTATTTACTGTAAGTTTCAAAATTTCCGGTCTTTTGTTAAATTATTGTTGCGACATTATATCTTTTTGTTGTTGAGATAGTTTTAATTCTTTTCAGACTAATTATGTGGTAACTGGGACTATAAACTTAATAATATAAATGCTATTACAAGTATAATAAAAAATGGTCTCTGTAATTGTTCACGTCTCATGCATACAAACAAACATACAGACATTGTTCATCTGCCCGTGTGTGGACCCGAAAACCATAGCTTTTCTATCGCCATCGTGTAATAACACCGGAAAATATTAGATTTGGTCGGGTAGCGGACCATAAAAACTATCACACATAACAACACACCATCACGCATGTATTCAACGAAGGGATAAACGCAGAAGTGTACTAATGTAACTAAGTACTAAGGTAATGTCGAATAGGGGCGAGCCTATTGCCATTAACCTGGCACAAATCACAAAGACGAGCTGCTAGTGATAATTTCATAGAAACTTATGCCCTCCATTGTAGCCCTCGCGCTAAGTACAACTCGACTAATGAGGCAGTATGTTCAATTCATCATTGATCAATTTCCAGTATGTTCGGGCCGTGGCGTCGTTTTTTTCATTTCTCTGGAGTCCACTGAATGGCAGAATCATGATATTTTTTTGACTAATGTTGAAACAAATGATCAATTTCTGATAAATATCGGTGTAATACTTATTTCTTCTGCCAACTGTACTATGAATTTACTTATAGAGATGTTCTCTATTGCCAAGTGAAAGTACAAACGGACAAACATGCCCTGCGGGTTGTGAAGAAAGTGCGAGTAGGTATACAATGTCGTATACAGTATTTGTTAGTATACAGTAAACAAGCCTGGAAAATACTTTTTTTTAGCCAAAGGAATACTTTAAAAGAAAGTTATAAGATTTATTTGACCCGTAGATATTTTCCTACCTAGTCAAGATGAGTTTTTGTTGTATCGGATAGGATAGGATTGACTCTGCTGCTATTGCTCGACCTGGGAATCGAACTCAAAACTTCAAGTATAGGAAACGCGTTTATGCCGAGTTGTAATGCTATAATTATTACTAAAACTAGAAAGTAGTAGTTTCATATGATTAATTAGAGATTAAACTTCCATTTTTGCATGCCTAAAATATGGGTAGATAGTATAAGGATCAACAAAATAAAACAAAACAGCTGTATCTTGTAACTACTTTCTGTGCAAATAAAGAATTTATTTATTTATTTAAAAAAGTTTTTTATGGAGTCCATACTTTATAATCGTTTTAAACGGATTGCGTCAAAAAAAGGTGATAACGTCGTTTTCACGGTTGGCGATGCGCGAGAGTGATGCCAATGTACTATCTTGCGCATACGCCGCTGATACAACTCTGTGATTACCGTTGGATGTGGTTTAAGTTATGTGAGACTAGCTTTCCACCCACGGCTTCGCCCGCGTGGTTTCACGGTATGTATTATACATATAAACCTTTCTCGAGAACCACGCTATCCATTGGTGGACACAGCATGAAAAATCGGTGTAGTAGTTTTTGAGTTTATCGCGAACGGACAGACAGACACACGCGGCGGAGGACTTTGTTTTATGATATGTAGTGAGTGATAAGCATGGCTTGGAGTACGACCTTCTACCGAGGCCGTAATATTTATGACGATTAAATAAATTACCAGCGAATTGTGGGCGTCCAGTAGTACCTCTGACTTACCCTTCCTATACTCCATTTGGTTAGGTACTTAACTAAAGGTAAACAATAAAAATGGCGGCGTTCAGGTCTCTTCAACCTTTATTACAATGGGATCTTATGAATTGGGAGTGAAATTAATAACAACACAACTAACAGTCAATAAAAACAACGAACAAACAAAACTATAACTAACTAATACAATTTACGGCAAAATAAATACAAAAACGAACTAAAGTACAAACTGTTACGAATGGCGTCTGGTTACCCGACTAAGTATAATATCGGTTAATTATTTTGCCGCGCTTCCTCGAACTACTACTTCTTAATTTTTTCGAGTTATCAAAAGTCTACTACGTAGAAAAATGTTTTGATTTCCTGTCTTTTTAGATTCTTTCTAGTTCGATTCTTCTACTTTATGACATAATTATCAGATTTGATTTATTTATTGGTCGCAAGCTTAAAAATTAATAATTACCATTTAATATTAAACAAAGTAGTAAAATATAGTATATAGTATAGTAAAGGAAAATTATTTTGAATGATTAAATAATTTATTTTGGTTACGTTTTGTTTCAAGATGAAAAATGGCCCTATAAAAGAACCTTTTTTATGATTTGTTTACCTTTAGTAAAGTACCTAACCAAATGGAGTATAGAATGAATACCGGCGTGGTGCCGTGTATGTATGTATATGTATCTAATTGACGATTCTCAATTTTATTCTACAACTAAATCAGCCTATACTCTTCCACTATTGGGCGTAGACCTCTCCTGGTAAACAACACAGCCCTGAAACTTGCTATATAAAAAAAAAACTTTAGATCCAGTTATACGTTCTGAGACCCCCCAGATAAATAATTCCCCGCTACATCTTTTATTTTGGGCCACACGCTATCGTGTAGATCGATGCGCACGCGATTGTATGAAATACTGTGTGAACAAATTGTATGTGAATTGCACCATCTCATGGACTCATTCTTGAAGACTTATTTGTATATTAAAAGTGTTAGTGTCCACGCTTGAGATCACTGGTGAGTGTTGAGTGAGTGATAATTAAGTGTTTAATTAGTGTTAGTAGTCAAATGATTATCGCGCGGGTTGATCTGTGAAGTTAAGTTGCGCTTGCTGCGGTCAGTTTACAGATAAGTGAGCATTCTTAATTCGAAAAGACTATTCGTACATCGGAGTACACTCCAAGTAGCTAGTTCCTATTGCTGTTTCTAAGATAACTGGTAGGCTGTCAGTTCTAGGATAGATTCTGGATAGATTAGATATTTAGGCGTCTAAGTAGTAGTTACATTGCTTAATTAACAAAAAATCAAATAAAATGTAGGATGTAGTAGGTACTAGGATAAAGTATTTCTTTAATTATTATTTTTTCCCTTAAAGGCGATAGTACCTAGTATAGATTATAAGGAATTAGGGATTATAGGGCAAGAAAAAGTGAACCCAAAAAAAAAACGTTTGAAAAACCTATGCGGTTGAAAGAGATGAATTCAGTGTTACACATTGAATAGCGTCATCCCCTTATCATCATCCTCCTCATCCTCCTCCTACGGCTGCGGCTGAAGATTAGTATTTTGAACGAAGTGACTGACATCATACCTCCTCAACCTAATTTCTGGTTCAACGCCGATTTCTGAAGGATAGACTGGTTGTCAGACTTTTTTTGGGCTTCTGACTGCCACTATCCATTGTCATATTATGTCGTAACATGGTGTTGGTATGACAACCGGGACCGACGGCTTTACGCGCTCTCCGAGGCACGGTGAGGTCTCGATATGTTAAGAATGGTCACCGATCCACAAACCGACAGCGGCAGACGCAGCTTAACCATCTTTTTCTCATAACCTAAAAATGATCGCGATAACATGTCAGGTTAAACTTTCTATCGGTGTCAACTTAGGATTTACTTCATTTATAATTCTCATAGCGTACAGATTGTTTAAGGCATTGGGGTTATTGTCGTTTGGCCACATTCACTGAATATTTATGTACTTTTACTATCGGTGGAAAGGAAATCAGTATGATACTATTTTCGGGCAATAAATAGCTTAACGGGTCAATGATCATATGTGCAATGTTTAACCTTGCCAGTCCATGACAACAGCGATGATATTTAAACATAAAATGAAAATGAATGCACAGTGGTGAAATAATAGAAGCATCTGGTCATAAAATTAAAGCCTAAAAGTAGTAGTTTCAAATAATAAAGGTTAAAAAAGCTTAGATTTTGGAGGAAGCATCAATTTCGTTCTATAAGCTGAATTATTTTCCTACTTTTTAAGTATTATAGCTATAATAAATGCATACGTCTTCCATGTAAGAGCTCAACTCTTGTCCGTGGAGGAATCGCCACTGTTCTCTATCTCTACCTTCTGTAAAAGTGGGAGTAGAATCGTATAAAGAGGTCAATTCTTCATACGATTCAACTCCCACTTTTGCCTTGTTCAATAAAACTTCTTCTAGGTCTTCCCGTTCCTCGTTTTCCTTCAATTTTGCCTTCTAAAATCGACTTATAATGTCGTACAAATCAAAAAATGCATACGTATTCCAATCAAAATTATTTTAGGTTTGTTAGTATTTTATGCATTCCCATACTATTCATCCTATTACGATAAAACTTCGATGAATTGTTGCGCGCATGCAGAGTTCAAATAAAAGAAGAAATAACATAATAAAAAAAGGTTGCATCATTACAGCTTGTCATCAATAAAATTCAAATTTATTTTTTTGGAATTGCAGGCAGGAATCCTAAATTAATTCCTAACGAGCATAGTGATGTCACGATATGGAAATGATATGATTCACAAAATCAATGTCAAAAACTGTTACATATTCAAATGTTAGAATGAATAAATAAGGCATTAATAAACTGACTGCCTGAATAGTTTAGTGGGCACAAGTAAAGATATAATGAGCAGCCAAAGTTTAAAAGTTTAAACCACTCCTATATGTAGATATATACCTAGTATGATGGAATGAGTTTTTATTAATAAACTTTTTATGTTTGTTTCAGGTAATAAATCAAGTATCTACTTATGCAATCGGTATCAACCGATTACGTCGTCCCACTGCTGGGCACAGGGCTCCTCTCAGAACAAGAGGGATTAGGCTATAATAGTCCACTGGCCTATTGCGGGTTGGTAGAATTCACACGCCATCGGAAAATTTCTCAGACTTGTAGGTTTTAAACGCACATGACTTCGAAATTCAGAGGTGCCTTGGATTCGAAGATTCGAACTCGAAACCTTTGACTTGTCCTATAGTCATATCATTGTAAAACAACTTATGATGGTATCTACGTATCATCAAAAAACTGCAAGAAGATTACACATAAGTATATTAAAACAGGTAAGAGAATATGAATGCCTCTTTTTAACAGAACTTTAAATAACTTTAAATGACTTTTACAATAGGTACTTATTATAATAGAAAAACTGTTAAGAATTTCTTAGACATCCGGATAACATATCTTGAATGTACCGCCTCGTAACGTAGTGCATTGTGCAAAATATTCCGTATTAATACCTTGCGTTGAGGTCGCTTGACCTTGGTATTTTAAGCTTCGAGAACGTTCGTTGTATGAGACTGATACGTAGGGAAAGGAGTACTGTGTTGTTGATGATTTTATATATATACTTGTTTGAGGTATTTATATTCTTGACGGGTAAAGAGAACAATAAATGCTTTCATAATTATGTCCAATTTATACTAATTTTCGATCGATTTCAAAAAGGAGGAGGTTCTCAATTCCTCTTGTTATTTTTTGTATATTGAAGGCGGTTTTACTTTTTTGTTATGACATTTAAAAACCGGTGGGTCGCGACTAGAGATGGGCGTCTACCCGGTAAGAATACGAACTTTGGGTAAATAATAATTAATACCAATTTTTACCTTCCCAATTATAATTTATACCGGGTAGAAATTAAAAAAAAAAAACAAATAACATTATAATTTTCACATGTTTGCCAGCAGTTTCAGTGTTGCCATTTGTTTTACGGCTATTCTGTACTATCCTAAAATGGTACACGGCAATACATTAATTAAAGTAAAATAATTATGCAATTCTAATGTTCCAATATTAGTTTTCCAATACAGTTTTATCAAAAATATACTGTACCTACATATAAAAATAATAATTAAATGTACAGTGGGTTATAGCTGTTACCTGACCCACCGAGACCCCGCCGTCCCACCTAGGGCGGGTCAGGTTACAGCTATAACCCACTGTATATGTAGAGATAATAATATATTAAATTATTTATTTATTAAAAATATTGTTTACCCCTACGAATAAAATACCCAAACATCGGGTTTTAACGGGTAGACGCCCATCTCTAGTCGCGACCCATAGTTTCAGAAATGCTGCATTAATACATGAACGTAATATTATAAATAATAAAAATACTCTTACATAAAAATTATAAACATTAACATCCTATTGCCAGCCATGAATTTGAACTCAAGACTGACAGACAAATATTACACTTAAAGACTTTTCGTCTTTTTTAAGTAATGCTTACATAACATACCATTACGACTGTTTTCCCCGAAGGGTTAGGCAGAGATGTACTAGTATACACCCTACATTCAACCACGTTATAATACCGCATACTATTCTAGGCTTGCAAAAGGAAATGCTTAAATGTTCCACATATCTGTGGTATCGGTAACATTACTGTTGCAATTCCTTGTATCACACCGTTACGTACCTAATTGCTCCTTCTCGTGGTGGCAGGTGTCTATTTTATAGCTAGCAACGAACAGTTCTTGTTAAATTGCAGGCATGAATTGCAGGTTTGTCACAAGATATATTGATTGAAGCGTCGGTAGCCTAATGGCTAGGGCGTCGGACTTGCGATCATATGGTTGCCGGTTCGAACCCCACCCATTGCACTACCGACGTGAACCCACTCGTAACACAAGCATTTAGCTTACACGAGGGGTTAACAAGATTACTAGTAATGTGTGACTCACATTGCTAGTACTCTTTAATATATATATATATATCATTTTGAAGCCTTTTAGGTGCATATTTAATAATTGAAATGGTGTGCACTAGCGGAAGCCTATGTCCAGCAGTGGACTAGTTTCAGAGTGCATGTTGTACTTAATTTGATTAATAATGCTTTTTCTGTCTCTCGCTCTTTTCTCTTTTGTTAGAAGCTCACACAGTGAAAGACGAAAGCACAATAGACTGACCGTATCATATTCCACAATGATCCATAGTTTCATATCGATTAAGAGTATTGTTCGTTGAATCAATTCCTACGCGTTTGTCACGGAGCGGTGTGACGGGCGGTCTCTAATGTTCGCGGTGACAGGTGCGCACGCGCCGTTCAACGGGACAGTTGGCGATCATCATTACTGTTAGATATAGGTAAAGCTTCACCTTAGATCCGTGGAAAGTTACGCGAGGGAAAATTTACTGTAGATCTTTAGCTCAAACATACCTATTTAATGACCCAATCTATTCAAAGTTTATTATGTCATTAATCATTTATTCATTTTATCTTACGGATGTCCATATTTTACACAAGCAACTACAACCAGATCTCTACGACCCAGTTTCAGGGGAATTCCCAATATCTGTTACCACCACTTGTTGTTGGAAGTGGATATAAAAATAAATATGAGATAAATACCACCAAGTGTTTGGAAAATGCTTTGCAAATTTTAAAGGTATGTATGTGAAAATTTCACATACATACGTTGAAAGTTAAATAAAAGCTTGTCATAATTGATAATTAGATTTGAGACTTCTTAACTCATACACCATCATCATCATCATATCAGCCAAATAAGGTCCACTGCTGAACCTAGGCCTCCCCATTAGATTTCCAAAACGACCGGTTATAGGCTGCCTACATCCAATGACTCCCAGCAACCTTTACTAGTTCGTCAGTCCATCGCGTTGAAGGTCTCCACTCAAAAACCTTTTTGATCCAGCGGCCATCAGTTCTACGAGCAATGAGCCCCGGCCGCCTCTTAAGCTTGCTAATCTTTTGAGCTATGTCGATATAGATACCTTCTTTACTAAATAAATAAATAAGTACCTCTTCTTTACTCAAGAAAAGGGTGCGATACAAATCACATGATCACATCTCATCTAGAAATCCTATTTCACGTAAAATAAACCATGTTATTGCCTACAAAGAATGTCTGCACTTACCATGTTCCATGGCATTCATCCGTCATCGTTTAAATGTGTTTAGAAAATCGCTCATGGGGTTTTAATGGCGATAGATTATAGTTAAGCCATTGGTATTGGACATGGAATGTTGTGATAGTTTATCGAATTAAATATGTGTCACTGATGTGTGAAATACATATAGGCTGGAAGGGACATCGACGCACATCCGCTTACCACGAATTCAGAACATGATTCTGGAGCTCTTTGCGTTGATATTTTTCGTCGGTTATGTTTTAAAAAATCTGCTGTTCCATACATTTTGATCGTGTAGGTATCGTACTTTTGTATGAAAAATCGTTTTTTTTTTCATAACCGACAAAAAATATCTACGCAAGGGGGTCCAGAATCATGTACTGAATTCGTGGTAAGCGGATCTGCGTCGATGTCCCTTCCACCCTGTATATGAAGAGGGGTTCAACTGATGTGTAAGGTTAAGCTGCGTCTTTCGCGGTCAGTCTGTGGATGGGTGACCATTTTTAACACGTAGAAAGCTTCCCATGCCTCGGAGAGCACGTAAAGCCGTCGGTGTTGTTTGTCATATAAGTAAATGTATTTCATTTTATTAATTATTCACCATCATGTATATGAATACAACATTATTTTTAGTATATGCGAAACCAGAATATAGTTTGTTCAGAATAAGTAACTGAATCGATTCCAATAATTTTTTACAGCATGTCATATTTTGTCCTAAAAATTTTAAGTACTCGTACTAAGTACCTATGAATCAATCACAAATCATACGCGCACAAAACAGGTCACTGCCGGTCATAGCGGCATTAGGCGTGGGCGCACAGCAGCATGGGGGGTGAAACACCCCTTTAGTCGCCCGAAGTCGGTGCCAGGGTGACCATCGCAAAATTACAGATCCTGCCTTACTTTGGTTAAAAACCTGCCAAATCTGTAGTAAACCTTGTATATAATAATATATATATATATATATAAAAAAATACAGTACATAAATACAGTAAAAAAAATTTTTAAGCTTCTTTCTTTCTCTTCTTTCTTCTTGAAGCTTCACTACTATTTTTTGGGCTAATTTGACCGGACTATATGGTATATATCTAACGAGCGCACGCGCACGTATGCGTAGGTGACCAGTACAGGAAACCCAGTTAATGTAATACAGATGAAAGTAAGGCCGTGCCGAGGTCACTAGACTGGGCTCTGATCTTGTTTGTTATTTGTTCAGTCGCCAGGTTATACAAAACTGTCAAATTTCTCAAAATGATTTTAAACCTTAAAATGTTAATGATTAAGTTCAAAATCGACTAAGAAAATTTGTAATTTTGTAGTAACCTGATGTGCTGGCCACAGTATGATCTTTAGTCCAGTGGAGAGGATTTGCGAAGTGTGGATTGGAATCTTAGCAAATTCCACTGATACCACCCGTCTATGCATTTGCATACGAACTCGAGACCTTTACTTGGTAGTCCAATAGTGATATCACTAGGCTATCACTGCTTGTGTAAAGTATTTAATTATCCCATAAATATTGCGAAGACATTAATGAAAAGAATCACGGACATTGTGCACAATTAAAAAACAACTTTTAATTTACCATCATACTATCACGCCTGTACCTATTCTCTGAAGGATTAGGCAGAGGTGTACTTATGTAGGTACAACCACATTTCGCTGGTATGTTTAGGTTCCAAGTAATAGGGGGCAAGGACATAATTCTAAACCCCGAGCTGCTACTGAGTATGTCATAAAAAAACTCAATAACACTTTGCTCGATCTGGGAATCGAACCCAGGACTTCTAGTGTAGCAGTTGCGCTCAGGACCACTAGACAATAGAGGCAGTTTTCACATAATTGCTCGAAGCAACTTACACATAATTCGAGTTCGAAGCTATTCATAATAAAACCTGACATTCAAATAATCGAAGTTATTCAGAAAAAGAAACCCTTCATAACTTCGAAGCAGATATAATATAACTATACGATACTATGTTAACTTGAGGAAAAAGTTATAAAAAAATGATTGCTTTTTATAACCAATTAAATAAAGTGTTGCAATAAAATTAAACACGTAATTGCTAGCTGTATTTATTGCAAGTGCAACTCTACTTTGACTTTTGAGAGGATTTTAGGGTTCCTTAATCCAGTCTGGCAATAGGCTCATCCTCTATTCTACTCTATTCCAACTCTTCAGGGAAGACAGGATGGTTGGTATGTTATCCTATGTTACTAAATGGGGTAGCAATTGTAGTGCGACCAGCTTTTTCTACAAGTGTGGTGCGGTGGAAGAAATGACCCTTAAGCTTGATTGATATTATTAAGATATTTATGATTAAGATATAATATAATATTTGGGTCTCTTCTTGGTACCCTGGTGGCAATGATTATAATTATGATAAAGATCATATTATGAAGCTATCTGTAGCTAAAATAATATTCATGCTCGTCATCATTATAATATCCCACGGCTGGGCCACACGCCGTCGAGAAATTTCCTCAAGCATGCAGGTTTTCTCATGATGTTTTTCTTCACCATTTAAGCGCGTCATAATAAAGTATTAATACGCACATGACTTCGAAAAGTCAGGGGCATGCCTTGGACTCCAACTCAAGATCTTTGACTTGGTAGTTCAATGGTCATATCACCAGGCTATCACTGCATAAGAATAAATAATAACTATAATATATTCACGTCTTTTCGTGATGATATCTTTGCGTCTTTTCGTCATGCGTCATCATTCAACATTACAATGTGAAATGCCAGCTTGCTTCGAGTTCAAAAACCTTGGCCTCCAGTGAAAATAACATATAGAGCCTTCACAGTCTTTGCCAAATTCGTGCTTGGCATTTCGATCGCTCAGGTGCGGTCGCGCCACCTCGGGGCAAGAGAAAACAACCTGTCACAATTCCAAATTTGAATCAAAACCTGTTTCGCGCTTTTCGCTTTTACTACGACCTCGATTCTCAGGGTTGCCAGGTTAGGAGTATTTGCACTTTTTTCGGGGAAAATGTATCTCATTATAACAAATACAAGTGTACGAGTATATTATTATAATAATAACAAAATAGCTTACAAAACATTTAAATTATATACAATCTAAAAACCACAAGGGTTTGTCCAGATCGCATCGTACAATAATTGCGTCCGTAGAATTTTAAAGGTTAAGTTATTATTATCTTTTCGAGCTCTTCATTTTTGAAAATCAGGAATTTCTTTAAATATAAGCTTTAATCCCCCTTTAATTGCCTTCGTTCAGCAATGGACTTCATTTGGCTGATATGATGAAGCTTTAATCGACTGTTAAAGTAATCTTATTATATTTGACCGTCCCAAAAACTCCTAAAACGACCAAAAAACGCAATATCTTTGACTCGCGAGAGACAGATAATGTTAAATCCTATAACAATTTTAATTACTTTGATCATACAGTCTGTCGGCTCATACAACATCATCCGATTGATAAATAATACTAAGCTCTATATAATAGACTTTACAGAACTGATCTATCGATTAAACCAATATTGGTATTTGTAATTGTAATCATTGCGTCAGAGCTTCGTCGTTAGTCTTTTATATTGAGCAATTTATAGTGGATAATAGTCGTGTGGGCGATGTATGTAATTATTCTAAATTATAGCGTTATTAAAGCAAAGGTCATCGTTAATAGAAGTGGTATATAGAAAAAAAAGTAAAAGTTTTACAGGGAATTTGCAATTTCAATAAACTTGTTTTAAAAAGATGTAGGTTAAAGATTAACTGCTGTGAATTTGTTTTGTGCGTTTGTGAATCTGCTGTTTATTCCAAACCTCAATGTTTTCTTTGTTTCTATTAAAAAAAGAAAAGAGTAGTACGAGATCAATTTAGATTTAATTAAATTCACCCAGGGTTAACTGAATACAAATCAAATTACTTATATAATTCTTTGTACAGGATCTAATTGAATTATATATGTAGATAAATATAGTTAGGTGAAGTTTAAGTTTTGAACATCATAAATTCCTATAAATGTTTTATAAGTACATCTTACAGGAAAATTTATACAATAGCCTGACAACCCTACGTAGGTCAGCAATGCCAGCGCAGGCGCAAACTTTTTTCCGAATTAACACTTTTCGAACACACTTTCGATTTTGTTTAGTTGTGAAAGAATGTTTGTTATAGTATTTTTTTACTTGCAACTGAAAGGTATATCGAATAGATCGTGAAAGACATTTTGACGTTTTCTGTGGGTTACCGTTAGTATTACAACATTGTGAGTATATAACTTTAGTTAAAATATTGTATGAGAGATTTTGTGTGCTAAGTTATTTGATGAAAGTAAATTTTTAGTTGGTTGATTCTGGTTCTAACCTGTATATTCATAATATGCTTGAAATTATTATATTATGAATAAAGCTTTCATATTTTTGATATATAAAGCTTTCATATTTTATATAACTTTGTGTGATTGCTCTATTGGAGAAAAGTCTAGATTTTTTAAACCTGTTACCTAGATGCCAATTTTATGAAAAATATGAAATGCAATATCTTATTTCCGTTTGCAACATAATACTGGTGCGAACAGATATATTATATTAAATAAGTGGTTTTATCGAAAATATATATATTTTCATTTAAAATTCAAATTCAAATCTTTAGGGAATACGTACATACACACGTCTTAGGAAATAAGGAATATACTAATAATAATATTAAAAAAGTATATACGTAGAGGATATTTCAAGTTTTATAGACTAATTGCACAATACACAATATCAAAGTTTCTACAGTAAACAATAATGCAAAGATATTTTCAAGGCCAAATTCTTTAAGGAATAGAATTAAATTCTTAAAAATCGTATATAAAAACATATATTTTACACTTGTTAGTAACATTTTCAATCAAGATCAAGGTGTATTAAGTGCTATGTTAAGGCTATAATTAGGCTCTATTACTAGCAACTACTAGTTCAAAATGATCACGCCCGGGCATCGACATCTGATCAGCCACATTGACCCAGAATTCTAGCTTCTATAATTTTATGTTATGATCTGTAATTAACCGTAGTTACCATGTATCGCACTGTGGGTTACTTGTTGTTTACTGGACAAAATAATTAAAGCTTTTTGATAGAGTTATTATTGAAAATAAGTAGTCGTTTCAAGTATTGAGTTATTGAGTATGAGTATTGAGTTAAGATTTTTTGTTTTACTATAAAATTAAAGCATTAAAACATAACGTGTGAATATATATCGACAACTAAGAAATCAATTTCACTTCAAGTAAGTCATCAAATAACTTAAATTAACAAAACACTGGACTATGTGTGCACAAATATTCGCAGTAATTTGAGAAAGTATATTATATCTCAGTGCGACAAAGAAATCAATGTCGCTTCAAGTATGTCATCAAATAACTTAAATAAACAAAACACTAGACTAGGTATGCACAAATAATCGCAATGATCTGAGAAAGTACTAACAATTTATTTCAAATTTCAACATTTTTGTCCAAGTGCAAAGTTCGGCGCACTGTGCGTCAGACGCTCTGTGTCCGTGGGTGTACCTACACAAAAAATGCAGTTTCACTCTCAACACGGCTCTATGACCCGAATACGTTGAACGATTGCTTTTAAAAGTATTACGTTTAGTTTTTAAACGATATTTTTGCGTCATCATTTACAGTTTTTTTCCAAACCTATGTGGAAATTAATTTCTAAAAAAATATATAATTTCTTCGTCTAAGGTTGTTGTAACAGTCACAAATATCCCTAATACTTTTATACACACGGGTACACATCAAACTATAAAAATCCAGTATAGGCTGACCTTGCACCGTACGGAAAGCCTTTGCAACGCGAGATCAGACTATACTGGTTTTTAACTCGATGTGTAGTGGTGTGTATCACGTAAAATTCTGGGTATTTCTGATAAAGTAAATTTATAGATAGTTTTACTGTGTTCCGCCATGACTGTGTGAGAGCCAGAGATCGAAAGATAACTACTTAGTTGAATTGCATGCTCCACCTTAATCCCTCTCTGAGTCTCTGTGCTTTCCTTCAATAAAAAAAAAAAATTGCTAGTGTAAACAAATACGTCACACTAATAAATTCGATTAAAGAATGCCTACGGTCTTCCACCAATGCCATTGGCCTCAACTCCAAAGTGTCCGAAAATTAGCGAACCACTATAATTGATTTCTTCTACTTGATATTCACGTCACCTTCATTTAATAGAAGGAAAAACCAAGCAAAATTATCCCTTATAAACATAGAGCAACAGTTCAAAATGTAAGAAACAAATAAGTTATTTTACTTAATATGCTATGCGACACCAATCGCAGGCGCATGGGTTAAGTTCGATCTGTTTTTACCTCATTTTGAATTTCGAAGGCGTGGAAAGAATGTGATTCGATTTATAAAATTTAACGAACTTTCTTCTTTCTTCAATAGGCATTCTTTGTAAGAAATTAATCTTTCTTTAGTTTAGAGGTTATCATATTTGTTTTTTTTTGAGGTCTACGTATCCATATCTTCTTATTGGCAAGAAACTTTTATTATTGTAGCAAGTAATATAATTCTCATAACAGTAAACAATACTTATAAAATCAATTGAGACGAATTTGTACATTTAAAGGTAAACGACCTTTATCCGCCAAACCTCAAAAGTTACACAATAAATCTTTATTACTATCAACAATTTATTCGCAGATAAATCAGCAATAGAAATGAATAGTAATTGCGCAAGTTAGCTGCAATAAAAATATTTTTTAGAAACGGCAACACCGGTCGGTGGTTGCAGTAAAGTCGAAAACTGCGAGTTCGACGTATGACCGATTGGTGTTGTTTATTCAATTTACTATGACAACATATTTAGTAACAAGATTTCGCGGTTGTTAGACCATGAACACAAGATTATCACATTAGGTGTGTGAACGAAATTTTTCGGAATGTGAAATTTAAAAATATTTTTTACTTTCACTTGGATGTCGCTTTCTGACTAGTGCGGTCTGCGGCGCGAATAGAATAAAATAAAGATTTAAATTTGGAATGCCTGATTTCGTTTTTATTGCATTCGGGGTAATCGTTTTTAAGAATTGGCAATATTTTGTATTTAGAACTGATCGATACTGACACAGTTTATTGAGATATGTAAATTGATGGTTATTTTGTTTTGCTAATTAAATTGGAGATCGTTGAATAGGCTTGATATTTTAATTGGATAATTAACAATGCTTTTTATTTGACTGCTGTCTTTAAACCGAATCTAGTACAGTTGTTTGGTAAAAGTTAATTTTAATAATAATTGTGTGCTGCATAACACGACTTGTGTTAAGGAAATCCAAAATTCATATTTCTCAATTGGCCGTTCATATTCCATTTTTGAAAACCTTTTTTTTTTATTGTTGACTACTACCGTAATACTTTTTTCGCAACTCAACCATTTGGCACAGTATTTTTCATTCATTCATATTCATGATACAGCCAGTATTTCATTCAAGGGAAATAGCCGTGTGTTTTTAAAAGCAATTTTTAGTGGTTATACATTAACACTTACTTTTTTTTTATGGTATAACTCGGCAAACTAGCAGGCGAGCTACCTGATGGTAAATAGTCATCGCCGCCCATGGACATCTGCAAAACCAGAGAAGTTGCAGATGCGTTGGCGAAACCGCGGGGCTAGCTAGCAGCTATAGAGGAAACAAGGCATCAAGACGGTATAGTTCCAATATCTCAGTGCGACAAGGTCAGGTGGCCACAATTGTTTCTGGGTCACTGTTCCCCGTTGAACAATGGAGCGCTATGGGAAATGCCTGCCATCATTTGCATATAATGCTATTGATTATTTAATAGAGATCATTATTTTACCCCCTAGTGCGGATAGCGTGAAGGTGATTGGGGTTCTTTATGTAAGTGTTCCGTCAGGGGTTTGAATACAACGCTTAACACGCGACAACTAAAGCGTAGTTTTCAATAATATTCAGTGTATTTCAATAATTCATTAAAGTTAGTAAGTTATGTGAGTTTTGTATATGCCATACTACAATAATGTACACCCACACTTTACCAGTATGTTTAGATCCCATGTTACAGAGGGCGAGCCTAAAGCCATTAACCGGGCACAAATCCAGACGAACTGTTACTGAGAATTTCACAGAAAAATTCCATAGCACTTTGCTTGACCTGGGTACCCAGGACCCTAGCAGTCGCACTTCGAACCACTAGACTAAATGAGGCATCCATGATATTTCATGTATCCATTTTATCAATTGTGAAATTGCCCAAACAATAGTTACATATCTCATGGTTAACCAACGTAAGACCTTATATCACACCGTTACGAAACGCGTAATATTTCCCGAGATTCGCGAGTGTAGGAAGTATTTACTTCCGAGCATTCAATGGAGCTTATCGGCGTTGGTCATAATTTTGTAATGGCACGCGTGAACAAACTAGTTACAACGGTGTGAGTGAGGTCATTCTCTTATTGTTTTATTCATATAACATGGGTATCCCAAAAGATCTTTCTAAGAGTATTCGCAATTAATTTCCATATTACATCATTGCTATTTTTTAATTAGGGAGTAGTTATAGCAAATATACATTTTGTCAGACATCGAAAGGGAATTCAATTGTTTATGCTATTAAGACAATATCAAAGCTGAATGAATTCATGCTAACATAAAAAAAAAACTGTAGAGAGTGTATCTGATCTACAATTAATCGTATACTGAATTTGGATTTTTGATTAAAATTAGGTAGAGTACCTGCTTACACACTTATTCAGAATACCCCTATAGTGAATCAAAATATAATTTAATATCAAAGAATCCAATTGATTATTCAAATGTTAGAGGTTTTTACGGTTTTATTGTCCATCCATTCTCATTCTGGGTAAAAAAACAAAGCGTGCCAAGGAGTAGATCAATACCTATAAATACCTATAGGTAAATTTATTTTTGCAAAAAAATATTTCTAAAGAAAAAATCCCGGAACAAAGATAAATATTTTCCGAATATTTTACATATGGTACCTAGTCAAATTAGTTTTGTCCTTGACTAGATTCAACCGGATTTAATCTGATGACTAACCGTGAGGTCACCAAAGTCTGTCGACACAGATAAGTCGCTGGTGAGAAGCGCACACGCACAAATGTCGTTATGTTTAAATTAATAAGATTTCACAATTGAATTATAAATTTAAATTCTTGTTAAGGCTGATGGTCGCTCCTCGCGCGACGAATTCATTTTTTTTTTGGTTTTTCGCAAATTGTACGTCTATTATACATGCTGGTCTTAGTAGTAAGAATGGCTACATCGACTATTATAGCTTATTTACAACTGTGTACCGATTAAAACTTTTGTTTAGAAATCAGTAGCAGATGAAAGTGTAAATTGACAATTTTGCCAGAATCCTCTATTTTAATCTGTTAAAATAACGATTTTACTTTCAAGAAGATGTCTTTTTGTTCCATGCCAACCAACTGCGTCATTGCTCTCAAGTGCGACTGCTACGCTAAAGGTCTTGAGTTCGATTCCAAATCGAGCAGTGTTATTGGGTTTTTCTAAGAAAAGTCTCAGTAGCAGCTCAGAGTTCGGATATGAGCTTGGTGATTAGCAAACGCCCCCCTATTACATGGGACCTATACATACCGATCCAATCTGAGGGTGTACAATAAGAACACCTCTGCCTAACCTTTCGGGGAATACAGGGGTGGTGGTATGTCATCTCTGTCGGCCGTTATCACATCATTGTCTCCCTTTTCCATCATATCGGTCTTAAAACGAAACATAATCCATCCATCTTTTCTTTGGTCCCCCTCTACCCCTCCATCTAATAATTACCAATCTTTTTCTTACGAGCTTGGTAGTAGGACCTCCACGGATCTAACTGACTGGAGTTTGATGTTAAGCACCTTGGTATGAATGAGGCTATTTGCTTGTCTCTTTCTCTTCCATTTAAGAGCTCAGTTTTTGTCGATGGAGCAATAGCAACTATTCTCTATTCTCTGCCTTCTGTTTGATCTCTCGTTACGACTCTACTCTAATTTTTTCTTCACTTGTTCAATTAAACTTCTTCTAGGTATACCCCTTCCTCGTTTTTCTTCAATTTTATCTTCTGAAATGGACTTAAATAAGTTGTCGTGTCGTATCAAATGGCCAATAATCTTTCCTCGCCTGATGTCTATGTTAAAAAGGTGTGTATTTGTATAAGTCAATTATATGTAATATTTATTTGTGGATCTCATACCAACCACAGAAATAAGAATGACCTACATAGCGATGTCACACGGTATACATTTACAGTTATATAATTTAATTTTATGATTGAAATTCACACGTAGCAATTAATTAATTATTAATTTATTTTGATTAAACAACTCTTAATATAATCGGAAATGAGTCATTTATTGATAATCAATTGATATTCATATAATTATTTAATCAATAATGATTTACTTTATAAATCATGTTTGAATTGGACAGCTATCCTAGAGGTCCTGTGTTCATTCCCTGGTTGAGCAAAGTGTTTTTATGAAATTAAAGTTGAGTTTTGCTCAGTAGCAACTCAGGGACTGGTTTTATGCCTGGTTAATGGCAATAGGCTCGCCCGGTATTACATGGGACCTAAACATATCGGAGACATAAAACCTTAACAAATGATAGACTTTAATGAGAACCTTTCTCATGAATCACTCTCTCTATTAGAAAATCCGTTCAGTAATTTCCGAGTTTATCGCAAACACACAGACAGACGCGGGGGCCTTTGATTTTAATATGTAGTTATATTCATATCTTAGTTCGTAGTAGCTGTTATGCAACCTAAAATTCTAGTTTCGTATAATTGGTATCTCACAATAATTACGTCTTAATTAAGTTTACCACGCCCAAATATTGATGGTCAATTAAAATAATTCTTTTATTTAAAAAAAAGATGGCCGCTCTTACAAACGCGGAAATGAAGATGATGATTTTTTGTATAAGTTAGATTATTTTAGTTAAATTGCGTCATGTCTTGAATCTCGTAAAGTAAATATTTTCAAAGCTCTTATTTTTTTTAAATAAATAATTCTTTTTCGTGTTTGGGGGAGAGTCTATTTTGCTTTTATCGGACACAAAATTATCCAAACTCCGAGCTGTTACTGAGAATTACACAGAAAAATCCAAAAACACTTTGCTCGACCTGGGAATCCAACCCAAGCCCTCTAGTGTAACAGTCGCGATCACGACCATTAGACTAAAAAGGCAGAAAGTTTCCTTATCATCATCATATCAGCCAAAGAGGCGCACTGCTGAACGAAGGCTATCAACACTTCCACAAAGATCAGTTCTAGCCGCCTGCATCCAACGACTCTCTCAACCGGCGGCGGTAGCCTAATGACGAGGGCGTCGAACTTGCGATCATATGGTTGCCGTTTCGAAACCCACCCATTGCACTATCGACGTGAACCCACTCGTAATACAAGCATTTAGCTTAGCACGAGGGGTTAACAAGAATACTAGTAATGGGCGACCCACATTTTTTTTACTACTTCGACCCACGTTGATTTTTAACCCCTCGTACTAAGCTAAATGCATGTATTACGAGTGGGTTCACGTCGGTAGTGCAATGGGTGAGTTCCGAACCTCATGATCGCAAGTCCGACGCCCTAGCCATTAGGCTACCGCCGCTTTTTGATTGGCATTGCTAGTAAGTTTAAAAAAATACATAACAAAAACAATATTTCCCGGAAAAAATAATATTGAGTCGTAAAACACCTCCTAAAATATTAGGCATGTCCATATATACAGCCTTGACATAATCGCTAAATTTAAGCACAAGTTAAGTTAAACATCATGTTTTTTTATCAAGTTCAAAGAACAGTCACGAGTATTCGCCGTTTGTTTAACGTTCCATGCATAATTAAGTTAAACGGAACATTATTTTATTTTTGTTAGGTTAATTTTAACAATTATATGATGACTGCCTCGTTAGTCTAGTGGTCCCAAGCGCGACTGCTACACTAGAGGTCCTGGGTTCGATTCCCAGGTCGAGCAAAGTGTTATTGGGTTTTTCTATGTAATTCCCAGTAGCAGCTCGGAGTCTGGATTTTGTGCCCGGTTAGTGGCAATAGGCTCGCCCCCTATTACATGGGACCTAAACATACCGGCGAAATGTGGGTGTACATTGGTACACCTCTGCCTAACCCTTCGGGGAATACAGGCGTGATGGTATGTTATAACCACGAAGCGGTAATAGCCTAGTGATATGAGCGTTGGACTGGCAAGTCAAGTTAGAATGCAAGGCACGCACTTCTGAATTTTCGAAGTAATTTGCGTATTTATACTTAATTATTTATCCGACTGCCATGTTTGTCAAGTGGTCCCAAGCGCTTTTGCTACGCTAGAGGTCTTGGGTTCGATCCTCAGGTCGAGCAAAGTGTTATTAAGTTTTTCTATGAAATTCTCAGTAGCAGCTCGGAGTTTGTATATGTGCTTGGTGAAAAGGAAATAGGCCCATCCCCTATTACATGGGACCTAAATATACCGGCGAACTATTGGTATACATTAAGTACACCTGTGCCTAACCCTTCGGGGAATACAGGCGTGATGGTATGTTATAATAAGAAATTTGTGATATAATTTCACGCTTTCTACATTCAATATAAGTAGAGGGCTCTAATATTCGATCTAATGATATTATTATATCTGTATTGATGATTGGCGGTCCGAGAATTTGGTGTCAATTGACAAAATATCATTACGACTGTAAGTAGGCTACTTTTTTATAAGTAAAAGTAACAATTGGGTGTTGATGGAGAATATCTTTCGAAGTGAGGTACTTATTGATGATTCAGCTCATTTTTTTTTGAGAATACTTGCTGCGGAATTTATTTCAATGTCAAGTAAGTAATTTGTCAGGTAATCAACCCCAATGCTGTCGGTCTCCTCTACGATTTAGAGAGGTACAAAATAAATCACATTATTTTTAAACCCCCCGCTGCCTACACTTTTGTAATAAAATAAATATTAACCGTTATTTTTTATTATATTTTAGCATTAAATAATGCAAAATATTATTTTGCATTATTTATTGCCTCATTAGTCTAGTGGTCCCAGTCGCGACTGCTACGCTAGAAGTCTTGGGTTCGATTCCCAGGTCGAGCAAAGTGTTATTGGGTTTTTCTATGAAATACTCAGTAGCAGCTCGGAGTCTGGATTTCTGGAATGGCAATAGGCTCGCCCCCTATTACATGCGACCTAAAACATACCGGCGAACTGTGGGTGAACATTAGTGCACCTCTGCCTAACCATTCGGGGAATACAGGCGTGATGGTATGTTATGTTAAATATCTACTAAAACATGAAATACTTATAAAGTGGCGGTAACCTAATAGCTAGGGCGTTCGAAGCCCACCCATTGCACTACACTGACGAGAACCCACTCGTAACACAAGCATATAGCTTAACATGAGTACACATTACTAGTAACGTTTTGTAAAAAAAAACTAGTGAAAGAAAAATATGATCTTAGCATAGGTCGAACGGGTAAAAAGGCTGGTTTGTAATAAATAGTGGGATTACATCTTAGGTAGTTAAAGAAATAATTCCAGTAGCCGTATTAATTTCTTTAAAACTATTTCTTGCTTGTTTCAAATCCCAATTGAGCAATCTTCACTTTGAAGGTCCATGTAATAATTGCATACACTAATAAAAATAAGTAGACAATCCACATGGCTACAAGCTACTTACATCAAACAAAATCACGATTCTTATCATTTGACAACCCTAATATACAAACAAGGTCATTTCTCAATAAGCAATGAATTACAGCGCTAGTGACGTGAAAGCCTATCTATCTGAGACCGGTATCGATACCAGTTATTACAACAATCTGGTACCAATTTCGCAACACTTAAGACTTTGTAAATTAGGTTGTTGTTTGGTTTACTGATTGCATTGTTTCTTAAATAGTATTTAATTGTTTTTTTTGTATCAGTCAAAACAACCAAAATGTGTAGTAATTGTAAGGCAATTTTATACTAAACATTTCTGAATTATATTTTTTTAAATGAGTTGATGAATATAAGTGCAGTGATAGCCTAGTGATATGACCATTGGACTGCCAAGTCAAAGGTCTCGAGTTCGAATCCAAGGCACGCACCTCTGACTTTTCGAAGTTATGTGCGTATTAATAATTAATTATCACGCGCATAAACGGTGAAGGAAAACATCGTGAGGAAACCTGCATGCCTGAGAGATTTTCTTGAGGGCGTGTGAAGTCTGCCAACCCGCAGTAGGCTAGCGTGGCGGATTATAGCCTAATCCCTCTCGTAATGAGAGGAGACCCGTGCCCAGCAGTGGGACAATGTAATGGGTTGATGATGATGAAATGAGTTGATTTGTGGCATGATCTTGATGATTGATTGATTGATTTACAACCTTAGTTAATAATTTAACGTTATATTCTGAGTTGTAACGTAAAATTATTACCTTAAGAAATTACAAAACATTAACAAATTATGTAATAGTTATCTAGACTTTCAAACATATCTTTGTTTAATTTAAATCTACTTACCTACAGTCCGTTCAAAATAACCGTGTGCGTCGGAAGTTGTCCGCAAATCATTCTGCAGTCATCATTTTAAAATAAAACCTCTCTGTTTAAAGACAGTTGGGTTGAATAATTCTTGATTAATTTCCTTAGTTATTTCAATATTTTTGTATAAAAACACTAAATTACCTAAGTGATTTTACTAGTGCAGGAGTTCGGAACAAACTGCACGGCATACCTATTATTCTACGCTTGTAAAAGGAAATGCTTAAATTTTCCACATTATCTGTGGTATAGGTAACATTACTGCTGCATTTCCGTCTATCACACCGTTGCAGTGCACCTAATTGCTCATACGCATTACGCATACATAATTCAGTGGTGTTTCGTTACTGTTCGGAACGACAAACTTCAGACGGTTGCTTCGAACGAACTGTATCAAGATAATCACGCAACCAATGAAATGTCACAAATGAAACATTAACAATTTGACAACCATAACATGTCGGTCAAAACATTCTAAATTTGGTTAAATATCATGTGAACGGCGCAGGGTGTTGCAACTAGTGTCATCAACAGAAAGACCGACCGTTGTGTAAATAATATGACCATTATAATATGGGTAAACGTGAGAAAATGCTTTGCGAAATGATTTAGGCAGCCACAATGATGTAACAATGATACCACTTTTTAAAAATAGGATTGTGAACTGATTATTTTTATGGCTTCGTAAAAAAGTTGGGCATAAATAGAACCTAAATGCAAAAACAAAATTAGAATTGTTAAAAAAATAAGGAAGTTATAATCACTTTATGTTAGACAGAGAACGCAATATAGGAATATTTGACGTCAATTGTTTCGTTCATCATACATTCCTTACTAACACTCGTTTTGCCAGAAAGGGACGGCGCTATATTTAATTATATATGACACCCCCTTATTAGACCCCCTGGGGGTCTAGCCAATGTCACATCTTCTTATCGATAACGAAGTTAGATTTCCAAAATTATGTCATATCCATACGATTTGACATAATTTCATCATGTCATATCGAAAGATTATGCCAATTCAATACATTTCAGATTTATCGAACTTCGTTATCGATATGGAAATGTAACATTGTCTAGGGCCCCAGGCAACTAAAGTATTCGGGGGCCTCCATAATTTGAAATGTAACGTTCGAATCGAAGCAAAACGTATGTAAATGACATTTTACTAACGCCTTATATGTCGAAAGCTTACGTCATTTCTATAGACTTTGTTTCTATTAAATATTAACTTGTCTACAGACATCGAGAGTTCCACTGGGTGATTTAATATGTAGGCAAGAATTCACGGATCGGATAGGTAATCTTTAGTGGATCTTTGAACATAGGAGATATTATAGAAAAAAAACATATGAGAGGTCATAATCACATTCATATAGATCAGGTTAATGATACGTCAACAAGCTTAGATAGCTAATTCTGTTAAGAACGAGTGATTAATGATTGATAAAAAATTGATTACAAAATCTTGGAACTTGGAGAGGATAAAGTTATATAAAATCAAGAAATATAATAATATTTGTGGTTCTAACAATTTTAAAACGGATAAAATTATTTACTCTCGTTCTGAGGCTTGTCCCCAGCAGTGGGACATTATAATGGGTTGATGATGATGGTGAAAATTATGACTGCCTCATTAGTCTAGTGGTCTCTACCGCGACTGCTACGCTTAAGGTCTTGGGTTCGTTAGTCATCATCCAACGAACAAAATGGCAATAACTTCAAAGTGAAACACAGAATCACGTTTGTACTCCCCGAAGGGTTAGGCAGAGGTGTACTAATGCACTTACACCCACACTTCACCGGTATGTTTAGGTCCCATGTAATAGGGGCGTGTCTATTGCCATTTACCGGGCACATATATCTGAACTCCAAAGCTGCTACTGAGGATTACATAGAAAAACCCAATAACACTTTGCTCGACCTGGGAATCGAACCCAGGACTTCTGTAGCAGTCTCACTTAGGATCACTAGACTAATGAGGCAGTCTAGTTTTTTATCATATTACCCTGCGTTCCCACTGACGACAAAACATGTTGCAAACAGCTACCTATCCCTCTCACTCTTTGAGACTTAGATAGAGTAAGATAGATGTTTGCAACATGTTTTGTCGTTAGTGGTAACGCGGGGTTGGGTTTAATAGTTAAATCTGTTTCAAACGGTAACAGTTAATTTTAAATAATCTACTCGCTAGGTATTCAGGTTAATTGGAGGATTAAGACGAAGATCCATTACTTAAATGGTTAGTAGCCATAATAGCCAGTCAATATGGCCATATTTTTTTGAGGTCATAACGTTTTCGATTAAAAGAGATTGGTTAAAAAGCCTGTAATTCTGTTGGGAGAATATTTTTGTGGAGCTATCTTTCGATAGAGTTAAAAAAAATATTCAGTTAGAATAGATTGTGTGTGTTTGCAAATAAATTTAATTTAATAATTCCTTTCTAAGATTACTTACTTCTAATAAAATATTTGACTAAATTAAACGATTTTTTCATAGAAATTTTCGTTAAATTCATTGGTCTTATCTGCTACAAGCTGCTAGACATTGGCTTAACTCGAAGTTGGCTGCAACTAAGCAATAACGTGCTAACCAATTTTTATTTTTTTTATCAATAGCATATTAGAATTTAACACACAGAAACAAACACAACAACAAAAAAAAGAAAACAATAATATTGGTTAAGACGTTATGCTAATAACAATAGGAATTATGTTTATGTTTTTTTATAGTCCTTTTTTTTATTTTAAAATTGTACTCGCCGTGCCTGACCTGGCTACTGGTAGAGAATACTTAAAGCATTGAGTCCGCCAATCGTCATTGTTATATGAACTTTAAGTAAACAAAAAATATATATGTTTGCATCATCATCAACCCATTACATTGTCCCACTGCTGGGCACGGGTCTCGTTTCAGTACGAGAGGGATTAGGCTATAGTCCGCCACGCTAGCCTACTGCGGGTTGGTAGACTTCACATGCCGTCAAGAAAATCTCTCAGGCATCAGGTTTCCTCACGATATTTTCCTTCACCGTTTAAGCTCATGATAATTAATTCGCACATGACTTCGAAAAGTCAGAGATGTGTGCCTTAGATTCAAACTCGAGACCTTTGACTAGGCAGTCTTATGGTCGTATCACTAGGCTTTATTTTTGCATAAAACAACATTATTGCGAAAGTTGTACACACTGCAAAATAATTATAAGCGCATATCCCACAAGCTGTTTTTGCAGTGCATGGTTGCGGAGCCGCAAGTGCAATGACTCAGGCCACACAGGGCCCTGCTCACCCACTGACACACATTCCATCTCTATCACACGTTCACGCACACACTATTGTCATCTCGCTCACTCGTGCAAGTTTTCAACCGACTTCAAAAAGGAGGAGGTTCTCAATTCGTCTGTATGTTTTTTTTTTTTTTTTTTTTTTTTTTTTTGTATGTTTGTTACGCGATATCTCCGCCAGTTGTGGACCGATTTCAATGATTGTTTTTTTGTTTGATAGGTTATACTTCAGAGGTGGTCCCGTTCAAATTTTATCGAAATCGGTTGTGTAGTTTTGGAAATATCAACAAAAATCTAAAAATTGTTTACATCGATGATATTATTGTTTACTCCGAAACATCGCTGTCTTATTGGAGCAGTGCGTTTAGTTGGCTAACAAGTACTTCTAAACAAAACTTTCCACTAAAAATAACAAAATAAAATTACTTTTAACAAAAAGTTAAACCGCCTTCAAAAAATAATAAAATAATTTTGTCTAAAACAGTTTGGGAAGTCGGTGGCGAAAATAAAAGACTCACTCAAATGGAAGTCACCGACTTCCCAAACTGTTTTAGACAAAATTATTTTATTATTTTTTGAAGGCGGTTTAACTTTTTGTTAAAAGTAATTTTTTACACGACACTTTTCCCGCCATTAGCCATAAAAGTTGAGGACTCATTTCGAATAGCGATGCGAGAAATAGCTCAATGAAAAGAAAAGAGAGATATAGCTCTTTCAATCAAAAGAGATATATCACTCTTTTAGCTCTTTAGCTCATTTAGCTCAAATTGAATCCTGAGTCAATGAGTTATTCGGTGAGCGAGAGATATACTTACATACCCTTTCATTACAACATGTGAGCGATCAGCGAGCTAGATATGTAAATATGCTTAAGCATTTTCTACTTTGTATCTATAAAAATAAAGATCGATTTACAATGAAGATTCATTGAGCTAATTGAGCCGGAGAGCTAGATATGTGGATATGCTAAAGCATTTTTGACTTTGTCTCCATTAAAATACAGATCAATTTACAATGAAGATCCATTGAACTAATTGATCAGGAGAGCTAGATATGTAAATATGATAAAGCATTTCCTACTTTGTCTCTATTAAAATAAAGATCAATTTACATTGAAGATCCATTGAGCTACTTGAGACCGAGAGCTAGATCTGTAAATATGACAAAGCATTTTCGACTTTGTCTCCATAAAAATAAAGATCAATTTACAATGAAGAACCACAGAGCTAATTGATGCGAAGAGCTAGATAAGTAAATATGATAAAACATTTTCTACTTTGTCTTCATAAAAATAAAGATCGATTTACAATGAAGATTCATTGAACTAATTGAGCCGGAGAGCTAGTCTCTCAGCGAGTGAGTGAGTGAGAGCTAGATTGGAAACAAAGAGCTAGCTCATTTTTATCTCTCATTCGCGAGCTACCCATCTCTAATTTCGAAATGCTTTGCCGCGTAGGAAGCGGTAGTGAACTACAATTTTTATTAAAAGCTCTTTATTTGTATTTAGATATACTTGTTAATTCATCAATGATCATACTGTAGCCTTTTCTATGGGTCATTTTAACCCAAAGTTAACCGAATATCAGTATTTTATACGAAGTGCTTGCTATAATACCTCCGCAACTTAATGACTAGGAGATAAATGATATTTATTTATGTAAATATGTTGCGTTTCGTACGGTGAGTGTGGAGCGCCGGAGGCCAAATTCCTCCCTGAGTCGTCCTTCTCCTTTTTTTCTCCTTTCCCCGTTCTTTTCCTTCAATAGGCTTCACAATGCATGTGCAACTCCTTTGCTCCTCGCATGCTCGTATGCCGAGTTATTCCATAAAAAAAAGATCCTTTAATGACACTTTTATAAGTCAAGGCTTTATATTGTTTTTTTTTAAACAAGATGGCGCCAACTTTTCCTATCCTAAGGATAGACTAGTTGTAGTAGGCTTTTTGGGCTTCTGTCTGCCACTATAGATTGTCATAAGAGTCCGTATGATAACCGGAACTGAAAGCTTTACCTGCTCTTCTAGGGATGTGTAGTGTTTGTACTTCTATATCTATTTAATAGATATAATAACACTGTCTCACATACATGAGCAGTAGCCGACAGCTTGACTTAGCAGCTGTCAGTTGGCATAATGGCAGTGTGACCATTGCCTGATAAAAACATATGTCATGAGAGATTATGGGAGACATAGAGGAGGCTAGTGCTTGGTGTATTGGTGAGCCTGTGAAATAATTGTAATATACAAATAAGAACCCTACAAGTGGCGACGAGGATGGGATTATCTTAATATTGTTAAGATAATTTGTGTTCATGGAAAATAACGTGTAAGGTAAACGCAGGGTAAGACTGCAAAATAAAGGACGTGAGGTGTTTGTGAGTATGTGAATAACATTATGATACCGGGATACTCAGACTAGTAAAATAGGCAGACGTAGCCCGTAGAACACGAGAGTGAAGCCACCAAAGCAAATACAAAATCAAAAGCGAATACAAACTCACGTCAGTACTTAGCTGCGCGTCGTACTGCTAGTACGTCTCAAATGAGTTACCATTTTATTTCAAAACATGCCGTCTTGTGTTTTTAAACTTTGTAAAAGTTGTTCCCAAAAACAAAGAAAAAAAGATGGAATATGTTTCCACAGGTAAATATTGTTTAGATTATTGTTTTGGTATTTATTTTCCCTAATAATATTTCTCGGCTCACTTGGAACACAGAACCTCGACAGTAATTGGTCTGGGTTGCCAGTTTACATCGAAATAGGTCTACTTGAATTTGGGTAATGTACGTTGTGTGTAAAAAGATCGATTCATTTCTTTAAATGTACCTATATGTAACCGTTCAGAGTTGGGCACAATGTAATCAGTTTAATGATTTACGATTACGATATTTTTTTATCATCAATTATGCTTACAGGTTAACAAAAGTAATCATAATCAGTGATTTATGATTATTAGTTTGTATTATTACATACCTATTACATAATAATGATAATTTTTTCCGATTGATAATGGATGCATGATTGATTGCATGTATTATATATTTTTTATTTTAAATCCATGATGGTGGACATTATTTGATATTGGATTGCATGTATTATATTTTTTTTATTTGAAATTCCTGATGGTGGACATTATTTGATATTGGATTGCATGTATTATAATTTTTTTATTTGAAATCCATGATGGTGGACATTATTTGATATTGGATTGTATGTATTATAATTTTTTATTTGAAATCCATGATGGTGGACATTATTTATATGTAAATAAATGAATGTGGGTGTCATTTCGGAGGTTTTCCTGAGTGCTGATTACAAAAATGACATTAGTTTGGAAATCCAAGATGGCGGATATATATTTCTCTAAATAAATTCATAAGGGTCATATGGGTATCAATTTCAAGGTATTTTAGGGAGCTGATTATGAAAATAGCATTAATTTTGAAATCCACGATGGTGGATATTATTTTTCTAAATAGTATGGGTGTCCATCGCAAGGTTTCTCATGGTGCTAATATAGAATATGAAATTAATTTCGTAATCCAAGGCGGCGTAGGTACATTTTAATCGAAAAATATTTGATGGTACGATTGCACTATATAGCGAAATTAGAAACGAATGCTCGATATTCAGACGCTAAACGGCAATACTATAAGAAATTGGTGCAGAACAAAGGCTGCTAAGATGTTATGTGTGTAAAATTATTGTAATAAATATGTTGGATTTTTTTATGTTTTTCCATGATAATATACCTAAATATGGTAAGTGTAAGTAATTATGCATATTTATTTATTTATTAAATAGTACGCACGGCTACACACCAAGCTATATAAATCCACAGTGCGAGGCCCGCCTATACTGTATTTGTATAGCTTAATGTGTAGCCGTGTGTACAGCATATATTTATACAATATTTAAATATATATCACAGAGTACTACTACATCATGTATGACACTTACGTACATAGCATTGAGCAGCAAAATGAAGTAGTTTAACATGGTATAATAGACTAATATTTATATTTTGTATTATTATTTTATATTTTCTTAAGTTAATAATAATTAATAATAATTATTCCGTTTAAATTATATTTAAGTACCTATAAAGTAAAAGCACATTTCCAATTATAAACATTAATAGGTACAATAATTGAGAACAATAGAAAAAAATGTGGGAGTTTTTTCCAATATCTGGCAACTTTACTCACACATAGATGCACGTGTCCCTACAATGCCGCTCCGAGCTGTCACGCACACATAAATATTATGTGACTTCACATCGTTTGTTGCGCATACTCTATCTGTCTTAATCTGTGCCGGGATATGATCAATCTATGTTTCATCTTGCTATATTAGGGCTTTGTAGTTGAGTGTAGACTACATGAATATCAAGAGATATTGTGTGAATAATTACATAAATAATTTCAAATCATTCGAATACATTTAAAAATTGGCGGGAACACCAATTGAAAAGAAAACCATAGACAATAGTTCGTTTTGTTTTTTATTTTCGATGATAGCACAAGTCAGTTCCTATTAGTCTGTGGTCGACACTAGAATATGGAATGTGTTGCTGGAAAAAATAAAAATACAAACTTGTATTATTTAGATAATTTTATATAATATAAATAATTAGTCTGGCTAAGTCTATACACACAAAAGTGGTCGCCGTAGAAATTGATATGGGTTCGAAGCCCTCTTTCAACCTTATGGATATTAATTATTTTATTTTATCTTTGTATTAATTTATTTAATTTTCCAGGAAAAGTTCATGCATGACCATGATAAACAAATTCATGTGGTTCCATTAAATTGGTAATGGCTTAAAGGTGCCACCCTTGGATTAGCAAAATTGTTCAAGGCGTTCCATTAAATTGGAATTGGATAATGTGGGTTTCCATTAAATTGGAATTGGTTAACGACCACCCACAGATGAAATCTAATGGATTTCCATTAAATTGGAAATGGTTTAAAGGTACCATCCATTAGTTCTTCTAGTTTAGTTGGGCTTCCATTAAATTGGATAGGTTTAAAGGCACCACCCATAAGTCAAACTAGAATGAATGGGTTTCCATTAAATTGGATAGGTTTAAAGGGACCACCCATGTGTTAATGTAGTCTAAATGGGCTTCCATTAAATTGGATAGGTTTAAAGGCACCACCCATAAGTCAGACTAGAATGAATGGGTTTCCATTAAATTGGATATGGTTTAAAGGTACCACCCATGAGTTAAATAGTATAAATGGGCTTCCATTAAATTGGATAGGTTTAAAGGCACCACCCATAAGTCAAACTAGAATTAATGGGTTTCCATTAAATTGGATATGGTTTAAAGGTACCACCCATGAGTTAAATAGTATAAATGGGCTTCCATTAAATTGGAATTGGTTTAAAGGTACCACCCATGAGTCAATGTAGTCTAAATGGGCTTCCATTAAATTGGAATTGGTTTAAAGGTACCACCCATGAGTTAAAATGTCTAAATGGCTTTCCATTAAATTGGAATTGGTTTAAAGGTACCACCCATGAGTCAAAAATGTCTCCAGGGGCTTCAATTAAATTGGAAATGGTTTAAAGGTACCGTCCATTTAATTGCAGATAAATGAAAGGGTTTTCATTGAAATGAAATGAAATGAAATGAAATGAAATGAAATGAAATGATATTTATTTCTGTAAATAGATCTTTTGAAGACACTTTTACAAGTCGTTTTCTTTTACATATTTCTTTTTTAAACATTACATTGGAATGGCTTATTCTTCAATTCTCAGTGTCACCTGTAGGTGACCGGGGGGTCACCATAAAAACAAATGGGGGTAGTACATACATTTTCACATTAATTAATAATGACGCGACGATTCTGAAATGAAAGACAGGGACTGAATTGAAAGAAAAGGAAAGGAGTACGGTGGGTGACGGTAAGAAAAGTACGGTGGGTGACGGTAAGAAAAGGCTGAGAAGCCGGAACTTCACCAAGGAAATGAAGTTTATGTGAAAGACATGGTTAGGGCTACTAAACTTACTTCGGCTTTTAATCCTGTCGAGAACGAGAATATTGCAAATAAAAAATATAGCAGTTGATAGGTCTTGTGAATAAAGTTAATTTAAATACTGATAGCAATAACTTTTAAAGTTTAATATCTATGATTACTTTTGATTACCGTATGATTTAATTGATTCAAATAAAATATATAAAAAGGAAGGGATGTAGTGTTTGTACTTCTATATCTATTTAATAGATATAATAACACTGTCTCACATACATGAGCAGTAGCCGACAGCTTGACTTAGCAGCTGTCAGTTGGCATAATGGCAGTGTGACCATTGCCTGATAAAAACATATGTCATGAGAGATTATGGGAGACATAGAGGAGGCTAGTGCTTGGTGTATTGGTGAGCCTGTGAAATAATTGTAATATACAAATAAGAACCCTACAGGATGTATTAAGATTGCTCATCCATCCATAGAATGACCGCAGTAACGGCAGCTTAACCCTTGCTTAGTATCGATTTGATTTAAGCATAGACCAGAATATATTTTATTTCCGTGGTTTACAGCATAGGTAATTTGCTTTGCATAAATGTATGTTTATAGTGTTTCGATCCATTCGACGATTCGAATGTTACCTACATTGTAACTTTTCAATGTAGGCCCCTAGGTTTCGAAACATTTAAGTAATAGATAGTAAAATTGTGAAATCTCAAATGAAGTCTGTGAATATTTTGTTTTGTTTTATTTAAAATAAATCATTATTTTCAACCTATTTAGTGTCCCACTGATGGGCATTGGGCACCGCCACAATGCGGGTTGGCAGACTTCACACGTTTCCTCACGACGTTTTCCTTCGCGTGATAATTACATGACTTCATCATAATTATCACTAGACTATCATTACTAGAGAGTAATGATTCGAAAACGAATATTTTTTTAAAACATGAGGAGTAAAAGTTTTTTTTATTGTAAATAGATGTAACAGTACATTTTCTGCAAGTTTTTTACGTTGAAAATGATAGGGTCAAAATACCCTCGTTTCGAAAGCAGATAAAAACAAGAATTCGTACTTTCTTTGGGAGAAGTAAAAGTGAAATTCGTTAAAAAGTAAAAATGGACGACGATTAAAATCGTCAGACGAACTGTTTTGTCGATTACATCTGTTAATCGATAGAATTTTGTTGAGATATTTAAGAAACTATACGTCATGCATGGGTTATACTTTCACTGATTTGAATTAATAAAATTATTTTATAAAATTAGATGAATGCGCGTTTAAAACTCACGTTCAGAAACTGTCAATGAATGAAAGAACGAATAATATTTCAAAGTTATCAAAATTCCCAACAATCTACAACACTACTCCCTATTTTGAATTTCGAACTTACTATTTATCGTTTGTAAAGCTTTTGATGGTCAATTATAAATCTTAAAACCTTGACATAAAGTCTAAAGAAGTCAATCAAGCATGAAATAAAATAATTTTTAGAAAGGAGAGCGTGTGAAATAATTACTGTTTTGACAGTTCTATGCGTATAATTAGCTCCTTTGTAGTGAACACCTGTTCACACAAGTCGAATCTCACTACGAATTTTTTGTGATACAAATTTAATCTCTATTGTTTAGTATTTTGGTCGTGAATTTGCTTAAAACAATTTCGGTGGTCGTAATTGGTTGTATTGTAAGAAATGATTGCAGACTATGAATTAAATTGATGCTGTGCGGAAGTTATTTTGAAATGGGAAACGCCATTTTGTTTGAGTTGGATATTTTAGATATTTTTACTTTTTTCACGGTTAAGTTATGCAAGTAAATTTTACTATAGTGAATTATAGTCACGGTATGATCGATTCCACATCTAAATGCTATATTTAAGGCCACTTTTTAGATATAACGATGACCTTTAAGTGTGCCTGTGCTTGTTAGTGGCTACGGAAGAAAGGGATGAAAGACAATTGAATAATGGTATAAATACCGATGAAGATAAAGATGGATCAATAAATGATGATAATATGTTTTACGGAAATAAATTAAGTATCTATTCTTTAAATAAGGATCGCGGCATGGAGGGATTGTTGATCAGGTTAGGTTTTAAGATTAAGATATGTTATATATCAGTATACATTATGTACAAAGTGACTTGTTTCTCTTAGTAACAATGCAATAGATAAGCAGTCAGTATTAAGTTTTTCTCCAATTTCTTGATCGGCGTGAAAATGCACAATCGATAGCTTTAGAAAAACTAGATAATTTTGTACAGAGCATCTCTGTTGAAGATCTTGTTGATTTCTTTACCTTTTGTATCGTTTCCATGTCGTTAATTAGTTCCAAAACCATTAGCCTAAAAATAATATAACATACCAGTATAGAGTATTCTCCGAAAGGGTTGAAAGAGGTTAACTTAGAGACACCTACAAATCGCCGGTATGTCTAGGGCCTGTGTTATAGGGGGCACGCCTACTGCCATTAACTGGGCACAAATCCAGTCTCCTAGCTACGTCTGAGAATTTCATAGAAAAACTTATAGCAGTCAAGCTTCGGACTACTAAACTTGGCAGTTATGAAGTAATATTAAAGATACCGTTAATATTGCTAACTGGGCTTGCCGTGACGATATTAATATTCAATTGACTCATATAACCAAACTTCTAGATCCCATTAACCAAAACAATGCCCCACGTACTGGGTCATCAAACCACTGACCCAAAGAGCCAGGTGCGATCGTTATGCGTGCGATGTGCTTCCGTGTTGACATCCTGACAGAGTGTGTCAGTGAAAACGGACGCGTGACTGACAGGAATGTAGTGTGTTGGATTGGAAGGCGACAGGTCAACGCGTGCTGTAGCCCGATTCACGTAATTAAAACCGTAGCGATGTCGCAGCGACTTAATCGTTGAAACAGTTTTCCAGTGTTACGTGAATACTGTGAAGCCAACGTTTTAGAACTTTTCTCGCCCAACGAACATGTGTGAATACGATTTTCAATAGGACGACTTCTAAATCGGTCCGATCGACGGATATCAATAGGAAAACTGTTTCAACGATTAAGTCGCTGCGACATCGCTACGGTTTCATTACGTGAATCGGGCTACTTTACTGTTTTGTCGGAAATGGCGCATTTTTTTTTAAAGCTTACTAGTAATGTGGGTCTCACATTACTAGGAATCTTGTTAACCCCGCGTACTAAGCAAAATGCTTGTGTTACGAGTGGGTTCACGTCGGTAGTGCGCGGGTTCGGCAACCACATGATCGCAAGTCCGACGCCCTAGCCATTAGGCTACCGCCTATTCTTTTGTGGCACTAGAACTGAGAACCAGATAACTCAGAGACCTTATAGCTCAATAAAACTCGGTTGAACTGAGTTGTATTGAGCTATGTGATCAGGGTTTTAAGGCGAAGCGTTACTTTTTATAATTAACTTTACAACATGCGCGCCTTCGACTTTATTTAAAACTAGCTTTCCGCCGACGGCTTCGCCCGCGTAAACTATACGTTTTTTCTAATTTTTCGGGATAATAATAATAATAGATAAAATAATTAGCAAGAATAATTTAGCTTTCTATTGGTGGAAAAATTTCCTAAATCGGTTCTGTAGATTCAGAGATTACAAACTCACAAACTTTACCTTTTTATAATATAGATACATAATATTTTTAATCACAATCGGATATAAACGAAACTGCATTTATCTATACATCGATGTCATGATAAGTAAATCGTGTTTTAGCATTCATAATTCACTAATACAGTTTGTTCGCAATAAGTAAGCCGATCGGAAGTTAGCCGTTCCGAACTACCACGGTGATAAAATAATACATAAATATCGAAATTAGCAAACAAAATAATTAGAAATATGAAACATATACGACTCTAATTATATTTACACCGACTCTTTCTATTAAAAGTTACCATTTCTAAACCACTTGCAGACAACCTCCGATCGGCTTACTTATTTCGAACAAACTGTACCTGGTATTGTAAACAAGTTCAGTGTGAATAACTTCACTTTTATTTTGATCGACATTAAAATATTATTAAAGTTGGCTTACCTGAATCTGATTTACCGTGTAGTCCAAACACCGACTTCGAGACCCTTTGAGAAGTTAAAAGATTTAGATTGAAAATATTTCCGGTTTATAATCATGACAGGCTTAATCAGGTAACATGACATTGAGATATTAGTATGCTTCGTACTTTTAACCTTTCGGTTGCATTCCAATGCGATCTTATCGAGCATTGCAAGAATGTATTTATAGTATATTGTAATTATGTAGTCCTAATTATGAAGGAGTGTCGGGCGTTCAGCAGCAATATGGGTCGACGACATAACTAACGTCGTTGGGCGTACTTGGATGAGAGTAGCACAAACTTGGGGAGGCCTATACCCAGCAGTAGGTGAAGTCAGGCTGCGGATGATGAATTATGTAGGTCAGCATTGGAACTTCTGGAGTTTGTCTTTGCCGCTAAGCTGTAATAAGCTCACGGTGAACATTAATGGGCTTAGAAGACTTTGCAAAACAGATGCCAATACATTTGTTTGTCATCTTATTAAGAAAAAAAAACCCAACTTATAATAATAATTATTACGAAAGGGGGTGTAAATTTATTTTGAATTATTTTATTGGGTATCTTTTACAGATGAAATGATAGAGATATTGTTTCTGGATTTTAGTTTGAGATGACGTGACATGTAATTAATATTACGTTGCTTTTTGTGTTGATTTATCACCAATAATAAAATCAAAAAGCTTTCTGTTTGTATCATATTACCATCTGATACAAAAGTCTCATTTATTTCAAAATCAGCTTGGAAAATCTTATTTCTTAAGAATTAGATAAAACTATATGTCTTATCTACGAGACATACCAAAGATAACACAAACGCCTAAATGCGAAGTAATTGTGAGAAAAACCCACTTGTAACAGTTTTTTTTATAGTTGAATCGTTGGGTAGGCGGTAACCATTGTCTGTGGTTTTGCGCAACCACGATTTTTCCCAAAGGGCGGTGGTTGCGATGTACACTTTCGCAAGTGAAATTCTTGGGCAAATTGTTAGATCATATTTTAATTGTGCACGCGTATAAACATTTCTACAGCTTTAATTTTATGGAAGAGGCAATATTACTTCAGATATAGTCTCATAATCATTAGATTGGGTAGTATTGCCTTATATTTTTTCTGATGATAGAGTATTCCCATTTTATAAAAGAGATTCTAACACTTTTTCTTTTTTCATTGCAATTTTAATATTACTGCAAATATCTCATCCATCATAGTGCGATAACACTATCGTCAATTAATAAGTAGTCTATATGCTTAATAACGATTAATAATTCTTGTAGAAGCAGTTGGCAAGACCAATTTTGTCAACTGTGAACATCTTAAGAAGTTGCAGTACTCATTTCAGTCGTGTTTTGTCTCATATCTCTTTCACTGTTAGAACCACGCCAAGTGCGTTTTCTAGATAAGAACCTGTGAACTATTTGTACATGGCGAACACACTTACTTACTAAAAAATAACTCGCGCGTGCGATCAGAGCAGACGTCTTTTTAGTGTTCGTTGCCGGAAATATATATTTACGACATTGTGATAAAGGAAAATGTCTCGGATTTGCAGTGGTTGTTGTGAAGATATATCGGACTTATCCTTCATGGTGTGTTCTAAAACTAACTGTAATAAGGTGTATGATATAAAGTGCTTGGGAATATCAGTAGGAGATTTTGAAGAATACACGCAGGATTATATGAGTCACTGGGTTTGTCCTGAGTGTCTATGTTCACAACGTAAGTCGAATCGAAATGCGGAGACACCACTTAGCAGGATATCTGGACGAGAGAACACATGTAAGATTGAAAGCTGTAACAACGTCAATACTCAGCGGGGCAGCCGTATGAAAATAGCTGTATCACCGATGTTAGAAAACAAATGCATGCTGCATGAGTTTAAGGAATTTCGTTCTGAGGTACTATTGCGATTGGATACTCAGGAAAAAGTCATCAAAAATTTCCTAGAAACTTGTACTTGTCGGAACAATGACTTGCAAGAATTGAAGGAGTATGTGAGGGTACTTGAAGAAAAAGTTGCTCGGGGAGTTTTGTTAGAAAGTCGACTTACGGAACTGACCAATCGCAATCAATATTTGGAGTCAGAAATCTTTAGAATATCAAGTATAACTACAAAAAAATCGATAAGTTTTGCGGAAGCGGCTTGTAAGCAACCCTCCGATAACGCAAGTAACAAACTGGTCGTCCTCGCGTCAGCTGTTCAAGAATGTGTGGCCACGAAAAGCGCGGGGATAACAGTGACGGAAGCAGTGTCCCAGTTACCTAAAGCGGACCTTGGAAGGGATGGAAAGGCGGAAGATGAATGGAATACAGTTACTAGCAAGAAGGGAAAATTCCAAAAGAAAGAGGTAATAAGAGGGCAAAATTCGAGATTAAGTGAAATTCAAGCAACAGAGAAGAAAAAACATCTTCACGTTTGGCGATTGCACCCGGAAACAACAATCGAAGCCTTAACGAAGCATGTAAAAAGGATTTGTGTCTCGGAAGTCAATATAAAAATAGATAAAATCAAGCATAAAACTGAGAGAGATTACGCTTCCTTCATTATCGGTGTAAATGAGCGAGCTTATAACGAATTATGCAGCCCCGAGGTGTGGCCTCTAAATGCTGAGTTTGCTGAGTGGATCTGGTTTCGGAGGTCAACAAATAATAGAAACAACGGAACATAGGACTGTGGAGATTTTTTATCAGAATGCAAGAGGTCTACGTACAAAGCTAAACCAGTTTTACAACAATATCGAGAGCTCTGGTGCGGATTTATTCGCAATCACGGAAACAGGGTGTAATCAATCGATACAAAATGCGGAAGTAGTGCCGAACGGTTTTCAAATATTAAGATGCGACCGAGCAGACGGAAGGAAGCAAGGCGGAGCGTTTTTAGTGGCCACACACCGCTTCGAACTACGACAGGTAACAGTACCGGGAGGCGTGTGCGTAGATGATTGCGCATTTGAACTGATTTGTGCGACAGTGAATTCGAATCATAGATACTTGTTTTTGTGTTGCGTTGTCTATATTCCGCCTAACAGCTCCGAAAACGATTATATGATTTTATTTCGCATTATTGAACAGTTAAGCGCCAAATATAAAAATATTATAGTCGTAGGTGACTTTAATTTGCACTCTTGTAACACAAACGTAACGAATTACTATGAATATTTTTTAACGTTTTGTCAATTCATTCAGAGAAATAAGGTACCTAACTGCAGCGGTCGTCAACTAGACTTAATTTTATGCTCATTAGAAGCGGGTCAGGTGCGCGTGAGGGAGGCAGACGAAGCGCTTGTGCCAGTTGACGCGTACCACCCGCCACTGGCAATATGTGTACCGATAGGTAAGTGTGCGCGCGCAGTAAATGAATGCGCCGCCTCACCGCAGCCCAATAAGTCAGCTACAAACGAATGTTGGCCGCAATGGAATTTCGCTAAAGCAGATTACAACTTGTTGTATGTATTACTAGCATCATGCGACTGGAGTCCGATGTATGATTTAATTGAACCTGAGGTGGTAGTGCAGTATTTTTACGATACGTTAAATAAAATAATTGATAGTTGCGTTCCTAGGAAAAGATACGGGTATTCAAATGGTAGGTATAAGTACCCAGAATGGTATACCGGCAAAATTGTTCGTATCATTGAAAGCAAATCAAGACTCCATAAGCAATATAAAAAAAGTAAGTCTTTTAGGGATTACAAAATGTTTGCTCAATGTAGAACGACAGTTAAAGCATTAATAGCATGTGCTTATGATCAACATCAAAGGAGCATTCAGCAACGATTTGCCAAGGATCCAAAATCGTTTTGGGATTATGTCAGGGCAAAAAAAAGATGCGCTAATCGCAAAAATATTATGGTCAATGGAAATATTTTAAAGGAGTTTGAATGCGCACAATATTTTGCGGATTATTTTTATTCTGTTTATAAAAGTGAGGAACCAAAATTGGACTTAAAAGCAGCGGTGAGAGCCAGTGGCGGAAGCAGCGCGCGGGTCCACATTGAATGCCTCCAGCTAAATCAGGTATGTGATGCATTAACCAGACTTAAACCTAAAAGCTCGGCGGGACCGGATGGCATTCCAGCTTTTGTGTTTAAAGACTGTCGGGCTGTGCTAGCTCAGCCGCTATTGCACCTATACAACCAGTGCCTTGATGCATCGCACTTTCCCAAGTGCTGGAAAATAACGCGTGTTATCCCGGTGCCTAAAAGCGATGATTGTAGTGACGTGAGCGGCTATAGACCGGTGGCAATCCTGTCGACGCCAGCTAAGGTTTATGAGTCGATCATACATAAATGTGTGTATGAACAAGTGTCCGGTTTGTTGTCGGATGCGCAGCATGGTTTTAGACCAGCGCGCAGCACAACCAGTAATCTGCTGAGCATGGCCACGTACGTGGTTCCGCACGTAGATGCTGGAGTACAGGTTGACGCTGCATACTTTGATTACAAAAAAGCTTTCGATGTAGTTAATAATGATATCCTATTAACGAAACTGGCAGCTATAGGATGTACTCCAAAATTGCTCAATTTTTTTGTTAACTATCTGAAAGATCGACAGCAGTTTGTAGAATATGCGGGGTATAAATCTGAACCTTATTTTACGAGAACAGGTGTTAGTCAGGGCAGTAATTTGGGCCCATTGCAGTTCATCATTATGATAAATGACCTGCCTGGTGTCGTCAGGGATGCCACTTGTCTGTTATTTGCTGACGACCTCAAGTTGTTTATGGCCATAAAAAGTGAGCAAGACTGTGTACGGCTACAATGCGATATAAATAGGGTAGTCGAGTGGAGTAAACAAAATCAACTAATGTTTAACACAAAGAAATGCGCAATAATAACTTTTAGTAGAATTAAAGAACCACGACACCACAGTTATACGCTGGGGGGTACAGTTATCGAGCGGACAGAAGTGGTGCGGGATCTGGGTGTTCAGCTAAACACGGAGTGGACGTTTCGGGATCATGTTGTTAAGATTTGTAAAAAGGCGTACAGGAGCCTAGGTTTTGTGCTTCGTAGCGCGGTAGGATTCACTAACCTTAAAGCTATAACAGCACTGTACAATGCCCTGGTAAGAAGTCAGTTAGAGTTCAATGCGGTGGTTTGGGCTCCCCATGAGACTAAATATACTCTCATGCTGGAGCGCATACAAAATAAATTCACGCGATATTTGTATCAACGGCTTTATGGAGTCTATCCTTTTTACCCACTGATGTACCCAACCTTGTTTGTTTTGGGCATGGTTGGGTACAACAAACTGGGGACAAGGAGGGATTTGGCTCTGGTCACGTACTTGGGTAAAGTGATGAGAGGCAGGATACATAACCCGGTGGTACTGGGCGAGCTATATCTGAACGTGCCAGACAACTACGTTGGGCGGCGGCGGCGACCGCGATTATTCGCGATACCGCACGGGCGCACCAACTTGCTCAACAAAGCACCCATCACGCGTGCCTTACATACGCTGAACATTGTTGCAGACAGAATAGACTTTTTTTCATGCTCTCTGAATGAATTGACGAAAAACGCACTATATGTATTATGTTATTGTGATTTATGATGATTATTTATATGAAGTTTTTATGTTTTATTTCCTTATTTATAGTCAATTTTATTAATGTAAAATGTATTTCTCTTTTGTTATTAATATGTAAAATTTTTGTAAAGACCACACTACCGCATTAGGAAATGATCCTGTAATGATAGTTGTGATTGTGTTGAATAAATAAATAAATAAATAAACTTACCAGTAGACCATCCATGCCTTAATGAAGACATTCATTGTCATTCCATTGTTAGCGTGTTAATTTAACACCAACATTATTTATGAGATGTTTATTTTCCTAAACTCGTGAGAGTTGAGTGAAACAAACAGGTCACTGATGTCGTCATTTACCTGTCAAGTTTCTGGTCTAATTTAATCTTTAGTCGATTTTGAAACTGTTCTTAGTAACTTTACTGTAGGTAGCTTTATGGATATAAACAACCATATTTTGGTTTTAAGTGGGAGTAGAATTTGTAAAAATCTTAACTAAGATGCTAACATTGATTATATGTGTGTAGGCGATGGTTTTGAAGATTTTGCGACAGATTTAAGAAGATTCGTTTTTAGATTACCATGCGTATGAAAGGACGTAGACATAATATGAAAGGAACACTCATAAAAAGATAAAGTGATCAATGATTATAAATATGAAGAATATCTAGTAAACCAAAACAAGTTATTTGTCCAGTCAAAATACCGTGATATAACGTCTTTACAATACATTTTTTTATGAGCAAATAATTTACGAGTCCATACGAATCGACCTTGCTATAGTTAGTTACTTTCTACAATGCATCTAGGTTATCGTAACGAATTGTTATGAAACCAAGTCAAGTCGGATTATGGAACTAGTACATTTAGTGCTTATTATCTGAAGTTGCTTAAGCAAGCGATAAGTGTTTCCAATAATACATTTTAGGAGACTATTGAAGTTATGAGTAGTAATAATGTTAGTAATTTAGAAGTAGTTAAAGTCTAAAATGGTAAAACACAAATGAGATTTTATTAAGAAATTACTAAAGTATAGTGTTTATTAGTAGACAAATTATGTGGAGAATTCAGATGTAGGTAATAGTGATGCAGAGTAAGTTTGTAAATAGTATATTTGTAATAGATATATTATAAAGTTGATGTGGTTTAGCTTGTTTTAAACAAATAAGGAAATATAATTATTAAGCATGTTCTAAAAGTGTTTGAGTAGGGTACTTATTTTTACTACCAAGTAGCATTGCTAAAAATAGATATATGAAATCCTAATTAAATCTTTGTCATGTTTAGTATTTTCATAAAAAACTAATGATAAGCAGGGTTCAAAATTGGTTTGGACCAAAATTTAATTCAAAGACATTATTATAAATTATTGTTTCTTTGTTTCAGAATCAAATCACGATGAACAAATAGAGTCTTCAAGAATAAAAAGGGAAGGAGTTCCCGAAAACAGGGGTGAGTTTTCGTCTTTAATATTTTAAAATATTTCTGTAAAAATAATCTACGCTTGAATGATTTCTTTGAATGCTACGTAAAAAATCTTCCTTCAAAAAGTATTTAAATAAAAAGTATGTGTATTACTCGTATCTATCTATATTATCTTTTCTATTCTTAACTCCTCAAATTCTAAGTATTGAAATTTAACATAATTTTATGTAAGTTAACAGGTTTCTGATGTTTATATAAAAATCTAGAGTTGAATTACATACCTAAAGATTACATATTAAAACATTACTCTTTTATCAATAATTTCATTGAAATACAATTCAAACATCACAAATCTACATATTTAATTGCAAAAAGCTGTACAAAATTAGTGCTAACTGTATGAAAATTGTTTCTATTAGCATCTATATTCTATTCTATTTATATTGCATTATTAATTGTATGTTTTTTCTTTCTCTTTCAAATCTAATCCTGTCGGTCGTGGAACAACTCAAATGGACTTTGTAAAATATAACGCACCTCCAAACAAATCCTGCCTATATGACGCTGACGTTGACTTATGACCGCAGACTTGACCGTCCTCCTCGTTAACCAGAAGAGGAATGACTATAACACGAAGATCGGGAGGTACCACAGTGTCAAACCACTCATCGGCCTACTGACATCGACGGCGAGGACGTTCATCCAAGATGGTGTAACCACGGAGTTTGCCACCCAGATCCTGGGCACCACCTTAGATAACGGCCGCATATACGCACAGCTCTTAACAAAGTCTTCACTCATACTTTACAATAAGCCAACGAATGTAGAAGACCCAATAATTGTGAATCCAACTCGTGCACATTCTGCTTTCGATGGTGAATGGAACGTTAAGCAAGATTTAGGCTTCATTGACCCAGAAAAATTTGTTCTTAAGAACACTGATTATCTCGCTCCTAGCAGTAAAATGGAAATAGTTTATGCGAGTAAACCGGCTCAGGAGAGCTTCAGATTCTGGAGCCCTTCTGCTCCCGAGAGTCAAGGTGAAAATCAAATATTTGAGGAGCCTGTAGGCCGGAGGGTACAACCATTTAAAGAAATCCCTCGGTACGTTCAAAATGAAGCTTTAAACTTTCTTGACGGTCCAACCATCGAAAACGATAAAATGTTCGAATTTATTGTAGAGCCATCCAATGTAGACAATGTTAATACGTTTCATAGACAAAGTAAGGCATACGAACCGGTTACTGAACCGGTAAGTGTAGAATCACGTCCAAAGTCGGATGTTTTAGACGAAACTAATGTAGTTAAGGTTAAGCCTAATTACGATTTACCGACGTTCACGATCAAGAACGAATTCTCGCCGATATTTTATTATATTGATAACGTTGAGTCTCGTCGACCTCAGCAGCAGGCGGCGCAGCAAACTAAACTACCCAAGAAGTTGTTTGGGCAAAAAAGTGAACCCAGACCAAAGAAAACATTCACGTACGCTGGCTTTGCTGACTTTACGACCGTTGTTGGTGATACTGTCATAATATTCAGTCCTAATACAGAAACTAGCCGACCTCAAAATCCTGACGAAGTTAATGTTTTCCCATCCGCCAATCGCATTGACAAACTGTCAACCAAAATCACATTCCTTGCTTCTGATATTCCTGTTCCCACTTCAACTTTCAATGTTAATGACGCTCCAACAACTACTAGAATTACAGCACCTGCTGTTGTCGATGAGAACAGATCGGAAAAAGCTCTTTTCAATGACGAAGAAAGCCTTAAAAAGGTCCTTTATGAAGTTGATGATAAGGTTCCCGACTCTATCAGTGTTCAATACAATAATGGCTTTGATCTGAATATTGACGTTATTCAACCTTCCGAGATCTCTGTAACGACAACAGAAAGTTCACGTGTCACGGACGATTTAGGTGTTATACCTATAAATGATTATAATTCTCAAGCCACTGAACCACTTTCAACATTGTCTCCTACATCGACCATTCTTGAAGCGCCAACAGAATCAGCTGTTACCGAAAGTGATATGACTGAATTATTTACAAACTCGGAGGAGGAGTCTGAAAATACGGCTGCGGAAGTCACCGAGAAACCAGAAGAAGAAGAAGAGGAGGAAGAAGATGAAGTTACTACAGATATACCACAAGACTTTATGACTACAACCGAAAGTGGTCACAGTGAGGAGTCCTCTGAAGAATTCGAAACGACAACCGAATCTAAGTTTACACTTTCTGATACACAAGATGATACACACATAGAGAATCCAAAAGAAGATACAAATGGAAATTCAAATGAAGATACAAATGAAAATGCAAACGAAGATACAAATGAAAATGCAAACGAAGAAACAAATGAAGAAACTCACGATGAAGTAGTTTGTACAGAAGGTCTTGAAACGCATTCGACAATGACAACAGCTTATAAAACCTTAACTTATTTGACAACATACTTTATCCCCCTGGAGAGTACAGAAACAACAACTTCTATTAAATCAGATGTAGTTGTTGAAAGCAACGTTGGATACCTAACAAATGTTGTATGTAGAACGAATCTTAACATCGAACCCACAACTGTAGTAAATGTTGATGTAAATTATTCTGTACAGACAAAAGTTATGACTCAGGAGCCTGTTTCAGAAGAACCTTTCAGACTACCAGTAGAACCAGAAGAAGTAACTGAAGCTCCTAAAACTACACAACAACAACAACAACAAGAAGTGCTTACTACTATTAAAGAAGAGCAAAGTACAAGTTCTGTTGAGGAAGATACTAGAGAAGAATTTAAAGAAACAGTTGAACAGGAAAAACCTACAACTGCGATGACATCTACGACTACTACTGAGAGAATATCAACAAGCCAAGGTCACGTGGAAGTGTCGGTTAGTACTGAACAAATAACCACAACTACAGAAAAAGCCACAACTCCTAAGCAAGAAGAAGACCAAGAAAATGAAATTGATGTTATTTATAAAACACTTTATACTACTTACACCTACTTTACCACATTCTTTGGTGATCAGACGTCAAGTGTTGCCAGTCACAAATCAGTTGTAACTAACATCATTACCTCCACAATTGATCTTTCTAAATTAGATCCATCACTATTAGGTGCGTTTAATGAGGACGAGATTGCACCAACAAGTGTGGGTATAGGCCGACCGACTGAAACGTTTGCGATAAATAGCATCATCGATCTTGTTAAGAATAAAGATGTCATTGAGTCAGTTGAGGTAGATGATATTTATAGCTCACAGACACCCACTCCGTCATTAGGTGACGACGTAATTGCAAGTATCAAGCCCGATGCAGTGAAGACGTATTACACAACTTATACATTCTTTACGACCATCTACGTGGGTACTGATGCTAATGTATGCAGCAGAAATGAAGTGTATACAAATTACGTGGGACCCGATGAACTGATTCCCACAAAATCGAATCCAGTGGTAACAGAAAGCACTAGAGCTCAATTTGACTTCAGGAATTGTAAACAAGTGAAAATCACTCAACCCGCCAATCAAGAAGAAAGTTCTTCAATGGAAACAAGTATTTCTATGGAATATGATAATGTACAACCTTCTGAAGGAACCAAAGTTGACGCTACGCCAGATCCAAGTCCTATAGAAGTGGACATGTTGTTTAGTGTTGAATCGAATCCTCTAGAATCAGAGAACTCTTTCGTTACTGATGTCAAATCATCATCTTCTAAAGGTGAAAGACAGTTCCTTGATAGTAACAACATCATTTTAGACGATCAGATCAGCTCAGAGAGTAATATTGAAGAAATCTTACCATCACCTACTCTGTTATTACAAACAAGTTACACTACATTTACCTACTTCACGACTATGTACATTGGAAAGGATTCCAGCAAAGTTAAAAGCCGTCTGGAGACCATCACAAACGTAGTCACTGAGACTATTATGCCGAATAAGGAACCTGAAGAAGAGAGCAACTTACCAATCACTTACTATACAACATTTACTTATTGGACTACTCTTTACAAAGATAAGTCAACAACTATCACAAGCCGTGAGGAAATTGTTTCAAATGTGATAACACCTGTACCTCAATCAACAGCTACAATCAGTCCAATTGACACGACACCCATTGATGTTGATACTGTACTACCACCCAAAGACCTAGAAGTTGAATTAAAACCATCTTTAGTCTCAGATAGTACTGAACCAGATGATGGTAAAGCAACTTTCTATACAACGTACACATATTTCACAACTTTCTATGCAGGCAACACATCACAGATCAGGAGTAGCTTAGAAACAGTGACTAATATCGTTGATAATACCAAGCTCGTTGAAGATAACCAACTCGGTAGGAAAGTGCCCGTTGGTGCTGCTGACCAAAACTTAATTCAGGATAACGGTGAAAAACCACACATAACTCCAACTGTGGTGAAACAGGAAATAATCCCCACAAAATTACCTGATGCTTCTTCATCTCCCCCAACAGTTCTTTTAGGCACTTACATTGATAACTTATTTGCCGAAGTCAAACCAGAAGATAAATCATCCACGCCGGCTTCTGATGGAGAGAAAAAGATATTGTTTTCTCAAGTGGCTGTCATATCCGGAGACTCAACAGTTGTAACAAGTGATAATAAATCATTAAACACTGATAACAATTCAACTAATAGCACGTTTACTACGACAACTGAAAGTTATATCATTAGCCCCACTCCAGAAGTGATTGAAAGCTCCGTCGCAGAGCCTGAATCTGCAACTGAAATTTTGAATGAATCAGAAGAGGAAGAAGATGATAGTTCGAATACCAGAAAGAAATCTCGCCTTACATTCACACCAAAAAAGCCATCAACTACGCCTGTCATCATACCATTTGCTTCTCGAAACAGACCGACATTTATTCCAAAACGGGTGCCATTATCTAGTGGAGCCACCACTATTACTCGTGCAGACTTTACGCCACCTGTTATAACTGCTACTCCAAGTTTGAAGTCTGTGAAATCATCAGGGTATAGTGGAAACAGAAAACAATCTGCTTCGCCTGGTTCAGCAAGTGTTGGCAAGAGATTCCCTGGACGTAGTAACGTCAATAATCCATCTGGTAATGTGCCATCAGCGTCTAGACCTGGAGGGTTTGCACCAAGAGGTAGTGTTCAACCGACATCCAGAAGAACGGGCTTTAGGTCAAGTTCCGTTAGAAGTAACAGTTTAGATTACATAAGCAGGTCGGCGGTACCAAGAATAAGGCCTACTGCTTCGTCAAGGCTACCACCAGGCAGGAGTATCAGGCCAACAGCTTCAATAACATTCCCACCTGATCAAAATGATGAAACTTTTGCTACTCTGCAAGACGAAATCGCAACTGACGCATTAGAAGAGATTACTGAAGCACCTGTCCGAACCACCAACAACCCTCTATTAAGGTTCAGAAGACCACCTGTTCCCAGACAACCTGGTACTGCTATAACTCCAAGATCAACGACAGCTTCTTCAAGACGTGCTGCCACCCCTCGTGGCAGAGTTACAACTACAACTAAGAGATCGACAACCAGGTCTACATCAAACCCACTCCTGTCCTTACGTAGACAACGACCAAATGCATTATTCCCAAGAAGAAATTTGTTTAGGCAACCCGAACCAGAACCGGAAGAAGAGATCAAAGAAGATGAACAGAAGGTAGAAGAAAGTGAGGAGATTTTAGAAGAAGAAGAATTTGAAGAAGACAATGATTATGATTCATCAGATAGGAAAGAACGTCAAGTGGCGCAACCGCCTAGTTCAACTCCTAAGCGAAATATAGTACAAATAAGGCCATTTGCATTCAGAAGACGAACAAAACGTCAAGTTGATTACGGTAACAGAAAATATACAAACTTCCGAAGACCAGGAACTAAAGGAACATCTACTCGGCGCCCTGAACCCGAAACCGAAGAGCCAACAACCCAAAAAGTTCGACCTGGAAGCCGTTTCAGTGGCCGCAGTTCTACTAATGGAAAAACAACGGCAGCTTCAGCTCCTAAGTCTGGTGCTAGGCAACCGTTTATTGTTCGCGGTGAGACTCGAACTACGACGGCTGCGTCGACTCCAGCGTATAGACGAGGAAAGTCGCCTTCGCGACCTTCGTCTAGGACAACTACTTCGGCTTCTAGGCCAAAGCCACCTAAAGCTCCTAGACTAAAACAGACATCATCAGGTTCTAGGACAAGTACTGCTCGTAGTTCGAGTGGAAGAACACGTACACGAACAACAACTAGTAGAGCGTCAAGCAGACAAAGGAGTTCATTCGAAAACGTAAGTGGTGAACGCTTTAACGCTAAAAATATATTAAACGATGGTAAGATTACTGTTACACATCAAATACCTACAGAAGTAACAGTGCCAATCGTAAACGGAAAAATAACGGAGTACAAAAACTTGCTATCAGCAACACCTAGTATAGAAACATTACTGCTAAACCAAGTATCGACTTCATTTGGACCTTTAGGCAACCAACAACTGGTTCTCGCTGCTGAGTCTACTGAGCTAGCTGATAATGGAGCTACTAAAATAATTAAATATGTCTTACACGATACTCCTACCACTACTGTCATTTTCACACCTACTACTATTCGCGGTCGCAAAACTTCTTTCTCCCACATCCTACCTAGCACGGTTTACAATGTAGAGGCTGTTACACAGACTATTGCGCCAGAGATAAACTCAAACGTTCCTCTTGCAAATCTGTTGCTATCCCAACTATTATTGGGTAACCAGCAACCGGCGATTAACCCTCTCCTTGCTTTACAAGGACAGGGATTGATTCCTCAGCAGCCCGTTGTACAAACTCCAGTTACTGAATACAAAACTCGCACAACTACGTATGTCACAACAGTTACTGACGCTAGGGAGACAGTTTTACCAATTACCTTCAAAGGTAGAGCTATATTGACCACGATTGTTGACCCCACCACAAATGTAATCACGGCAACCGAATTCGTTACTGATACAGTAGTAACTACTCCCACTGCATTAGCTCCTGCCCCTCAGCTAAACTCCTTACTACTTCCACTTCTTCTTCAGCAACAGCAACAGCAGCAGCAACCAACCCTCAATCTACAAACAGCTAACCCCTTACTAGGATTGACTCAAGCAGATCTTAACAGTTTAGGTGGTCTAAACAATTTCAACAACCTTAACCTCTCTCCGAATTTAAACCAACAAAATAATTTAAATAACGACATTTATAGTAACAGCCCCAAACCTAATATTCTTTCCGACTTAAACAGCAACGAAGACTTTTCTGAAGATGGCCAGGATCGTGAAGAAGACCTTCCCCCACCACCACCACCTCCTAAATCTCGATCTAGAAAATCCCGCCCAAAACCTGCCGCTCCTGCTGGGCCTCCGAAACAGACTAGCGTAGTGACTTTATATGTATCGGGTAGGCACCCTGGTGAATTCAGCACCGTGCTCTCAACAGTAGTGTCAGATGACACGCAAACTGTGAGAAAACGTGAAGCCATATATTACGATAATGTCCAAGTTCTGCCATCTTTACTACCGACAGTTAGTGAACTAACTGGTTCCTATGCTGACAGTGGTATTTCGGACTCAGAGAAATTTTTAAATAATGCCTCGGTTGAAAATCAAATTGAAACGCAAAGTCTTGAGAGTATAGTAGGGGAAGTAAGTAAACATATCAGATATGACGCATCACCAACATATGTCGTAAGGGTAGTCAGTCCATCAGCCACTAGGGACTTAAGGCAAAGTTCAATTGACGACGTCTCGTGAAAGATACAAACGGTTAGGTGTATAGTAATGGTTTAGTTATTTATTTCGATTGTATCATAGTAAGTTAACTATGGAATAGTGCCTTATAGATTTAGTTTAGTTTTAAGGACGAAATACTCTTTTGTACTTGACTAGATATTAACCATGTTATTCTAAGTTCACCAAAAATGTTATTTCCTATGTTACCATAATCGATGTGTTGGGGAAAAAATTGATGGGTAACAATTACTCACTGCCTAAGAATAAGCCTAGATTATGATTTTCATAAATACCTTCTAATACTCGTTCTTCCTTCGCTTCGACTGTACATTGCAAATACGACTTAAATTTAAAACAATAAATATTTTAAAAATTTATAATGTTTTTCCATTTATTGATTCCTTTTAAAAATAGAAATTGAATTAAAAACCTTAAGTAACCATTCAAAAATGCACTAACTTAAGTAATTTAATGTAAAGTAAGGTGGAAGATGGAAGGAGATATAAATAAAATACTCGTATAAAGTCAAATGCTACAAATATATAAAATTTCTGGTCTGAATTTACGCCAAGCCACACCTTATGCCAAGTACCATCTCATCATAAACGACCCCGACCTAAAAAAAACTAAATATTACAGTACTTAACATACGGCATATTGACATTACCCATAAAATACGAGTTCAATAAAAGACACATATCGCACGCCTAGATCTAAAGAGAGTTAAGTCAAAAATCTGTGTGATTGAGTTATGCCCACCATTTCGTTTCCTATACGGATACCTATTGTTGTTTTATTGGTCAGATAGGTATACCTATCTGACCATATATATGTATAGGAAAAGAAATGGTGAGCATAACTCAATTACACAGATTTTTGACTTAACTCTCTTTAGATCTAGGTGTGCGATATTATGAACATCACACTTCCTCCAAAACTTTAAGTTTCATAATATAGCAATATCAAGACGAGATCTTACCACAATTTGACTAGGACTTGACATAAGACGTGATGACGAAGACTGGACTGCATCAGATTTCGGAGACCTCAAGGTTCCCAATGACGGATGGTTCCATATCCACATCCTGCAACTTCCATTCTGGAGGTGAGTGTAATTATTGTTTAATTCATTAATATTAATTGATTCTGTAGGTATTTTTGAATGCTGTAACTAGTGACCGTTAATTATTCTTCTAATTCATTTATAAATACTGTTAATATAATATTGAGACGTTTAATTGATTGAGTATAAAGAAGCATTCAAGAATCATCTAACAATTGATCTTTAGATGTAAATAAAGTGATATGAATTAACATAACAATAAAACACACTAAACGCACATATAGAAATAAAAGTAAGCAATAAACACGATACAAAAATAACTGTAGATATAGACCAATAAAAGATATTCAAGATAGAAATTACATAAGGTTTTACAGTAAAAATATAAACATTATGCATGTGTTTCAAACGATACCGGCGCACGCACCGCTCTGTCACGCGATTCCGCATGATTGCAATTGTATCATGCTAAGAAATGAAGTAAATCAGTGACGTTGCACATACATGTGTTTGCCACATATGGGTAGGCAAAACATAATAAATTATTGTTTTAGAGCATTTCTTTGTCTATTTTATGAAATTTCTACCTTCCTCGTTGTAGAAATAGATATCACTTACCTAGTTAAATTATTTGTTAATACTAACCATTTTGCACAAAATGTTGTTTTATTTTCAGAGATATTTATGCTGTAGAAAGGGCTTGTTTGTTTTGTATGAAACGAGTGCACGATGATGGTGCCTGTTTAACTGTTTTTAATTATATTTAACAAATAGTAGCGTTAATTTACAGTATTTTTAATAGGTGCTTTAATAAAAATCGCTATGATTACTTCAATTTCAAATCATTAAAAAACATATAAGTAAATTCTATTTTCAATCACTATAATAAGATTCTTATATTGATTTTAAAATTTCAGCATTTAATACAAATGGTATCGTATACGACAACACACCATGGAGACCTGGAAGAGATATGGATTTAGTGGAAAAAGAGTCGGAAGAAGACGAGAGGAGGCTAAAGAATCTGGCTACAAGGATAATGTCTAATGGAGTAGAAGTCTTGGTAAAAGACAAAAATCCTGATGGAAAGCAGGAACAGGTATGCATAAATGATCAATTTATTCTTGAATTCTAGCATATTTTATAAAGATAATATCAGGAACAGAGAGTATCTGAATTGTTCTTGCTAGTGTACATTGTGAATCATACATTCCGATGAAAAAAAAACTAACAAGAACGAACACAGTAAACTTACATAATTCTGTACCTTCAGTGAAAAGTGACATAATTGGAAAAACATGTTTCTGAGAATCAGCGATATATCTCTTTCCACTGAAGGTACAGAATTATGCATTTTATAAACTAAAAACAGATTTAGATTTAACTTATATGAGTTCACCACATAAAAACTTATTTATCATTAGATCTCTATCTTATCTTTAGTAGATAATTTTATACGCTTTCAATACATATCTTATATTAAGTAGTTTAAGCATCATTCATTTCATCTTCATCTACGCTTTTTTCTCAGCGCAAACTTAAGCTCATACATGCAACCACGATACAACCGCACCACAGCACATCTACAGCCTCAAAACAGCTGCTATCATCTGCTATCGCCACTGTCGTCAGTCGCCAGCAAATAAGCGCACTCTTCCCATTACACCAACTCATGCAACACAACTATATTATCAAGACCTGCATGACCACTTACACATATTTAACAACAGTGGTCCAGAATAAAAGAAGTGCTATATCTACATTTGAGACTATCGTGTCAGTTGTCACAACTGAATCTCTAACAAATTTATATGATACTGATGTATTACCAGATTTAAAGCCGACAAAAGTAAGATTTGGGACCCCGGTTGGTCAATTCCTAGACGATTCCAACAATTCCGAGCTATATAAACACTAGTTAATAATCCCTTTCCGTAGTTCTCATTAGATTTCCGTTTCTAATATATCAACCTGTACCCATAACTTAACAGTAGTTAGTAACCTATATTTTAAATGCAACACAAGCCATGAAATGTAACTCTATGATATATAACTACTTACTTGATCCTCATTTTAACAACTTTTGGATTTTGTTAACCACATAATAACACACAATGCTTAATCATTTCAGACCAAATATATGGAGGTGAAGACAGTCCAACCAACGGCAGCAACCAACATGTTTATGAGTAGCTATCCGAAGATAGACAAACGGATTGATAGTGAAGAAGAGGACAGCGATAATTTTGACCTTATCCAACCATCAGAGATCACTAATACTCCTTGTACAACTTCCTGCTCATGTAGTCATACAAGAACTGAAGGTTTACAGACGAAATATAGTATGGACTCTGGATCATCAACTAAATATGCAATGAAGACTACTAAATATGGTGCTACAAAGCTAGACTTACGACCAACTAATAAAGAAACTCTTGATAAGAAAACTCAATATGGACCTTACGAATATGAATCTAATTCTCATTTAGCTCCCACTGATAAGGTTGTTGAAAAATATACTGAAGTTATCAATGATTATTCCGATGAAAAAGATACGAATTCGGTTGAGGAAAGTGAGCTGTTAACAAACGAGCAAGCTCCTACACCACCTAAAAATAATAAAGTTAACACCAAAACTCCAGAAAAATCAAAACCTGAAAAACCTCAGAAGCCAAATAAAAACAAATTTGTTGTTGCTGATCTTTTAAAATTAGGTACTCTTGGAATAAAAGGACTGACGCAATTAGCACCAGTTATTGAGAAAATGACAGGTGGTTTCATAAAACGTCAAGATACCGTCAACAAAACCACTAGCACGACTGTAAAGCCCGCTGTTAAACTGACAGCTTATAATGCCAATAAAAGGGTGGATAGTGATTTAGAAGCAAAACACAATAACTTTCCAATTTATATACCTGTTGACGAATTAGAAACATCTGAATCTCAACTAGTCTTCACTAATGCTACGTTACATCAAAGTTTGGCATGGGCAGCAGAACACAAGCAGCCTAAAGCCCACATTGTGCCACCTAAAATGGTGCATGAAAGTCCCCTTGTTAATGGCGGTATACCCATTAGTCCTGGTGAAATAATTACGGCTAATTCGGATGTTATTGTTGGCAAACCAGCCGTTGGTGGACCTTTGACCTTGGCCGCAAGTGGAATTAAATTACAAAACTCGGTCAATCCACCGCCTATTGATAGTTTCATAGCAGCCAATGAACAATATTTCGTAAATGAGAAACCTTTTAACGATCAACCGCAAGATGACGATTCTTATGACCTAAGGCCGCCTGAACTACCTAAACAAAAGACTAAGCCAAACAGGCCCATGCAAAGACCAATGCAGTCATTTGGTTTTCATAATTCTGCACCTAATGACAAATATCCTTATCGCATGCCTTCAAGTATTCATGACCATTTAATGAAGACTGAGCAAATAAAAAATACAGGGCCTGGCTTAGGCAACCATGGCAGACCAGCATTTTTGGATTACATTCCTTCATTAGCCAAACCCACAAATGCTCCAACACAGCATCATATTGACTTTAAGCCAGTTAATGAGCCTAGCACTGACGAAGTAGCTGACAACAGTCCAAGTTCCTCTGAAGTAGTTAGTACACATATAAGAACGGAAGATAGTTATATGGGAATAAATAGTAACACTGAATCAAGTAAACCCTTTTTAGTTGACATTCAACCTTCGAGGGTTGCAAATGTATTGATTCCTCATGGCAGCTCCACAGCTTTGGTATTTGCTGGATCCTCAGAGCCTCATAAAACTGGAGACTATATCGATGACCCTCTACCATATCCAGAACCAGGCTACTTCGGTAGCTTTAGCATCGATGCACCACAAATGACTAACGTGCACAACGTAGCACCTAGTAGTAATAAACAGTTTATAGGAAAACCATCATTAGACAATTACAAACCTAATCTGTCACCTTATAAAGACCAATCACATAGAAATGACGTCAAAATTAAGTGGAAGGATAGTAAGAGGCCAGTTGATTACAATAAAATACCTCCTCCTACAAGCAACCAAGAAACTCATGTCCAGGTGGGCCCACAAATAACAGCTTATGATCCAAATGTATACAATCCTACCAACGGAGACTTTGATAAGTACAGTCAAGTTAAAGGTAAAGATAAACAGAAAGACGGAAAAGAAATTATTGACAAGGAATATGAAAATTACTTAGCAGTACCTCCACCACCACCGTCAGCACCGCAGAAATCATATTACAACAAAGATATTTATGACAACAGTAAACCTTATAGTCAAAGGCCTATTGTTCATACCAAGCCAGTGCAAGACATGAAAGTGTTTCTGAATATTCAACATCCTGTACCTGAACAGTTGCCTCCTAAGGTGACTTCAGAAATTTATTTTGCTGCCCAAATGCCAAATAGCAAACCTACTCCCACGTATACCATTCGTATACCACCAGCATCTAACTTTAATAATTACCATCAATCTTCAAACAACATACAGCCTCCTAAAGTAAACAATGCGGGACCTACTCATAATTCTTTCTCTGTTATATCTTCTCCAAATATGGCAAACAAATCTTTTGTGCCACAAATGAACGATGATAAGGGTAACACATATACAGTTACTTTGAATACTGCAACCAATGTCGCTAGCAACAGTGAAGCTGGTCAAGTAATTGGATCTAGCGTTGCTGTTCCCGTTGGCACGTCGACACATGTAAGTCAACTTAATACAGATATACCTATTGGTACAAATTTCGCTATCAGGGTTGAAGATAATAGTGTACCTATAGAAACGTACAATTCACTAGGAAATAGGAATCCGATCGTAGTTTATAAAGAAAATGGTAATACTCCACAAGTTTCTATCGGAGATAATAGATGGAACAAGAGTTCTCCTGAGTCAGCTAAAACTTCAACAGTTGGAAACAATTATTATAGTCAAAACTATGGTGACAAAAATCTTAGCTTCGAAAACAAACATGAGAATTCCCAGAACCAAAATCAAAACTATAATAACAACAATCAAAATAACCACAACACATATCCAATTAACGATAACAAGAATCAGAATTTAGAAAACGAAAATGAGAAGTTTGATAATAAAAATCAGAACTATAACCAAAAAAATCTGGATGAAAATATAAACCAAAATAATGATAACAAAAATCTTAACTACCTCAACAAACATCCGATTTACGATAACAAAAATCAAAACTATGAAAACAAGAATCCGAACTCGGATAATAAAAATCATGTCTACGACCGTAAAAATCAGAATAACGAAAACATAAAACAAAACTATGATAACAAAAATCTAAATTCTGAAAACAAAAATCAGAACTTCGATAACATAAATCCAAACAAATATCAGAACTACGTTGAAAAACACATACAATATGCTATAAGTCCGTCTTTACCACCTTCGCTTAACAGTCACGCGAATTTCCCTATGATTAATGATTATTCAACGCCTTCAACAGTAACAGAAAATGTAAAACCAGTTACTGAATATTCGGATACCATTAAATCAGGTGACATTAAAAGGCCGGCGAAATTGATGCCAAATATACCTACAAACTCCCATGGCTGGTATTCTAGCGTGCTGAGTGAAAACAATATCAATAATATAAAAGTAGAAGGTACAACTCGTAAGACTATACCTTTAATTCATGATTATAATGAGAAAAATACTCCTCAATTTGGACAGAAAGTCACTAGTGCTGGTAAACCACCCAGCGAATTCTGGTCTCAAAATGCACCACCAGTATCAGGATTTAATATTGGAAGGCCTTTCTCTAAACCCCAATCAACAGAAAAACCAATTCCTACTAACTCACCATTCACAACTAAACCTTTCAATATAAATTATATACCTTCTAGTTTCGGTGGTATGAGACAACCTGCATATGATATACCAATTAGAGATAATAGCGATGAAACAACAACATCAAAATCAAAACCAACCTCAGCAAAAATAAAGCCAGTGTATGAAAATTCAGAAGAAATTTATGACGGTGAGGAAGAAATTGAAAATGCAGGTGAAATAGACGGAGAAGTTAGTTCAGAGTCCATGAAAGTACCTGTTGTCAGTTCTTCAAGTGAAATCGACAACAAATCTAAAACATCAACTGAATTAACTTTATTACAAGAAGAAGTGTTTGTTCCTCCAAAGAATGACCAGAAAAATGAAAACAATAAAATTTTAGTTAACTTTAACCCTGGTACGCAAACGGAGAAGCCATTCGGTTCTTATAATAAAACTACTTTCCAGACAAATACTATCAAACCGATTTATGAAAACAACTCCTACAACAAACCAAGACCATTCACTATTAACACTGCTATGGTTCTTGATCATCAGTTACAGCAACCACACTGGCAGATCAACCATATGATGGAGAATACGACAAACATGTCATATGAAGATAATATTGATTTGAATATTGGAGAGGAAATGAAAAAACCATCTGGTTTCAAACCACCGTCAACTTCAAAGCCTGTTCATGTGACAGATTCTGATGTTATTAAGTATAAAGTGCCAACAAGGCCTATTTTTGCTAATCGTTTTAATAACACTCAAGTGCATAATGAATCAATTATAACGTCAACGGTTCATATACAAGACAAAAAGCCATTGATTGTTGAAAAAGCTACAGAAAAAGCAACTTTGCCGACATTCACTCTATCTAACTTGGAATTGAATCGTTCTTCTAGTGAGATCATCGATCTGTCACCACCACCCCCAACAATGGATTATAGTTTCAAACCTTCAACTAATGATGAAATGATAATGGGAATGAGTCCTCCTCCACCGAGAACTCCACCTGGTATTCGACTTCCAACTAGAATTCCTTTAACCCCTCGTCCAGCTATTCCAATCAGAACTCCACCGCCATACAGAACGAAACCACCCAGACCTATCCCCCCTAGAGTAACTACTCAAAGACCTGTGAGAAAACCAATTAACCGAGACGAGGTATCAACTTACAGACCGGCTTTTGACATCCTACATAATATTAGACGACCTACCTACAATCGTGATCAGCCCTCATCACAGCTGCTTCCTCCACCTAGAGATGTCCCATCACAAGTAGTTAGCCCTATGATTGAATTGCCCCCTCCTACCGTCAGCGTTCCAGAAGCACCCAATGTAGTCTTCCCAACTCCGATATCTTCAGGTTGGCTAACGTCATCTGATATAGATTTCTCTTCAAGCTTTAATTTAAATCCAACGTCCATACAATTTCCTGAAACACCACAACCATCTAGGACTCCCGAATCCTCGGAAATATCTTCATCTGAAAATTATTATTCATATGAGTCTGAAGCATCTTCTGAACATTTTGATGAAGTTAGTTCCAAGAAACCCATAACAGAAGATAGGGTGGTCGTATCAAAGGAGTCAAGCAATGAAACACCTATGACATCTAAGGTAACACCTATAAAAACACCAACTGAAATAAACGATTCCTCCCCTGAAACAAGTCAAGAAGAGGTCGCGACGGATAAAATGAAGGTGATTCCGTTAGGAAACAAGGAAAGAACACGTAAGCCTTATCCAGTCAGAATTGATGAAAAGAAAACTACTACTAACAAATATAAGTTGCCATCTAAGCCTGTGGCTATAATAAAACCAACGCGGACTTTATCTCGCCCTGAAATTCTGTATCCTACAAGACACACTTCGATCAGAAAAATCGTTCAACCAATTACGAGGGTGCCTCCTATTATTCCAACAAGTATAATTGAAAGTTCTGAATCATCATTTGATGAAGAATTCATTAGGCCAACAGAAGTTCTGAAAGAAAACGTTGTTCCCACAGTATCTGAATTGGAGGTCACTAGTTTGGCAGAACAAGAAGCATCTAGTATTCCTGTTAGTATTCCTTCTAATATTCCAACTCCAAGTATAGAAGAGGTTACTAACATACAGAGTACTCATCACGCTGGAAATGAAGTTAAAATCTCAGACGAAGTCATACCAACTAAGACGGAGTTTAGAACAACTGTAATAACACTTACAAAAACATTGTCCGAACCACCTAAGACAGTTTCAAGTATTGGTTATGTGAACTTAACACACACACTAACGGTTACACACACGAAAACTAGCTTGATCAGCCAATCAGAAGGAGCTGTAACGCAGACTTTGGTTTTAACAAACACGCACACATCTACGATAGTTGACGTTGTGACTGAAGTACATACGCAAGTACAACCAACCACAATAATAGAGACTGTAACAAAACATATTCCTATACCTCAAGTACAGCCTACACCAGTTCAAGAGATTGCACCAAAAACTAAAGTATCTCTTGACGACATAACTATGTCGTCTGAAGAGAACGATAATCTGATAATTAGAGATTCTGAGACAACAGATAATATTATTCAGAAAATAGAAAATCAGAATGAAACTGAGAATGACAATGATACCTTCTTTGTTGTGATGAATAAATCTCAGAATGGTGGTCCTGTTCCACCTGTGAGCACTGATATAGATACCGGAGAATATGATGTCACTAGAAACGAACAGGTGAACAATAATGGAGTATCTCAAGTTCTATTTGGAGAAATATTGTTGGCTGGAACACCTTATTTAGAGACCACGAATGTTAATCCAAATGGTAAGAGAAAATAATACCTTAAATGAATTCAACAACAACACCATATCTTAGTTGGTTATATTGTTTTAACATTTGCAGGTGTAGCATTCGGTAAGGAATGTCAACCAGACTGCAAAGCATCAAGAAACGAACGTTGTCAGAGAATTGATGGAATCATGAAATGTGTATGCAGACCTGGATTCGCTCGAATGTTCCCCGACAGGCCTTGTAAACGTAAGTACTGTTTAGTTACATTAAAAATAATAATCTTAAAACTATCATTTGTACCTTTAGCATACCTTGAATTTCATATATAGAAAACGAGCTTTCCGCTCGCGGCTTCGCTCGCTTAGACTAAACGTTTCTCTTCATTTTACGGGATAATATATACCCTATGTCACTCAGGAATAATGTAGCTTTCTATTGGTGAAAGAGTAATCAAAATCGGTTGAGTAGATCCTTAGACAATCCTTAGACTCCTACAACGTCACAAACTCACAAACTTTACCTCTTTATCATAGAAAAAAAAAGAACACGGGTCTAAATTCGTATTTTTTTATTTACAGCCACCTACACTTACTCGGTCAAGTTAGCTCTTGGATCTCAAGGTAACGAGCGCTTGGTATTCCACGAAAGCCTATCAGATAACTCCAGCAAGGAGTATCATGCGTTAGCCGTGGCTACTCATGAGGGTATCAATAGAATGGTAATGCAATCAGACCTGAGGGATGTGTATCATGGAGTCCACATCACTGGTTTCCATCCAGTTGAGATGAAGAGCTCTGGAGGAGAGTTGTATCAGGGTGTCATGAATGATTTCTATGTCCAGGTAACGGTATCAAGAGTAGAGGCCAGTTTTTTTTTTTTTTTTTTATAAGCTCAATGGAGGCTTGCAAATTGATTGAATCCCATTTGTTTATACGATTGTAATAATATAAACAAACTTCTACCACAAACCTGCGCAGAACTGCGTTGCGAAATCAAAATACTTAACTTGTAGAAGAAATTATAAACACCCAATTGTGACAGATCTTGCACTGTCATGTTTCTCTCTCCATCTTTAATTACTATTAATTAAGTAATGCTTTATCTGGACAAACATCACTGCTCTCAAAACTATTTCTAAATATTGCAGCTCTCAGACAATGCTCACGAGAGTCGACTGAAGGAACTCATCGAAAAGTACCTCAGGAACAACAACTACAGCCTAGGTGGTACCGAAGTACATGCTGCAAGTAAGCTAATGGATAAGCTGGACGTAAGTGGTAAGTAGAATTTTATTACCAGTTTACCAATTTTGATTTAAAAAAACTGTTGTAAGCATGATTTACAACTCGACCGAATCGGGTTACATTAAAGCTTTTCACAGAGTGTGAAATTTAGACACGAACGTCTGACACTAATTTAATTTCAGTCTAGCAGCAATTCAATTGTACCGTGTAATAGTAAATATAATTGGGAAACCTGGGATAAATTCCGAACAATATAATAATAAATCTATTCTGTCAAAAAGGTATCCAAAAAAAGTTTAATTTCGTCCTACAATAATTATTTAGTCTAAACTGCCTCATTCATGGGCAAATTCCTCCCTCTATTACTTTCTAGATCAACCGGCTGTCCTGCGATCTCTTGCGTAATCAACTGCATCCTTAGTTAACCGTCTCAGAACTTCATATTAATATATTAATATATTAAATCAAACGGATCTCTTTCTTACAGATTTCGATGAGTGCGTCAGTGGTCAGTTCCATGATTGTTCAGAGCACGCGCAGTGCTTCAATCTCCGTGGCACCTACACCTGCAGCTGTCTCGAAGGATTCGCTGATCTCAGCGTCAACACTCTATATCCTGGCAGAATATGCTCTGGTAAGATTTTAATGCTTTTTAGCAAACAATTTAGTGACGCCATAATAGGAAATACTTTTAGATTCTGCCAAAAGCTTGACAACTAGTGTATCCTTATATATCTATATTAGAAAATGGGGTGAAGGTCTGATCATCCATCTGATCTCCATAACCCAATTTCTCGGCGGTTAGTACCATAACTGCTTAGATCGAAAGCCGAGTTGAAATCTCTAATCTTTTTATATAACCTAACGAATAAAGCGGATATCATTTGAGCATTTTTCTTACAGCGGAGCCGGTTGGCTGCGAGCGATGCAACTACCACGGTGCGTGCTATTCGCGAGATGATCGCAGGGTGCTTTGTGAGTGCTTCCAGTGGTATGCAGGAAGCTCATGCCAGATTAACTTAAAAGGTGAGACTATTTCAAAAATCAATATTGAACAAATGAAAAAAAAAAGACTAGGTGAGTTTAAGACTGCTTGATATAAGAAAGTGAAAGTATTTTACGTTAGCAGCAACCGTTCTAATTAAACAGATTGCTTTATTTTCGCTTTTTTGACATGACAAATGATATCAGAATTATAGGAAAAAGACTGGCAAGTAAAAGGTCACGAGTACTAATTATTTTGTGCTTATTAAGAATAATAATACATGTACTGTACATAATGTATGTACTAAATGTGTGAAGAAATCTGCATGCCTGAGAGATTTCCTTGACGGTGTGAAGCCAGCATGAATCCTAAACGATGATTGTATTTACTTAGTCATATCTTATAAATTAAGACTTTCACTATGAGTCTAAATATATATTATCATAATTACCCAATTAATTAAGGTCAAAGATGTGAAACCAACATGAACATTATTTTTGTTAAAATCGAAGTACTTACTTTCAATGGAGCGGTGGTGGCGCAGTGATAACGACCGTGACTTACGAATTGTAGGTCATAGGTTCGAACCCAGACAGGTGCTTTACTTTGTGTAAAATATTTCTTCACCACTGCTCCCAAAAACGGTGAAGGAAAACATCGTGCGAAAAGTACCAAAGATTCGAAGACATGTCACACATCATCACATCATCAACCCATTACATTGGCCCACTGCTGGGCACGGGTCTCCTCTCGGAACGAGAGGGATTAGGCTATAGTCCACCACGCTAGCCTACTGCGCGTTGGCAGACTTCACATGCCGTCAAGAAAATCTCTCAGGCATGCAGGTTTCCTCACGATGTTTTCCTTCACCGTTTAAATGCGTGATAATTAATTATTAATACGCAAATGACTTCGAAAAGACAGAGGCCTAGGATTCGAACTCGAGACCTTTGACTTGGCAGTCCAATGGTCATATCACAAGGCTATCACTGCACCTACCTGCACGAAGACATATGACATCTACCAATCCGCACTCCTCACCGAGATGAGGCCTGTGTCCCATCAGTGGAAAAATTATAGTCCGATTAGGCTATGGTATTAGAATTAACAGTATCATTGCTTTTGTTAAAACCGAAGTACTTATTATGAATGTCAACTTTTCCAGTGGTGCTAATCTCGTTAGTGGTATGTGGTGCTTTGCTAACGGTGGTGCTGGCGGTGTGTGCCGTGCTGGCTTGTTCCCGGCGCGCGCGCAAGACTCCGCGCCCGCAGCGATCCATCGTTGCCTGTATACAAGGCATGCCCAGTCTACATCAGGTATGTAGAAGAAGAACCAGACAACGAACTTATTTTGATAGCGATGGCTTCCAAAAATGCTTTCATTGTTTATTTTACTGTGGAAACCCGAAATAGGGTAGCTAAGTCCAAAGACTTAACTGTAAAACCTTAGATTTACTAACTCTGAATGGTAAATGTCCGAAAAGTTTCGAAGAGATTTACCATAGAGACACGGTAAATTTCAGAAAAGAGACACCCATATTTTTGGGTTGTAATAAAATAAAAAACACGAAGGCTTAGACGGGAGAGTAGCAGAGTAAATCTCCCGATGTTCTTCTAACCAAAACTACAGGAGTCGGTATTATAATTTCATTCAGAGCTGGTAATTCTTAGGTTTTGCTGGTAAATTTTAGGATTGACCATTGTTCTGTATTTTACATATTATTATATAAAAGCAGCAGTGTAAGCTAGCTGGTTTTATATGATTTAATATTAAATGACACACCATTTGCAGTGGTATGGGCGGTAAGAGTGAAAAGCTACCATTACCTTTACCAGGTAGAATTAGCGTAAATGCAGATGAATGTAAGAGATAACGAGAGACCACAATAGTATAGATAGACTGTGTGAAAGATTATATTATGGATACAAAGGTAGCCAAGATGACGGCTGATACAGATGTATAAATGAAAAAAGATACTGTGTCACCTAAAGTTAATAAATAGGGATAAGAAGAGAAGGATGTTGTGGCCATCCTAGGATCCTTCTGAAATTATACAACATCTTTCAGATAATTTTATTTCTAAAATTTCCAGGGTGCAATGCCAAAGCAGAGAGCAGACAGAAGGGCCCTGATCAGCGAACGAGGGGAATCTGGAGATACGTCTAGTGTACAAAATGCTTCATTACCTTACATACCAGCTAAGGTATGTAGCTACTGTACACTTGTTTATCTAACAGCAGCGGGGCACGACTTACTAATCATCTACTACTTCGTCTCTCTTCGTCTTAAAACACCTTAACCTTAATTTTGCTTCATTTTTCCAGCGACCGTCAACTGGTGGCAAAAAGTGCGTGATATCAGATCCTCCGGCGCATGATCCGCCTCCGCCACCAGCGCCCGCCGTCATGATACCCCGCGCAAGGCTGCATCCGCATCATGGAGATAGGTAAAATACACGTAGACCATGGAAGGCGTCCTGTGAACTACACTGAAGGATGCATGGTTCTTGAACCACATACATACATTCTGTATCATCATCGTCAGTCTTTAACAGTTCATTGTTGGGCGTAGGCCTTCACTTATGTCATTTCACCGTATCCTCGGCTTGTCGCAACCAGCTCCCGATGGCAACAGCTTTCCGGTTGGCGTTCTACACTAAGATTCCCAAGTCATGGTTTTCACTCAATTACCGTCTACCCCAGTGGTTGTCAATTCTACAGTTATGGCCATCCCAATGCCACTTCAGCTCGGTAATTCGCTGTGCGATGTCGGTAACTTTTGGTTTGGTGCTCCATACCACATTGATCGACTTTGTATTGGTAGACTAGCCACACTGTGACTGTACACGTATACATTCATTTTCCAATTACTGTTTTCCCATCGGAACATTGTTTGGACTACTGTTACTAACATTTTTAGACCAAAAATTAGCCCAATAGGTGAAGCTGAAGCTGTTTTTCAAGTGATACAGTGACCAACAAACAGCATTTCATTTCTATTAAACAATTGGGATTACTTTTTTTCTTGGGCTACCTTGATTTACATTTACTATTCTAATTAACTTCTTCTTCTTCTTTTGATGCCTCTCCAATCACTGAAGATTGGCCATCAACTCTGTATATTTCTTTTTATCTTTGGCGAGGAAGAACAGCTCAGCAGCACTCGTGACTCCAGTTTCCCCGCTACTTAACTTACTTAATAATTAATTAACTTCTAAAGAAGCTTTCTTTTATTTCTAGCCGAGAAAATATTGCCAGAAAAAGGAGTTTGGAGTTAAGCAGTGAAGCAAAACTAATTAGCTATTTAGAATCAGGAGCAACAACCGCTAATGATGAGGTAGGTGTAATTATCGCCATCACCTTTGACAATTCAATTTATCACATGACCCTACATACTACCTATTAAGAACCCGTTCTACAATAATATTTATCATTGCGTAATATTCAGTGTTTTTTATTTCAGATGAGAAGGAAACACAGTTTGGAATCTTCATATAGTGCCAATAAAGATAGACATAATAAACAAGGTAAGAAAAATAAAGTTTTGTTGCCAATTTTATTAATATTACCTACTTATGTGTGAACATTATAAGACTTTTAAACAAGGTTGTAATTTGTTAATGTCTCCGGCACTTCTTCTTCTTTGAGATGTAAATTAATCTTTCTCATCTTTTAAACACTATATAGTCCCCTGCGGCCCTTTGAAGGGGTGATTGTACTCTTTTTTTTAATCTGATACAAAAAAAACGACTTTTCATACTATACCTAAATGTCTATCTACTTTTGTATAGTAAGATGTCTTTATTAAATTTATTAAGTATATAGGTATGTAAGTGTATAGGTTTCGTAGAAAAAGTTGTTTAGTACGACGGGTAGAATCACCCCTTAACTCAATGCAACTTGTATGTACTGCCTCTTCCTCTTTTTAAACATAATAATATTACTATATATTAGGAGTAAAGATGAATAAATAATTATTAATATTGAAACTCGTGAATTGCAGGAGCCCTAGTATCAGCTGGATTCAAGGTATCCACTACGATTAGACCAGATGAAGCTGCAATGAAAGAGGACCGAGATGACATGTCTTCAGTCAACAAAGGAGATTTGGAAGCTGAGTTATCTCGCTTTGATACATTAAGAAAATCTTATAGGTAATGTGTGGTAGAAACTGAAATGGTCCTTGGATATTCACTGTAGGCTACATGTAGTGTATTTTAATTTTGAGGATTAGGACTACAAAATTGTGAGGACAATATTTTGAGCCTGACCAACGTCGAAATGATTCTTTTACTCCTTTTTGATTTTTTCATCTTTTGAATTTATATGTTGATGTTACATTAAATATTTTGATATTTAGCAATAAGTTTTGTCTTTGTTTTAATATTATCTTTTGGCATTTCAGCCAAGAAGACATGTCCGAATGGACGGATGCTGAAAGAAGACTTGGAGAATTGTAAGTAGTTTTTTTAAGTACAATATTACAAGTCACTATTTTATTCTTCTGATGAGAGTCCACCATATTTAAGGTTATCAAGTCTTTACAGATTGTTTTGAATTTCTTTGTGAACCCTGACTTGTTATCATTTTTCAGGACTCTATCAGAGGCTCGTTCCGTTGGTGGAACTCTACCAGCCAGCACTGGGAGAGCAGCTTCATCTACACGTCTTACTCACCAGGTAAATGTTGAAGTGCTTTTAGTCTTTAGTAAGGTGGTGCATCTTAAAGACGCCTCCGCGAGTGATGATGTTGTTGGCTGTTGACCTGAACCATTATTGTATAGCTATACGATTTTATAAGTAAGAGAGGAAATAGAACATCTTATTAGTTTAATAAGAGCAAATGCATTTGAAACCATTAAATTCCAAACTATAGCCAATCAGTTGTAATTCCTTAATTACTAAAAATATTACTTTAGTATCTGTTTACTTGTGTTTTTACTGCTTCATTTATTTTTTCTTTCTAAACACCTGACATTCTAAACACTTGAAATACCGATATTATTGTCTTAAATATCACTAAAATTAGCAACACCAGCATGGCACTCTTTAACCTTTGCACCTCCTCCTCAGGAGAACACGATGGCTGAGCGGGACCTTGGCTCCACGTTCCTCCTGCCTCATGTGCACCTCTACAAACCAGACCTAGTGGGTATCCAGCACTATCTTCTTCTATCTCTTGCTTCGTAGTATGTGCATCCCTGCACTTTGCACCTAGACTTCCGATAGTAAAACTTGTATAGGTACTTTAAAAGGAAGATATCGATAAGACCGCCATTGTAGGTACTCTTTTAATTATTTTTTTATAAATGTTGCATCAAGACTGGTCTATTCTACGTTTTGTGTAGCTTTATAAGCTTTAATAAATTTTTTATTTGAATGTTGAGACTATTATGATCATCATATTTAAAATAATATGTTCTGGATGCTCTAATAATAAAAAGAGACTCAATATAGTTTCAAAACATTAGTAGGTACCTACGTGACCTTCACTATATTCCTTCCATAACATCCAAATTAAAATTGGTTCAAGAGTATCTCTGAAATCTCTTTGAATTATTATTTTGTATTTTAACGAAAATTGCATCATATTAACAAATATTAATTTCCTTCAGTTTATTATAGCAGATAGTTTTTATAATATTTTTAGCCAGTTTGTTTATATCGATGATGTTCTAGATTTATTTTAAACCTGCTTTGACTTATTTTTATTTTTGTACTTTTCAGACAAGTGACGTGTCAGAATTTGACTCCCTGTAAAGATCGAGATCCAGTCGTATTTTACAATAATTAACCAGAAATACGTTAGCTAATCACCTTAATTAGTCTACCTTTTTGTACGTTATCTTATTTCTTTTTATTGCAAAAAAAAACATACAAAAATCATTTAAATTATTGCATTTCACGAAATTCTAAGTTAACAAGACTGAAAGTTTCAATAAGAGAGTTAAAAGTATTGTGCTCGAAATAAAACTATTATTAGTAATTTTATTATTGTTGAAAATATGAAAAAATGTTTTAAAAAGGTACCTAATCTTATTTTTGAAAAAGTATATTTAAGAGGCTTTTATTACCACCAAAGTAAAGACTTATCTAATTTATTAACTTATTTATTCTATTTAAATGTTGATTGCTTATTTTTCAATTTCTAGATTTTTTTTTTCACCGTTATTCAACAAAACAATTATGAAATTATTTTTATAAATGCCATAGTAAATGTAAGCATTTTTAGATTTTAAGGTAATGAAAACAGTGAAAATAATTTGAATGAGAAATCGGAATATGTAGTTAGGTTATTTTTTATTAGAAAAAGATTTCTTATTTGAAGAATTTTCATTTGTTAAAAAAAATTGTGCAACTAAAAGTGCCAATTTCGTTTTTGTAGAAAATAGTCACCATGCTTTGTTTAAGATTCCTTGCCTAATAAAAAATTGCTTATTTTCAACTAGACAACATTTCGTTATTTTGCTTGCTTTACTACTAATTTAAAAGAATTTGCGAAGGCAATCTTAAAATTAAAAAAAAGTGAATATAGCAATTCAGTCTTATCAATAAAAAATGAAATAGAAAGCATGGTGATAATTTAACATTTTTTTTTGTCATAAACTGTGGATACTCAAATCACTCTATAGTTAATGGTTTGTAATCGTTCATTAAGAATTTTTATATTTTTTGTTAATAAACTCTAGTTATAAATGTGGCATTTTTTATTCTAGAATCTCTGAAATAAAAAAAATAAATTTATATGATAGCACTTGGGGAAGAATAGCAGCGGCGGTAGCCTAATGGCTAGGGCGTTGGACTTGTGATCATATGGTTGCTGGTTCGAACACCACCCATTGCACTACCGACGTGAACCCACTCGTAATACAAGCATTTAGCTTAGCACGAGGGGTTAGCAAGAATACTAGTAATGTGTGACCCACATTGCGAGTAAGCTTTTTTTTAAAAAAAAAAAATATACAAGATTTTTCCCAGCAGTGGTTCAATTAAGGCTGAAAAAAAAAGATATCTTGGAATAAGCAAGTAAATAGGTACCTTCTCGGCAAGCGCGCTCCATCGTAGACCACTTCGATGCTTAACATCAGGCAAGTTGTGGTCAAGCGTAAGACTATCAGTGATAAAAAAAAATGTTCCAGTTGACACTTTTCAGTACTTAATGATTAACAACGTAATAAAAAATAAAACACATCATATAAATATGAGACATAGCGTTTTTATTTAATATTCAATAATTATTTAATCGATAGAATATTCAGCAATATTACAAATACAACGTGAAACAATTAAACATTGCAACTTAATTATTTTTTTGAAACTTAATATTATAGCATAGCAACTGTAGAGACACTAGCTTAAAATCCTTAACATCGACATCTTAAGCACACGGATTTAAAAAATAATAACTAGTTTTTATAAATAGTTACATTTAGCGAATCTTTACGACTAAGGAAACTTCCAGAGCTGATATGAAAAATAATTGCTTAGAATCAGCTTCGCGGTATTAGGTATAGCTAAGCATGTCGGTTCTAACACTTTATTCATCTCAGTCTCATCCCATACCATGTCTATCAACGATAGATCTAGATTCCACTAATTATTCTATCAATTAGGACTTCTTTCTAACCTTCCAATTATTAATTTTGCGACATTTGATTTTTAAAATACCATTGTATTGAAATGTCACATTTCTTCATACAAAACATGCTACTTCAAAAACCTAACATTACCATCACATAAGAAATCATAATTATTTCGTACTTGTTTATAATAAACTTTTGGAAGTGAGCAAGCCCTGTTTAACTGCCTATATTTTGAACTTTAGTCTACGACCAACTGAAATGCATATACCATCATTAATAAATCGATCTATTTATAAGTATGACATTTTTACATTTACCTAAAATGATTTCGACTTTACCATATATATTTATGAATGTTGTCATATTAATCAATGTACAAATCTTAACTCCATACAATAAAGAACTTAATCTAAGAAATAATATAGAAGTAACAACAAAAATAAAATATTTATAAAAAGTACCTATAAGTAAACAAATTATTATTAAAACAACGAAATATACTGATAATATAACAATTACTGACTTCGTATATTTAAATCATGAAATGACTAGATTCGTGTCAGCCAAAGATGCTGCAAAACTAAAATTAAAACTTTATTAAAAGGTAAATATGAAAGTACAAAAGAACAAATCCATCTCAATATAATTCTGATCCCTCTTCGCGCTTACTTACCGCAACAGCTAACAAAATCCAGTTGGCCGCAGAATCAGCAATACTTATCCTATATTATATCTCTATCTATCTACTTACGTAAGAAATTGTGCAAGAATCAAATATAGAGATCCTATCATTGCCTATTTTCACGTGAACGGAATTCTCAATGTTTATCAAACGCGTTATCGAAATCCATTACAGATACCTACTTAGTTTACTTATAAAATAGTTAATAGTTCTACACTTTTAACATCATGAGTAAGCATATTGATGTCGAAAGCTAAGCTACGGGTTATAGGTCAAGTAGATGGACCGTGTCGTTTCCGACTGTTCAGTACAAAAGTGGAGTACCAAAATACTATCCAAAATGGCTCGGTATATATGGCCAATGTCGGATGAAACTTCCATATATACCGTGGCTTTTTCGTTACAATTGTAAATCAATTACTGCGAAAGGACTTCATTGCGAGTTCTACAAGTGTCAGAATAGTTAGGAGATATCACATTAGACGCTTTATCTAAGGTCATAGTCATAGCTTTGTCTACGTTGAGAAGTTATAAATGCCAAAGTGATTAGTGTATTTCGAGTAAATTTTCAGTCAATATCATATCATCAATAGCCAAGTTTATATCAGTAGCTATATTCGTTTATATAGTTATTTCAATTTCTTGTTGTCATTTATGGGGTTAACTGAGCTTTGAGCTCATAACTGCCATATCGGTCTTTATATTGTCTCAATAGAATTTTCAAGTCTTCATTTTCGTATTATGTAGCAAGTTTAAAAGTCTGTGAGATCGTTTTGTCATCGTTGATTAACACAGCGTTTTAATTAAAATCTATGGGTACTGCAACCATTCTTACCGTCAATTATTTATCTAAAGTTTTAATTCAAATAATTATCATCTCATCGGGAATGGAGTAAGAAAAGAATCTTAAATTCTGTAGATTTGTAACGAGCAATCTTAGTGCATTGACTAAGCAAGAATAGGAAAAAAGGCTTACATAATGCTATTAATTTCAAAGAAAATATTAGTGTATTGCATAAAATCTAGACACACGGTAGTGTGGTAGCTATTTAAAATTAAATTTACTTCTTATTTTCATCGAGACTGGATGGAGGAGATTTCGCTAGCATCGACAATGATCTGAAAAGAAAATCATAGTTAAAAACTATTTTTTTTTTTTTGTGAAATTCAGAAGACTCAACAACGTATCATATCCATCTAATGTGTATTTGATAAGGAGTAAAACTGAGTTATATTTGAAATCTTCAACATTTCATAAGATAATACACCCTTCACTACATGCTATAAAACCTAATACAGCAATGACACACTTTAAAAAACATACTGAATTACAAAACAAAGCAAAAATATATACTTCGATGATTAATGGTGATGTTTTATACCGGTGATGAAGCAAATGAAAATAAGAAGCATACAATTTAAAGATTTAAAGTAGTGTACCTATTTGTCGAGCCTATCTTGAGAGTGACTTAAGCAATAGCAGCTGCAATGAATAATTTTATATTTAGTTGACATATTGTTTACTGGTGATATGTATATATGAATACATAATAAGTTAATGTCAAAAGTAATAAAAAAGCTTATAATTATAATACAAAAGAAAATAATGATTTAACATAAATTAAAGTCATGAATGTTTATGCATTTTATAAAAACAAGATTAACTAAAAATACTGCAGCATTGAATAGAATTCTTGTGACATAGAATAATTATTAATTGTTGTAAGAAGATTACAACTTAATTAGGAATATGCATGCGTTTTTTTTATACATCATAACAACACAATAGAATATATAATTAGTCCCGGGAATGTTCAAATTTTTTTTTAAAATATTGTTCAACATACATACCCAAAATTGAGCTGTTTAAACGCCGCCATTTTTCGCGCGCTTCAGATGACGTCATGGGCCGCGATCATCGCACGAAGTGTTTGTTTATTACAGGTGTTTTGGTTAATTCTTAAAGATTTTACCATGGAAGAAGCTAAAAACCCTTTCTATCGGTATTGCATAGTACCAAAATGAAAAAATACTATCAGAACTACTCCCGATAAAGTATTTTTTTCTTCTTTCGGTCATCGTATATAGTCTCACCACTGACGAAAATCGCTCAAGACACACAAATTAAAATATATTTCCAAGATAATTCCTCTTCTAGCAGCTTTCGACTATGTGATTAAATTCAATGTCGTGGCCCGTGACGTTTCATTTCGTTTGACCAATGACAGCGCGTTTTGTAAATTTGAATTTCGCTCGCATAATTAGCACTTTTTAATTATTATTTTATACAAATAAATAACAATTATGTAACAAAATGTTGTTACAATAATACTTTATTTATGTTTAAGATTCCGGAAAAATATATATTAGGCAAATTTAAACTTCATGCATATTCCTAATTGAAGATATAGCTCTGATTGATGTATTTGATAATGATATTAAATCTTAATACCTTCTTTGAGCAGGTACGGGCGGTGAGGGTTGCGTGGCAGGTGGCAATGATGCTGGAGCACTTCCAGACAGAGTTGGTTGACCCTCGTCATCTTCTCGTCGTTCTCCTAATATTGAATAATTTAGCTCAAGATTTTTGTCTGTTTCATATGATTTCGTCTTAGAGCTGCTATCGTATGTAGATTCACATAGCATCATTAATAGTAGCAGTAGTATCTAGCTGGCAGATCTACGTGCTAGCATGAATGGGTCGGCACGACACAATATCGTGTAGTAGCAGTATGCATACCGTTGCGTTTCATATGGTGAGTGTGGAGCGTCGGAGATCTAATTCCTCCCTCAGTCCCATTCCTTATCTTTCTCCCTTTTCTTTTACGGGGTCGGCAACACGCGAGCGTTAACCTTGATGTTGTAAGCATCCATAGGCTACGCTAACTGCTTACCATCAGGCGGGCTATATGCTTATTTGCCATCTAAGTGTTATAAAAAAAACAGAACTCAGGACTTAAATTCATCATTACACTGACCTTTAAAGCGCGACTAGGGCGACGGACCTGCGATCATGTGGTTGCCGGTTCGAAACCCACCCATTGCACTACCAAAATCGACCCTCTCGTAATACAAGCACTTAGCTCAGTATGAGGGGTTAACAAGAATACTACGCTTTAAAAAAACCCTTAAAAACCGTCCCGCAAACTATTAGATACATTACATATTAGATTACATGATTTTTAGCTTATAAAAATGGTTGGTTGGCTCGTAAACGAACGTTACCTCTCATGATAGGAGTGTCTCCTATATAGAAGGTGGGTGCTGGTGTCTCCACAGCGGCTTCCTTGACGGATCCATCACCACTGACAGCACTAAGCGTGTCCGTGCTGTCAAACATGATCGTGCGCTCCTTGGCTCGAGGAGTTCGGTTGTCTAATTCCTAAAGTCAATGTTAATCTATGGTAAGATCATGGACTGTATCCCATCATGCCTGTATTCCCCGAAGGGTTAGGCAGAGGTGTACTTATGTACAGCTACGTTTTTCCAGTATGTTTAGGTCCCGTTAATCAGGGGGCGAGCCTATTGCCATTAACCGGGCACAAATCTCGACTCTGAGCTGCTACTGAGAATTTTATAGAAAATCCCAAAAACACTTTACTCGACCTGGGGATCGAACCCAGGACCTCTAGCGTAGCAGTCACGCTTACGACCACTAGACTTACGAGGGAGGCAGTAAATAGGACTGTACAGAATAAGAAAGCACACATCTTCGATACTCTATTGCAAATAAGTACTTCTTTAAAAGAGTGTCCATGGAGTTTCTTGACGGATTCTTCTCCATTGGATCAAGTTTTTGAAACCGTGCAACTAGAGTCATAACGTTTCATAAATGCTTGTTTAAAATAAAAACATATGAACTTGAACTTGAACTTGTACCCATGTAGGAGAAGGAAACCAAGGAATAAATGAGAGAATATATTATAAGTAAGTTGGTTTTGTATTTAATCCAAATGGTGCCATGTTGGTTAACCATTTATTGTAATAGTAGCTTTACATTTATGCTACAATAAGGATGTAGGATCATTAACAGCTCAATTTTAATTAAACTTTTTATAATATATAGCTATGTTTTTGTATAGAGTAATGTTTCACAACGAAACATAACAAGGGAATTATATTTCATTTTTAAAACTAGCTTTCCACCCACGGCTTCGCTCGCATGGTTTTTCGGCTTTTGTGTACGTATATGTATGTATTATACATATAAACCTTCCTCTAGAATCACTCTATCTATTAAAAAAACCGCATCTAAATCCGTTGCGTAGTTTTAAAGATCAGAGCATACATAGGGACAGACAAACAGCGGGAAGCGACTTTGTTTTATACTATGTAGTGATATAAACCGAACCAATATTTCTTGGAATCTCGTCTATCTTAATAATATTTTTTAACTTACCAATCTTTCCGTATCAGAATCCGGTTCATGAACTTCATAGTCATGAGAAAAATGTTCGCTAGTGGACTGGTGTTCTAGGCTCTCCATTTGGACTGCTGTGACGGGGTCTAAGGTGTCTAGTGAAGATACCATGGTGTTCGATCCTGGAGGGGGCACCGCTGTTATCTTTCTGATTAGTATCAAGCTTGGCAGGGTAGCAACATGAATAAATAAAAAAATCCAAAAAGGTTTCTTAATTTTCTCAAAATTATTTCGGATAATTTTCAAATCAAATTTAATTTAAGGCTTAATCTCTTCATTTATTTGAGTGAGTTGCAACTTAATGTCTGTGGGTTTCAGCTAATTCTTCCTGAGCGATAGCTTTATCCGTCATGGGTTTATAAATGTTATCACTGTCTAGTTCTAGTGCTTTGTTTCAAACATCAGTTTATGGTACATCAGTGAAAAATATAATCACACTATCACCGCAGCTGTAGGGTGATGTATGATAATTTACGTTTTTAATGATTCTTAAGAAGTAATTTTGAGAAAATTAATGTTAAGTATGTAATTTGTGACATTCAAAGATAAAAGCGGGGATGAGGGTAAAGCTTTTCTGTAAAATACAAAGAGATGATTATAAAATGTAGGTAATAATTATTATGAGGGCTTCATGCTGTTAATAAAATATATTACTCAACGTGGTTAGTAAAAATGTAAAGTTAGGTTTAGTATGGGAATTGATTTAAATAATATAATAACAATTCTCATGATATATAAATGCTTTAGACTTATTCATAAATAATAAATTCGAAAGCAAAAGGTTTAAGCATTGCAGAGGTAAAATAGCTCTGATAGAATAAAGTAATCATATTTGAGATGTCCATGTTTCGACAATAAAATACTTAAATCGCGATCACGTTTTATCAGATTAGTCTACATTCATCATCAAAGCATTGACTATCTAGCAACTAGGCAAAGGTTTAATCTCAACATGAGAGGAGTTAGTTTCACAGTCAATCTTGAAAGACGCCTAAAAAAAATTCTAGAGAGTGGTTTCCTTGCGATATTTTCCTTCGACCTTTCATATGCATAGAAAAGTTAGAGTGCTTGGCAGTTGGTCATATAGCTAGGTACTGCTATTTCTTCTTTGTAGTACACTAGCTATCCGCCCACGTTTTCGTTTCTCGGCTTTTCTCTACTGTGATATGTATGTATACTACAACACATAAGCCTTCCTCTTGAATCACTTTATCTATTAAAAAAGACCGCATCAAAATCCGTTTGGTAGTTTTAAAGATCTAAGCATTCATAGGAACAGACAGACAGCGGGAAGCGACTTTGTTTTATACTATGTAGTGATGATACATACCCTTTAGAGGTAGGTACAGTTTTTAATAAAAGTTATTGGAACATGTCTATCCAAAGCTTTAAATTCTGTAGTTTGTCTTGCATTCACTGTAGAATCTATTGTTAATTTTCATGTTTTATTCTCGAACCATGGACTTGAAAAATATTGAATAATTTGAAAATATTCACTTCGACTTACCTCCTGAAGTAAGACTGCCAGTCATGGGTGTGTCTACCTCGTAGTTGTATGTAGCGCGGGTAGCGTTAGAGCTAGTTGCTTCCAGACTATCCGTGCTGCCAAGCATCAGATCTGCGCGAGCGCCCCTGTTAAAATTAAATAATGTATTTTGAAGATCAATAAATAGTACCTGTATTATTATATGTATCAATCTCAGCAGTGTCATTTATTTTATTATTATAACAGCCCAAAAAAAATATGCCCCTGATTTCAATTTTACCCTGTATAGATAAGAAAAAGGAATAACTAGATCTGCTTCTTCATGTGTATATTTTTTAAGTTATTTGAACTAACCTACTTAAACTTCCCGAAGAGCTCAACTCCTCGTCCTGGCCGCTCCACGAGCCGCTAGCAGGATCTGTAAATTGTTTACCGGAGAACGAGATTACACTATGAGCCACCGATCTCCCTGAGGAGGGCGACAGCTCACGAACTAGACTCCCCTCCCGTGAGAACTCCAAGTCCTCAGGCTTATCAGACGTCATCGTGATAGTCTGCCGTGTCACAGTCACTACTTCACCATCCGTATGCCTGTCAAGCACAGTCATCAGGCTATCCATTTCTGAAGGCTGAGATGTAATAGAAGAAGACATTTCCGATCCATAGGACATGGCACTTTCTTCCAGTAGTCTTGGTCTAGCAGGGATGTCAACTGCACCTTCTCCATCAGTACTTGTCACAGTTTCCGAAACTTTCTTTCCATCAACATATCGCTGCTGAATGACTGTTGTTGTTCGAACAACCTCTATTACACCGCCATCAATGAATGTTTTTGTTACTGCTTGACATTGCTTTGATTTTTCCTCTTGGTCTAAAATCTTCATCATTTCTTCACAATCCCCTGGTATGGATTCAGCGGACCCATCGCTGGGAGCAGCTGCACATACAAACGACGAAGACTTCTTACATTCTTCTATAACTTCCTTTGAAGTTTCACCTTCGGGTTCCGATGTTCCAGGCTGAGGTTCTGGTACAAAAAAGGCTCCTCTTTCATCAAATTTCTTAACTGTAATGATTTTCGGAGTAACTTGTTGTTGCTGTAGTTTCTGTTCTATTGCCATTTGCTGGTCTATTAGCTTCCTTATGCTAGCAGATTCAGTAAGAATCTTTTGTGATGGGCTTCCATAGCTACCGACTTTTTGAGATGGGCTTCCGCTCTTTTGAGAGGGACTCCCACTTTTTTGGCTTGGACTGCCACCTTTCTGTGGGGGACTGCTTTCAGAGCTGCCACTGTAAGAACGTTTTTCTCGTTCCAAGAAAAAGCCACTTACTTCCTTAGGGTCAGCCATAAGCAGTGCCTCTTTTTGTTTTGCACGTATTTCTGCTTTCAAAGCTTCAAGACAGGCAGATTCAAGGCCTTCAAATTCTTTTAAGCTGGACACTGATATATCATCGCCTTGACTTTTACTAAGAATGTAACGTCTTGGTAAAGAACCATTAAGAGAATCTTGAGAAGATGAAGAATGTTGCTGGTACTGCTCCATTAGTGCCCTTTCTAGATTTTCAAACTCTTGCAATGAGCTGATAGAAATATCATCATTTTCACCTCTTACTCTAAACCTTATTCGAGATGCCATTTCAGACTCAGAAAGGCTTCCATAAGAATTCCTAAAGCTACCGTAACTGCCGATTGACTCCTTTTGAGAAGTTAAACTTCCAATTCTGCTAGCATCAAAGTCAGTCATTTCTTCTTCTTTAATATCTTCTAAAGGTACTCTTTCATAGTCATATCGTGGATCACCTTCAAATTGCATTTGTATCCATCGCTTACCGGCCTCTATTTCTGCTAATTCTTGAGCTTGAAGTTTCTTTTGTTCCAGTTCATACTGTAGAAGTTCTTCATCTGATAAAGAGCCGGATGCACTACTAGTGCTTTCTTGCTTTTTCGAAGTTTTGGATAAATATTCTTCTATTTCTGTATCATGTCGTTTCTCAAATTTTTGTGTTTTTATTTGTACACTTTTACCCTCAGTATCGGTTTCTTGAGCTTCTTTTGCCACCTCTTCAATCACTACAAAATCGTCCATCTCACTTGGTTTATCTACCATTTCAAACTCATCACTAGTTGGTGATTCTTGTTCTTTTTCATAAGAGCGCATAGTTTTGTCTTCAGTAGTTATGACGAGTTCTGATTTGCTAGTTTCAGCAAGATCCGATCTCAGTTCTGGGGTTTCTGATATGTCATACATGTCGTCTAGAACATATTCTCTCCCATTATCTGTAGATAGAGAGCTTTGGCTTGGAGCTGACAAAGGTGTCTGAGGAGTAGAGAGATGATCATGAGTTTGAAGACTAGATGTTGAGGTTTGTTTACTGTCTAACTGAGAATCTGGTGTTTTAGCCACAGATTTCTCAACCTTTGTTTTAGGGACAGATGAATCACTTTTTGATTTTAATATTTCTTCGTATTGTTTAGAACCTACTGGTATTATATCGTTTTCAATATCAACAAATTCTCTTTGACTAGGTGGTACTTCTGTCTTTGGAAAAGGAATAACGCTGACTTCTTTTACTATTTTTTTCTGACATTTTTCTATAACTTCACATACTTCCCCAGGTGCACTTTCAGATTCATGAATAGTTGTCTTCGTAATAGTTAAGTCATCTTTTGAAAGTTTTCTTGGTTCAGGAGTAATGCTTCCATGTCGTATAATATCCTCATATTCTGAAGATCCTACTGGAATAATTTCACTTTCGACATCAACGAACACTCTTTGTGGTTTCTCAATTTTAGTAACTGAGAATGGAATAGCTTCATTCTTTTGACTTGTTTTTTTTATTATAACTTCTTTGAATTCTTCTTGCTCTAGATCTGATTGCGATGATGGCATATCTAATTTTGAAATAGATGACGATAACATCTCATCTGTTTTTAACTGGCTTGAAATTGTAGTGTCAGAACCTTCTTTATCTCTAGTTGAATCCTCATCTATATCAACACTTTCTGAAGTACTTTCAATTGGGAAGTGTTCAGGTATCATGTCCTTTGGCAGAAATCTCATTTCATGTGATCTCTTCATCTTACCAACAGGTTCAATGTCATCAACTTTTTCTTCTTCATCGTCGCCAGAAACTTCCTCATCGCTTACATCTTTAACCTTGTGTTGTTCCTTTTCTGCTTCATGTAAAAATTGTTCTACGTAAGTGCTACTTTCCATTAGTTCTTCTTTTAGCTCATTAGCGGAAGGCACAAGAGTTTCTGACGCATCAGAAATATCAATACTAGCTACATGGCTAGATCCATCGGAATCCAAGCTCTTCATACTATCTCGAGAAGCAAGTGAGCTACCTGCTGTGAAATAGTCTTTAGATGTTCTCAAAGATTGCGATGAAACATCATGACTAGTTAATGCAGTCTCAAACTCAGTGCCACTTTGAGCAGTCATCATTACTTCTATATCTGAAGACAATGGTCTGCTTTCTGAGTGTTCAAAGCTATGGTAATGACTCCCTCCCGAACTCGACCAACCTTCAACTTCAGACGCTGATCGCCGGTCCCCAACACCCAGCTTCGATTTTAAATGTCTCTGCTCTCTGAGTTTTACTTCAAGACTGCTTATGGATTTATCTCTATCATATAATACAATTTCACTATCAGTTTCAATAATTGAGTGGGGTCCACTGTCTGATCTTATTGATAGGTCGCCACTGTCCAAAGGAGGGCTAGACTCTTTGATATGAACAGTGTCCTTTTCTTCGTCAGACGTCGTCGTGGTATAGTCTTGAGAACTATGTTTTGGTGAGGTACTATCAGACTGTTGACTATCCAATATCATAGCTTCTTTTTCTGTAGAAATGGTTGTCTTATCATGATCGTCATGTTGTTCTTCGGTTATAACCTCTGGTCTTTCAGGACTAATTAAAAGCTTAAACTGGAATTCAGAAGGAGACTGTTTGTATTTGCTGCTCCCATCACTCTTTTCACTAATAATTTCACCTTGCGCTGCTTCGAGCGACTGTTTGACTTCATCTATAGTTTTTTCCAAAACTGACAAGTCGGTTAGTGGCTGAGCGGACATAAGTGAATCAAAATCCACCCTTTCTGATTCAAGTTTCATCCCGTGAAACTCGGCAGAGGAGAGATCAGTATCGTATCCACTACTGCAAATGTCTTCTAGACTTTTTTCTTTAATTAATTTAACTTCTTCTCTTTTGTGATCAGTTCCCGTTAAATAAGCTGAGTCAGCTTCAGTGGAGAATTCAGAAGGATGGAGCGTTTCAGCACTCACTGTAGAGTCCATCGATTTTTGTAACACTTCTCCTTCATGAGACTCTAAAGACTTAATCATACATTCCGTATCAAGGCTTTCACCGGATTTCAGCATAATGTCTTTAGATGTCGTACTTGTTTCATCGGATAGTTCAAATGTTATAGGTGACATGTCAGTTTTGGATGTTTTAGTTACTTCAGTCCGTGATTCTACAACTGTTCTTATTTCTAAAATGGTATCACTGTCAGAACTTTTTGTTCTGGTGCTGGAGGTTTCGACGCTAGTTATTACTTTGGGTTTTGGTATCTCGTCAGCTACTTCAAATGAATCTGCTTTCTGCAAAGACACCTCCCAGACTTGATCCTGAATTTGTTGTTGTGGTAACTTTACAGGTGACCTAGTAGGTTTCTCTTTTTTCGGTGTGTCTCCAGTTTTGTCATCATGTGGTAACTCAGGTGCAGCTTCGGATTCTGAATGTGTGTCTTGACTTCCAGTTCGACTAAATGTACTTTTTACTGGTGACGTAGTTACTTTAATTTCTTTTATAAAATTGACTTCGTAGGTTTCATCATCTTTTTTAAAAGACTTAGATTTGCTCTTTGGACTTGCTTGTGAGGAATCATGTTTTTCAGTTGGTTCACTCTTGAAACTTGGCGCATGAGAAGCATCAGAACTCAAATCATCATGCTCCTTACTTTCTATTATTGATTCTTCTTTGTGATGTTCTATAGTAGAACTTACCACCTTGCCTTTTTCTGAAAGTTCTATACTTGATACAACTTCATCTTTTTCAACAATCTTTAAAGTAGAATCTACAAACGCCACTCTAGATTTACTATCATCATCTTCAACTATGTTTTCTAGCTCACCAGGTTCCGTGAAATATTCTTTACCCCATTGTTCATGATACAGATCTCGTTCAGATATTTTAACCTCATGCTTTTTTTTAATTTTTTCATCTTTTATCGCTGTCATCTTTTCTTCAGATTTGGTCTGCCGTCCAGTGTAAAGTCCTTGCTCAGAAAATTCCCTCTCAACTTTAATTATATCGGCATCGTTTGTACTTCTTACAGTCTTTGTTTCAACATCAGATCGTTTGGCTGTAGCTTCATGAGCTTTTTCCAATTTCTTTTGCGATGTTTCTGTTTGATCGCCGTCCTTACGAACAGTAGTTTTTTCTTTCATTTCGTGTTCTTGTCCTCGTAGTTCATGAGTAGTTTTAGTTTTTATTACTAGTGAATCGTCATCTGATGATGACACTTGCTTAGTTTCGGAAAAGAATTCTTGCCCAGATATCTTTCTTGTCTCCGTTTCCTTATGTGTCAATATTGTGCTATAGTCATCTTTTGTACCAAACTTTGCTACCATATCAGACATGACAGCTTTAGGGTCAATAGATTGGAATTTCAATGCAGCACCTTCATATGTTTTATGGACAGATGAAGATGAAGTTTCAACCCTGGACTCACTGAAGAAAGTGTCAGTAGATGTCGATTTCTGCATATCTTCCATTTGGACGGCAATTTGTTCTTCTTTTATTTGACCAATGACGTCGATGCTCTTTTCGATAGTTCGATCAACAAGTTCTATGGCACCACTGGTAATAGTTGGTTGGTCGACATTAACAAATGTCATATTATCAGCTACATGTTTGGTTGGAGACTTGGGTCTAGCGGCAGCGGTTAGTACCTTAGACGCTTCCATCAACACTTCTGTAAACAAAAAAAATATTGTTTCAATGTACGACATAATAATATAATTATAAAATTATTTATATGTTGTGCTAAACATCAAAGATTATGATAGATAAATACAGTAATAATTTTCAGTTCACGGAAATAAAATTTGTGTGCATATTGCTCAATATTTGAGTAAATATTCACCTGATTTGCATTTATGCATCTGAAGCACCTCAAGCTGACTTATATTACAAGAATAATGTTGATGTGGTGAATCGTTAGAAAATAGCGATGGAAGCTCGTGAAGGTCATGAAGGTAAAATGGTCAAAATAAATGAAGATTTAGAATCAAAGCGAAACGTTACTCAAATGTGAATGATAATAGATGAAAACATTGCGAATCAAATACGAGAAATCAAACTGTTCGTCAGATAAAGAAGCGATACTAAAATAAAGTGATGTTTCGGTTGCTCGTGGGTCCACTTACCTATAGCAACGTAAGGGCTCCGCAAGAAAGAAAGTAAAATTTACTGTGCTGACGAATATTTGCATACATTATGTGACTGTTGCAACTGAACCAGCTAATATTATTTATTTCATCTTTTATATTATATTCAGTAGGGTCGCATTATGTTCTATTTTATCTTGCTTAGTTTCAGTGCATTCAATTACTATTTATGTAGTGCTGTCCGTTTACTGGCTTTGTTCCCATGTCTTTAGAAACAAAGTCAAGTCTTTAGTGTAAAAAATAACCACGACATGCGATAATTGGCGTTCAAATAAAGAGTGTGGCAAATAAGGCTGTCTATAATGGTTATTTACTACAAAATTAAGAGTAAAGTTTCGCTATGACTCTACTTTGCCACTACATTACTGCAATAAGCTTGCAATAATTTTGTCACGATTACAATTCAATATAATTAAGGGCCAAATATTAAATAATTTCAAAACTCTTAAATGTCATTAGAATAATATTTGGAATTATAAAATACTGTTACAGTAAATAAGTAATTATGTTGTTTCAAACGTAAGTTACTGACCACTCTGGTGAGCTTCAGTTTCGCTGATGACACTGTCTCCGGCTGATGATGCTCTTGGTGACTGACGATTAGCGTCCAGGAATGATGAATCAGAGCCTAAATATAAGAGTGGAGTTAGCTTCTACATCTAGCTCTAATCTCCAATTACAAATCTTTATAAAGCTAATACGTGACAAAGTCTGCATTGTTAAAATTTTACTCTTTTATAGGAATGAAAGTGTTTTGTAAGTTTGCTACGTACGAAAACTAGTGATAAAAAATTGCTAACTAAGATGTTGTCGTTATAGTAAAATTGACAAATATTATCACACTATAATTTTTGTCGACTTTGTTGGTTATAATGGGTTTTTGTTACCTCTCGGTTGCAGCCCGATAGATTTTTCGCCAGTACCCTCCTCCGTTTTGGATTTTTCTTTAAGAGTCAGATCGACTGGGGATGGCGGTGGAGTTTTGGAGAATTTTGACGCAAGATCTATAATTATTAAAAAACTATTATTTATGAAAATTTTCATTTTTATTTATATGCTATTGAAATAAAGTCTTACGCCATTGACCTGGTGGACAAATATAGAAAGGGACCTCAAGCAAGCCCAACTGCCAGAACCGACAACCTAAGATAGAATATCTTGGCGCAGAAAAGTGAGGAGACCCGACCCCAAATAACGGGATCAGGGACGGAAGAAGAAGATTGAAATAAAGTCTTACCATGTGTGACATGAGTTGAGTCAATCCTAATTAAAGCTCCTTGCGAAATATCTTCAAGAAGATTTGAACATCTTCTGTTTAATTCTTTCATGTCAGGTACTTCGTCTTCCGCTTCCTGCTGTATTTCTACATTTTCAACCGTATCTTCTGCCTTTTCCTTCTTAATTTGGTCATGCGGTTGCTCTTCATATTTGCGATCTTTTTTATCTTCCAAAATTTCCTTCTCATCCTGTACAATGTATTCCACTTTTTCAGTTATCACGTGTGTTTCCTCAATCACTGTTTCTTTTCTGTCATCATCTGTAATTTCTCTTACAATAACTTCTTCATCAATTTTTACTTTGGGTTCTTTATCAGCCATATGCTTTATACTTTCTTCCTCCTTTCTGAACTCTGATTGAAGTTGCGCAATCTTCTCTTCCATTTCGCCAATAAAATCTTTTTCTGTTTTATCTGCAGGTTTAGTTTTTTCCAACGATTTGTCGTCGTGATCACTTAATAATTTGCTTTCCGTTAGTATTGATGTTTCTTGAGAAGAACTTGTTGAAACTCTTACAACTCTTGATACTGATCTCTCCTCTTCAATAAATTCTTTGCTTAGTGTGATACCGTCAGACACATCTGACGCTAATGTTTTCGAAACATCTAATGACGAATGATCTTCAGAGAATGTCTTCTCATCAATAGATCTTGAAGTTTCCTTAACGCTTTCAACGGAAGCTTTTGAGAAATCTTTCGTTAGATCGACGGTGGAGTCTTTAGATAACTCATTCGTCGCAAAATCCCTAGACGTATCTTTGCTATCAATGGATGACTTTGAATAATCCTTTGTTAGGTCAATAGATTTTTTAGATAAGTCAGGAGTACCCCGATCTTCGATTTGCTCTTCAATTCTGGAATCTTCTTTAGCTTCAATTGAAGTTTTAGAAGGATCTTTAACCAAGTCCGCCCCACTGATTTTTGAGAAGTCAGCGGAAGTTCCATCTTCAATGATGGACTTTTGATCATCATCTGAAGACTTTGTTAAAGTGGATATGACCGTAGTGACTGAAGACTCAGTAGTAGACTTTGAAACTAAATCTGTGCGAAGTATACTATCTACAAAGTGAGTTTTCTTAACAATTTTCTCATTAAACTTGTCTTCTATTTCGCTACCATAAGGATCACTGGTACTTGGTCCGGCATCCACTTGCATTTTTTCTTCAAAATTAGCTTGTTGAAACGATTCTGGCGCATCTTCCACATATTTTTCTTCATCGCCGAAGAATTCAGCCTATAAACAGAAAACACATTATTTATGACTGTTTGAATTCATTATTAATTATCATTATAAAAAACTCATTCAAACCTCCTTTTCTGGGAAATCATCAGCATCATCTAGTGAGTCAGTGCGAAGTTTCCGTGTATCAAAACTAGACGCAGGTGCTTTGCCGTCTAGGTCAGAACTAGGTTCTATTATTTCCAATACTTTTGCTTTGTCCATATCTGTAAACATTGCGAATTTTCTAATTATAAATAAATTTAAAAAATACTGCTAATACAGATTAGTCTCTAAAGAATACAGGAAAACTAATTAAATTATTCTGCCAGAGAATACTCACCAGATTCTGAATCAGTGTAAATCTGTTCCTCAACTTCTTCAGGAGAGCTTTGGACGGAAAACGTTCTCGGGTGTTTCTTTTTTGGCATGATAACAATTTCTCCGCTATCTCTTGATAGGGATTTTATAAGACCAGGTCTCTCCTTTGCGAATTTCTTTGTTTCTTCAAATATTATTTCTTTTTTAGCTTCAATTTCTTGTTCCTTTGCATCCTTTGATTCTAAATATCCTTCGACAGTAGTTACTGCTTCCTCTATAATAGAATCCACAGAGACACGACCAGCAATGTCTTGTGATTCTCCTTCAATAGGATGTTCTTCTGACGACAGGTCTACATCTTCAGATGCTTGTTTTATAATGATTTCTATATTGTCAGCCATTTGTTTCATAGCAGAATCTGATTTCTTCATTTCAGTCGTTACTTGTGTTACTTTTTGTGTCTCAAAAGTGGTACTGACAATGGGTTTTGGAAGTTCCTCCTCAGTTTCTATTTCTGATTCAGCTATTCTTTCAAGAGAGATAGCTGGACTGATACAGGAATGTCTTCGTTCTTCTTTATGTGGAACCTTGGTATCATAAGATCTCTTTTCGGTTTCTACAATTTCTTTTGTGATTGTTTTTATGTCCTTATCTTGAATCGGGCTTCTAGCTGCTGCAGCAATAGTACCTTTATGTAAAATGTCATCAATTACAGGTTTTACCTGTTCCTTTGTTATCTCAGCTGCTTCTTCCAGGTCCAAATCCTTAGGCACAAACTTTTTGACTTCATCTAAATCACCAATATCAAAGTGACCAAGCGTGTCAGTTCTTATTTTCGACACATCAAATTTACTTCCTTCACTTAAAATAATTTGCTTTTTCGTCTCAATTATTTCTTCTACTGTTGTGGAAGTACCATCTTTGACTACAGTAGTAACTTCTGATACTACAGTTGGTTCATCTTTAGAACTTATTGTATATGTGGTTTCCGTTTGTCTCGTTGTGAACACAATTTCTCTAGGCTGTTGATCGTGTTCTGACTGAATTGTTTCAACAATTTTAACCTCCTTTATTGGTTGCACTCTTTCTGTCACAGAACTTGTGACTACTCTTACCGTTTCCCTTTTCATTTGTTCCTCTCTTTCTTTACTTAGGAAATCACTCGTTAGGTCTTTATCTGGGATAGTGCTGCAATAAAAAAGCATTGTTAGTATACTTACTTGTAGTACTAATATAAATTAATAATTCAACCCAATGTTTTTTTTACCCCATTTCGGCAATATGTGGTAGTTTATGAACGTAATCAGTAACGTGATCTTCAGGAAAACCTTCAACGTCATCAAGTGAGTCTCCGTGAGTAAGTTTTGCGAGTTTGGATTGATCAGCTTTACCTATAAAAACCATATATATTAATTTGTATCGATGCTAGAATAGAACCTAAATTTTGTTTTGACACGTTGACATACGTCGCACTTACCTGATGCAGTTTTAGTTTTGGAATCACTTTCCAGTTTTACTTCCATCTTATCCCTGGACATATCAACATGAGTACCTTGCGTCCCAATATCATCTTCCGACTCCTCAAAGGTATAGTCCCTTGACTCAGTCAGACTGTGAGCATCTGATAAACGTTTCTCTTCTAAACGCAGCTCACCTATTGATCCAGAACCTGCTGACGTCACTGATTGGCGTTTCACTGCATCAACTGTAATAAATGATTTTTTGGGAGTACTACCACTAATATTTTTTACTAGTGTGTACTTACACTACACTTATATTAGACCTTATATTATATTGTCCTCCTCAGTTCAATGAAATAATTATCGACTATAAAAATATAAAAGTAAACTGTAAAACAGTAAAGCTTACCTCTATAAAAAATAATAAAGAAATATAAGAAAAATTCTTTAATTCCTCTACCAAGGATACACAGAGACTTATAAAGGTAAGCATAAAATAAACACAAAAAGTATTCAAAAATATTATTTTACTCTGCCAACACTGTTCTAATGTCATACAACGCTATGAAACTGACTGTAATAATAGAGTGCTTTCTGTCGTGCGTAAAATTACAATTTCTTTGAAAATAATAATAAAGTAGGAAAACAACACTAACATAAAAATAAGTAATAGAATGTGATGGTTTATCTTACCTTTATCTGGTACATCATCTTTAACAAGTTGAGCCTTTACTTCAACTGCGCTCTCAATAATAGCCGTTACCACTTCTTTCTTATGTTCAAACAACTGCTCATGTTCTTTCGCAGGATCTTCTTCAGAAGACGTATGTTTTCCTGTCACAGCGTCTTCGGAGCTGATTTTATCTGAAATACCTTCGGAAGACTTTCTATCTGAAATTTCAATCTCTCTGCTACTTTCAGAAGATATTTTATCCGACAGTTCCTCCTTGTCTGATCTATCGATCTCTTCAGCTTCGGTAACGATGATTTGAAGTTCCTGTTTAGATTTAGGAGGTTCTAAGTCAATTTGTAAATCACTCAACTTAGTGATAGAAATAGATTCCGTTCTTGAGTGACGTTTTGGAGTCATTTTCTTAAAGACGGGTTCTACTTCTTCAGCTTTATCAGAGCCAGAGTCTTGTTTCTCAAGTTCAATTACTTTAGGATCAATCCTAATCGATGTGAAACCTACACTTTCTTCAAATTTCTCATCTCCAAATCCACTTCCTGAATCGATTGTTTCCTCATATTCCGCTCGTTCGTCAAAGTCAGATGATGATACCTTGGCTTTAATATCAGATTGGTCTGATTTGAGTGATTCGGCTTCCGAGTGCCGCCGAGAGTCTGTGTGTTCCGAGTCTTCTAAAGAGTCTGAGTAGATGCGTTTCGAGAAAAAGCATTCTTGTACAGAATCGTCTTCCGGTACAGTCTCGATAAACTGGCGAGCTTTTGCACTAATAACAGGGGATTCTTTTGGCGATACCTGAAAAAAATAATTAAGAAGGTGTTCGTTTAATGTGATGATTTCTGTAATAAGCTAAAGATACTTAATATATAGCTCAACTTACCTTTTCTGCTTCTTTTGCCCCTAGAGTAGAGCCAAGCACTTGTGAACTATGTTCACTTTCATACTTCAAAAATTCTAAAGTTTGATCTCTGGTTTGTTTTCTGTCGATTACAGTAGTAGTCACAGTCTTTATTTCAGTTTTCGTAATATTTTTTTCTAGGTCTTTATCGATGTGTGGCCTGTGTGCTGGACTTGCACCAATCTGGTCATCCAAGTCTGAGAATTGAGAGCTCTCATCTAATGAATCACTGCGATGTTTTGAGTCTTTAGAGTATACCTGTTGATTAAAGTAATGATATGAATTTCAATTAGAAAAATAAGGATAGTCTATGGCACTAGCGCACATACTACACAACTCAGAAAAAGTATATACCTTCGATTCAGTTTGAGACACAAAACTGAAGTCTTTTTCCGTGCTTTGTTGTAAATCTGCTAACGAATCAGCTTTCTCAATCGCCGACTGTACTGGCGACTCTTGTGACATCTTTTTACCAATTAGATCCTGAGTTTCGGACCCCATTGAGTCAGTCTTTGTATGTCTACTTAGATCTGACTTTATACTTGTTACTGATATTTGGGATTCAACCTAAAAATTGGTTGTAATTTAATTTTGTAGCGTTTGTTTTTAGTTTATACTCAGATTAAAAGCAGAAGAAATTAAAACGGTTTTTAAGGTATTCAAATAGAGCAGTTGCAATAACTTACATAATGACTAGCTTTTAAAAAAATCATGTTTTCAACCCCAAACAAATTGGGGCTAGAGGATTATAACAATTCACTTTTTAATAACAGCAATTTATATCAGGCTACGCAGGTTTTTGTTAGTTGTGATATATGCTAGTGTATCATATTATCTTACCTTATCTTTAGTAAGCTGATCACTTAGAGATGATACTTCTTTTTCTTCTAAAGCCTCTGTAATTTCTTCTTCACTAACCTTTGCTCGTAATTCTTGAGTAAGTTGTTTTTCCAATTTCTGTTCCTTTATAACTGCAGGTTGATCATCTTTCTTGTCATCATCGCCCGGCTTTTTATCACTGACATCTTTTGGCTCTTTGTCGTCTTTAGGCACATCCTGGGTATCAGGTTTTATATCAAATACATCTCTGTCAATTTTAAATTTAGTCTTTTGTTCTAATTTATCTACTTTGACAGTAGTCTGTGATTCTGTTTCAGTTTCTGAGTCAGTAGATTTTTTCAAAAATTCGCTGTCTTCTTCCGAAGATACTTGTACTAAAGTTGAATCGGTTCTCATTGTCTTATGGTAGGGCTTCGACTTATCTTCTAATTTTATCTTAGAATCAAAGTGCTGTATTGTTTCTTTTACAGATTTAACTGTTTCGACGTGTTTCTCTGTTTCAATAGACACTTTATGGGTAACATGAGTCTCCATACTTGATATTTGTTTAGATTGCTCTCTGACAAATTCTTGAGTGTACTCCATACCTTGGTCCTGTTCAAGCGTATGTTTTTTCAACGCTTCTTTCGTTAATTTAACAGTAGTTTTAGGTAACTCAATTGAGGATTCCTTAGACATTTTTGATTCGAACGAGCTGATCTTAGCTCGTAAAGGAGCTTCGGCTATATCCTTTTCTTCTTCCACTACTAAATCGGGTGACTTATCACCGTCTTCCAATTTTTCTTCCACCCTTGACGTGACAATCTCTTTCTGGGAAATAGCTTCTTTTGTGAATGTATCTTTAGTTTCAAATACTTTAACTTCAGTCGCTTCAACTGTGACCGATTTCCTTGGAGTGATAGTGACGTTCGAGAAGTCTCCCGAGGGAAATCTCATTGATTCATTTCTCATGTGTCGTTGTAGATGTTTGGGAGTTGGTTTGGCAGGTGATGAAGGGTCAAACTTTCTAAACTGTTCAACAGGGCGTTCTACTGGCTTGGACTCTTCTTTCTTTGTCTCGATGACTTCTTGGACATCAATCTCTCTTTCTTCCTCAACTGTATCAGGAGAAGTTTTTGATCGTGTTCTTTCAAATTTTGGCTCTTTTTCCAATACCTAAAAACGTATTAACATTTTATATTGTAACATTAACATTTTACAAATATTTTCACATTTTTGTATTTTCATGTGTAAGTTTACCTGTTGTTCAATATCCTGAAATTTCTTTATGTCAGGTTTTATTTGCGTCTTTATTTCAATAATTTCTTCCCTAATTTCTTTCTTTTGCTTCGATGCCGGAATTTTGCTGGAACTTAACTTTCTCGTAATTTGTTCTTTTCTTTCTGCTACACTGCGCTTTACATCTGTAAAGCGTAAACATAATTCAAAACAATCGTCTCCAAATAATTAGTACAGCACAGTATTGAAATTTTTAATTTTTACTTTACAATTATTATGTAAGCATGATACCTTCGTCTTCTTCACTGTCTTCGCTAGGTGTGGGAGTTCTCTCTACCTCACTCTTATCAACGATCGATTTTTCTTCAGGAGAATATTTAGCTTCGTCTTGATCATGCTCCGACTCTCTGTGCTCGGCAATTTGGTCTTCATTATATATCCTGTCCTTGAGTTTATTGTCCTCTTCAGCTGTAGGTAAAGAGAATAAAATTCAGATTCCTAAAATAGCACGATAGTCTTACCTGGATATGGTTGACCTAGACCTATTTCTCATTTAGTGGGTCAGATTTTGCAATACCGGGATCTCAATGAACACTATAGACAAATAAAGGTATAAAGATCTATCAATTCAACTTAGGTAAGCAAGGTTGTATGCCAAATTATAGTAAGACAGGTGTGGTATTGATATAACAATAGAAAAGGGATAACTAACCAATACCTTTGTAGGCTTCAATTTCTTCAGAAGCTTGTCTCTCTTGGTATATGTTCCGTTGAATACGGCGCTCATTGGTCAAATCTGACTGTGGGGCGATGATGTCATCCCGCCCGATACGACATAACGCCAACTCCAGAGCATTGTCTATAATAAATATTTAGTGTAATATAATGCACAACTCCAACTCTTTTTATTTTACTTTTTTTAACCAGCTGGGTTAAAAGGGCCGCTTTAATGAAATCATAATAAGATTTCATAATATAAGATATCATTAAAAGGCGTATTCTACGCCGTAGCAATAAGAATCTAATGCCTTCACAAAATATGATGCTGTACCTAAAGCTTTGGTTCCCGACTGCGTCTTCCACAATTTCAGCATTAGTTGCGCCTGCTCAGCCGCGGTGATCCTCTTCGCCTGTATCTGGTTAACAGTGGCCACGCTTACTCCAAGCTCGTAGGCTAATGCCACCCAATCTTTACCAAGAAGGTTGCAGATATCCTCCAACCTATTGAAATAATTGAATATTTCTATAGAGAATAGACTGACTTTGGTGAAAGAGTAGTTTTGAAACATTGTATTCCTACAATAATTAATATATCGTATAATCACAAGTTATTGCGTGCGATTGAGAGAGTAAGATGCCGCTCTACACATTAAATAGCGTTATCCCTTTCTCAAAACCTGAAAATTTTCGTAATAATACCTAGTAGTACGGCCTGAAATGGTAAAAATATTAAAGAAAATGGTTTGTACACACGGCTACAGGTCAACCTATACAAATCCAGTTTAAGCTGATCTCGCATTGAATAGGCTTCCCATACAATACGAAGCCAGCGTAAACAGATTTGTATAGCTTGATGTGTAGCCGTGCGTACAAAAATATGTTTCATCATCCTCCTCCCCTTTTCCCAATTATGTTTGGGTCTGCTTCTAGTCTAACCAGATGCGGCTGAAAATCAGTATTTTACACGAAGCGACGGCCATCAGACCTCCGCAACCTTATTTCTGGGCAACACCGATATTCGAAGGATAGACTGGTTGCCAGGCTTTTTGGCTACTGACTAACCATTAACGATTATCATAGGTCTCCGTATGACAACCGGGACCGACGGCTCGGCTACGTGCTCTCTGAGGCACGGAGGGGTCTAGATATGTTAAGAATGGTCACCCATTCACAGACTGACCGCGGCAGACGCAGCTTAACCTTGATCAGCGCAGTCATAACTTAGCCACAAGCCCCTTTACAAAAATATTTTTAACAGTTTGAAATTTCTTCGTCTCATTCAATTTTACAATTAATATTGATCGAAACACGGTACATATGTTTCGACAGCTGTTTCTTCCTATTGTACATCTGAAGTCCATTATACCTTGGGTCACTGAGTCTTTGTCGCCAGATCAGCTCTTGTTCTTCAGTGCGCATTGGCACGGTTTCTGTTTGGATGGGAGAAGTCCTCTCCGTTGGTTCATCTGGCACCATAATGTTAAGCACTGCGATCTGGAAATATGTAAATTCACAAATTATTTAGATGTAGTTTTATTTTAAGGTCGACCCGACTTTCAATATTTTTTTCTGTAAATAGATCATTCAAAGACACTTTTACAAGTCAATGTTTTTCATTTTTTTAAGCCAGATGGCGCCGGCTTTTCCTATCTGACGACCTCTGAGAAGAAAAGCCGAAACAAACTGAGTGAATCATGGTCTCTTAGAATGTCCAGACAAAAGTGATATCATAGATATGCGAGTTTTATAATGCTGGGCAAAATCTGAACAAGTCTTTTGAAGAAAGAGTCACGGCAGCTTTGTATACGTCCTCGTGTAGCTCAAGCAATTTTTAGGGAGCTCAACGACCCATTGCACGACGTTACCAGATCAGCAAGACATTTTATCTTCATGTTCCTATAAATCATAGTATCTTTTCGTCACTACCGAAGTATGACGACCAAAAATACAACTCACAGGTGCTGGCGATGGTTCTCCTTTCGGAACCTTGGGATCTCTCATGAACTGACACCTGCAGATCGGCTCCAGGTCTTGCGTCTTTATCATGACAGGGAAAGCGACTCGGTTTTCACGGAAAGCTCGGAATGGTATCGAGAGCTGTTCCCCAGACTTTGCCACTGGCACCAGGTTGCCTCCAAATTCTAGATATACTGGTTTGCCTTCATGGACCTGTCAAATTTAATTAAATTTTAGTTAGAATCATCACTAGAATTGAAATTGGTTTTTGGCTTTTTATTTTTAAATACCTAGTTTTTCATCATTAAACTCTAGTATTTTTCTTGCATAACTTTTATGTATGGTAATTTCCTAAAATATGTTTCTGAGGCCTCTGCTGTTATAGCTTGTTGTAATAGGATGCAAAAAAAACCATAAATGCTGCCTAGTGGTAAGCGACAACATAGACTGCGGCCTATAGAAACGCCAAAAACACTAATGGTAATGCACTAGTTGTCGTCTTGAAACCTCAGTTGTTAAATCGTATTTCACTAGTTCAGGTTCGGCTTGCCGTTTGAAATTGGCACTGTCAAATTTTCAAAAATTGTTTATTAACGACAGAAAAAAATCTATACAAATTTCAACCTTACCTCAACATCTCTGCTCTTCGCCACTTGTATGAACCGCTCAATGCGCTCTAAAGTCTTATCCTCCTTATCATCAGTCACACAGAACATGCGTAGCTGTGCCTGGCACTCGTCAGTTCGTTTCGCGTAGACGACAAAACGAGCCATGAACGGTACATGAATGGCTTCCCTGAAATACAATAATGGTGAAGTTTTACGTCAAAAATAAGTTGAAGTAAGATTCAGAACTTTCTATAACTAAAGTAAAATATTTTACTTTTAAGAGAAAATATAGGAGCATCTCTTATACGCATCTCTGTGAGGTGTGTGCCGACGAATGAAACACACTTTTGTTACAATGTTTGGAGTACTGCAAAAGCAGTTTGTATCATATGACTGCAGGCCAATTAGCCATTATTAATTATATAAGAATTAATTTTATTATGATCGCAGTCTTGATTACCATAGCTACAGAACAAGATATAAATCTTACCGATATAATTCTGTTGCCATTTTGGTAGCATCTTCAACGTGTCGACAATCAATTAGCCAGTATCTGGCCGACACAGTAGTTGTAAACGAAACACAATCGTTTACAAAGGTAAGAGGAGTATTCTCAGTAACATCTTCCCAGTGAGCTCGATTTGTTCCACCTGTCATTATAAAAGCTAATTTTATACCCTATAAGCTTAAAATAAACTGCATACATGCTCTGCAATTATATACCTTTGACTACTATATTAAAATGCTTTTTTGTTTGTCTGTTCAGATGAAAGCTATGAGGCAGTATTTGGCGGCTAATACGCTATTTTTCAACTGCCACGATGATGGGTCTACCCTATAAAATGCATGCCAAAGCAGGCTTTTAAATATTAATCTATACAGTATTACATGTATTATTTTTATTATAATATACAATCTATTAGGTAATTCTGCTACAAAATTAACTAATTTTACTTATATGGAAAGATTCATAAGTGTAGTTATAAATACAGATTTCAGATAGCTCAAGTAAAGATTAATTTCAATTTTATCCTAAACATAAAACACAGAACGTTGAAAGATAATGTAACGTAAATTACCGATGTAGAAGATAGATCAGAAATTAGAAAGACAGGTCAGTAACAAATCAATAAAAAACAACATAAAATGTTTCCAAAACGGCCTATAGCAAACACACAACAAGCAAAGACAACACATTACACAAATAAACAATAAATAACGTACCATTTCATTTAGTATTAAAAATAATAAAGTGATTAAAATGTGGCACACTGTGAACTGTCACCTGTTTCTTATAAATAGTGCTGTTTTCTTTCAAAATGAAAATGAAAACTACTTTATCAAAAACGAATCATCAAAATTGTTGTTCAGGTTTTTCGGGAAAACAGATCTCTCGAAGGACATTCACTGAAATAAAATCCAATCTAAACCAAAATATCGAAATAAAAAACGTGTCCAGTGAAACAATGACAAGAAAAAGGAACGAGACGAAATAAGAGAAGATGATGTGAACAGAACTGATAGGCCGTTTTGGAAATAAATCTTTGATTCTTACAAGCAAAGTAACAAAAAGGGAACATTGACGTCGAATGATCATGAGGATGAAGATGGCACCGATTCGGAATATTTCATTGTTACGCTTAAACTAAACAAAAACAGGTTTTTATCGTGTCTCAATCATATACAATGTGCCAATACTGTAATAGTTCCTTGAGTTCTAGTTATGTTTGTACATTTAGTTCTAAACTGACATGTTTCTGTGAACGTATCGCTGTGCACTCTTGATTGTCCCAAGATTTATTGAATGGTTATGATACGGAGTGAACGTGACTTAACAAAGCATAACAATTTCAGCCCGTGCATAGAGGAAGAATGTATGAGAAGCAAGATATGGAAAAGCATTCAAAAAGTGATAGAGGGATAAAAAACAATATATCTGATATTTATACTCAAACACCGAAGAGCTGTCGAGTATAATTATCGTAAAAACAATGATTTATGAGAAATAAAACACGATAAGTTTAGAGTTTCAGACAAAATAACAGTTAAAATAATATAAACGGAACATAAACCGACATTTTGATTTTGTTTTTGTATAATATTTCTAATGTTTTTACCTTCGAGAGATCTTTTGCGAAATACCCCTGTTGGTGCGCGCCGATAGGTGGCAGCACATTATTTAGCGCCACACACGGTGAGCGTGCAACACACACAAACACACGAGAACAAAGACAATGTAGACACGCACATAACGGACACACAGGGACGTAGTCCCGTCAGCGGCTTGTGTATTTGCTATAAGCGGTTTGGCTTTTTGCACTGTCTTAAAAACTTTCTTTTCCCTTCCTCTATCATCTATGTATTGTTTCGAATGAAATGAAATTCAAACTACACTATTTCTCATTAACATGCTCATCCTGTTGTCTATAAAATGGTAAGTCAGACTAAACCTGTAATTCTTTGTACTACACTAACCAATATGATGTAAGATAAAATTCTATAAAATCCGATTAACTATCAATACGCTAGTTATAAATTTAAATTCAAAATCTATAGTCTACCGATCTCATGTAGAACTATATTCGTTACCTACATATCGAGTTGTAATGATGTATGTTAGTCTATCCTACGTTACCAATGTGTTGTAATGGAATATTGGTATCAGAATTATATTTCCTTTTAGTTTATTTATCAAGCGAACTTATAAGCAAAGTTCACAATTCCCGTAAGTAGATCGTAATTTGTAATTAATATTTACTACAAGATTTCTGTAAATTTCTTTAATCAAAATATGATAACCCAACCTTTTTAAAATAACACAATATGTTTCACAGTTTTACAAATATGCAATAAATATCTAAATACAAATTTCAACCTAAGTGGGACTTGTTTGTAAGCAGTATACCTACTTGTAGGCACACTTACCTTTTATTGGCAAAGCATATCATCGATATAGCAAACATAAGCCATACTCCATTGCAACACATCACTGTAATCTATTTGTTACTGAAACACTTTATTGGTTTATTAGAAACAATATTATGTGCTTCATCGAATATATAATAATGTTATTTCCACCACGTTTCTATTGAAGTTACTATTCAAAAATATCATCGATATTTGACAATATTCTTGATTAATATCCAAATAGTTTCCCAGTAACAAATCAGATTTTGCTTTTTTTAAATACAAGCGAACTATTTTAATTGTACCTGATATGGAACAGAGTAGCCTTAATGTTGGGGCTGACGATGTGCTGTACTGGTTCGTCATACCCTGAGTATGAGGTCGAGGAGCTGGCATACTCAGAGTGATAGCTTTGTGGAATTTCCTTCTTCTTGGTTCGACTGTTACTACTGGCGATACAGCTACTCCACGACCGAGTAACTTCGCAGTAAGTTCGGAGTCAATAATTTGTGCCTGAAAATATAACTCGTTAATAATATTAAGTTTTGAAACAGTACTAGAAATATTAACTCATTTTATTCTCTCCATTCAAAAGAAAAGATTTAAAACATCGTTACTTACAACTGGCAGTATTTATGTTTAGTGTATCAGTTTTATTATATGTATTTAACCTAAAGTTGTTTCTAAAGACCAAACGTAATTATCGCCAAAGCTTCATGCTGGTGTTATTTTATAAATCAAGAGGCGGTGTGAAGAAATAATACATTAAACGTAGTACTTACCCTTTCTCGGGAGGATCAAAGCAGTTTTTTTTTGCAACAGTTATAAAATTATTGCAAATTAATATTTGTTTTTTTTTTATGAAAATATAATTTCTAACTTATATTTACACATTCAGCTATATTCTTACAAACAAAATGGTAGGAAGGTGGTGAAGAGCGGTCTGTGCGAAATTAAGCAAATATGAACATTATGAAATCACAGGAAAAGCATATAAAATCAAATTATACACATTTATATAATGTCAACTCAGACTTTCATCTATTTCTCACACATGCGCTTATAAAACAAGATGCAACACACTGTTAATAATAATCAAGCTCAAAATAATATAGCAAAACAAAATATATACAGTATATCATGCAACTCTCACGTTTGGTCTTTAGGAAATAAATCACAAATTCGCATAACAGTCCAATAACAATTCAACTTAAAAGCATAGAAAGACATTACCCAATAAATTTAGCAATTCTTAAAAATATACTACTTAACTAAATTACGTCACTCCAATTGTACATACGTTAAATACATAAGATATCTTATAGTACACACATTTCTAATTAATAAAATATATAATTATCACATAGTCATTCATAGATTTCTTGTCCGTAGTTTTATATCATGCTTATGTAGCCTAAAGACCAACTAGAGAAAATTCAACTAGTATTCGTACCGCAGTGTGAGAAAAACCTACGATTTTAGACTCTTTTGTGATTTCATAGAATTCAATTTTGCTGAAATTGAAAACAACGTTTGTTGTCAATGGTTTATTGAAACTCCCATCTACAATAAATAGTTACGTGAATTTCTAAATTTATTGGGTATGACAATCCCTAAAGGAGTAACGTAGAAATATATGCTAATAGTAAAATACTTGTCTCATCAAATGCATCGAAATTATCCGATACTTCAATTAAGTATCATTAATTATTGCTAGAAGGATCTCTTTTAAACGAATCATTTGATGAAACAAGCAAAGTGTAATAATTGCTTATCGACGTGTTATCGTGTACATTGATATTAAAATATAAATTAACCGTATGTATGTATACGATATGTGATGATACATCATATAAATTGCTAAACAAAAATATTCCACCAATAAACTTATATAAAATAAAGTTCGTAAAAAAATTTGGCATTCACATTTGTACTTTTGTTATAATATGGCAGATGAGGCGATGTTTGGCAAAATATAATCTGATTATTTTACTGTACTGTACTCTAATTTATTCAAATAGTCTTATTAGAATATTCGTGTTTAAACATTAAAATTTCTTTAAATTTGTCACTCCATTACATCATGGCTAGTATCTTCTTTCAAAAGGCAATATTTATTATTATATTAAGGTACTTATCTTATCATTCGTTAAACGTTTATTTGAATTTGCCGTTACTTTAAAATGACCATTTTCGAAATTTGCAATAAAAATCATTGCATTCTACACTACCGGATCTCAGAAAACATCATCTTCAATAATAAGATCAAGCCACTTAGTACACTTCTACATCATATAGAACTCCTTAACTAATGTAAATACTTAGCAGAAATTGCCTTCTAAAGCTTCTACGAAAATGACTAGCTTTGAAAAGCCTTAAATTTTATCTACTAAGATTGATGTCACATTGATTTTCATGATTTTTGTTAATTCAGAATCTCTCTCAGATAATATTTTGCCGAAACCGATCACTAATGACTAATTTTACAATAAGAACACAGTTAGTATTACAAATAATAATAAATTAATGAAGACAGTATCTACATCTATTGAAGAAAATGTAATGAAGTACTTTTAAATATTCTTTATAATTCATAAGCGTTTCTGACTATGTCAGCTTAAAGATTAAATTCCTTTGAATACAATAGTTGGATACTACCAAATTAAAGAGAACCGTTTTTTCTTAGACACGTTATTGACGGTAATCTTTTTCAAGTTTTTGTCCTTAACACCCTTTCTTGGTTTGAATAGGTTTACCTGGAGGCCAACTTTGATCTTCTTGGTTAGAGCGCCTTGTGGGAAAACGGCCTGGACTTGCGGGACAACGGAGCTGGATACCATACCACCTGAATATGAAAAGGTTTCATATTAAGGATTCATTTTGGAATTTCCCAATGTTTATACGAAATAAGTTTGTGATATATTTAGATAATTTAAAATGGTTGCTCTAAGACGTGATATTTCAGACTACGTCATATTTTTGTTGTTACAGCTTTAAATATAAGATATGTTTGCATCGCTGAAATAAAATAATACTGACCTTCTGGTCCAATAGCGTGCACTTCCTGTCGTATGCGGGATATGACGGCGAAATATTGTGGAAAATCATGCGTTAGGATCCTGGTAACGCGCGGAGCATCCCAGCCTTTCTCGTCTTCATTTGTCTCTGTTAGAATAGATTAATTTGAAATGAATTTCATTTGAAAAATCAAGCCTGTATTCCCCGAAGTGTGAGGCAGAGGTGTACTTAAAGTACACCCACATTTAGCCGGTACATTTAGGTCCCATGTCATAAAGGCTCACGCCTATTGCCATTAATCGGGCACAAATCCAGACTCCAAGCTGCTACTAGGAATTCCATAGAAAACCCAATAACAAATAACACTGCTCTAGCGAGGCAGCCCTAAAAATCTATACTAATATTATAAAGCTCAAGAGTGTGTTTGTTTGTTTGTTTACTTGAACGCGCTAATCTCAGGAACTACGGGTCCGATTTGAAAAAATATTTCATTGTCATATAGCCCATTTATCGAGGAAGGCTATAAGCTATATTATATCATCACGCTAAGACCAATAGGAGCGGAGCACAAAGGAATAATGTTGCTGTTGAATAATTTAAATGCAGAAAAGCCGGGAAAACAAGGCGGGCGAAGCCGTGGACGGCAAGCTAGTAAAAGATATAATTTGAATATAATCTAGAAAAGATATAATATTCTCTTTATCTCAATAAATGTTATCTTTTTGTATTTTTAGGCATTTTCCATGCAAAGATTATTAAGTAATTTTAGTGAAGGACGTCGCCTCAAAGACGTAAATTAAAAATGTGAAGGCAAATTTCGACATGGCGGGTGGGAGTCGCGGTGGCTTAGCGGTCATAGCGTCTGGTGTACTTAACCAGAAGACGCAGGTTCGAATCCTGCCCGCGGTCGTATTTTTCCTTCACTAAAATTACTCAATAAATGTTGACAGACAGATATGGGTTTCAGGGAGATTGTTCCAAAATGATATAACTAATCCATATAATTATGGAGTTCACAAAATGCTGTATTTAGCCTATTTGTAAATGGGATCTGAACATCATTGCTTTGTTTCTTGTGAAGCTATAATGCAACATCTAATGTTCATTATCTATTCTAAACGGTTTACCTACCTTCGATCTCAAGAGTCTCATGCAGGATATCCTGCACGACGTCATCCGTAGCATCAGCGTTGTGTTCCCTCCAGCTGGTTCCGTTGTCGGAGCGAAGGATTACAATCTCCCGCTCCTTGCCTCGGAGAGAGGCGTAGTGGGGGACCTCGAGAATCACCGGTCTGCATAGAGGATACCGTGCCGGATTAAGCAAGTGCGGGGCCCGTATCATATTCTATTCAAGGGCCATTGATCTACTGCAGATTCTATGTTTTATGCATTTGACTTTGATGATTTTTTAATGTCTTAATAAGTTTCATTCAAAAATTAATTTCTTGCGGAGGTTGCTAGATTTGCATACCCATTTTGTGCGAGGCCCGTAGCATGTGCTACTCCTTTTATATGATTAGTTACGGAATCATACACTGAGAGAATAGTTAAAAGAACTATAGGTAAGATAATCTTGGCATTATTGCAGGAAAGTGTTTATTAGGTGTATTGCAAGTTTTAAGGCACATTTAGTGTAATTGGGAAATCACGTTAGAACTATAAATATTTAAAGGTCAATTTTTTTTTCCAACAATATCCTTACGATTATGTCGTCACCTTCATATTCAGACAGCTAATTTCATTAGTTTACTATTTTGAAGCCGTTCTTGAGAGACATTTGCTTGTAATATAAGTGATAATGGAAAAACTTACCCTAAGAACTTGGCGGAAACAGGCCCCATCTCGAGCACCCTGGCTGCTAGAGCCTCACCCTCCATCAGGGGTGGCATGTGATTGATACGCGAAGGCTTCAGATATCTGTAATGATTATGATAATCAAGTCATAAAAATTGTGTATTGACCTTAATAATAAACTGGAGTCGGAAAATGCAGCAATAGACATTGAAATCTTGGCATAATTATAGAATAGAATAGAATATTCTTTATTGCAAACCACAGACGAATGCCAAATAGAAACAATGGGCGGTCTTATCGCTAAAAGCGATCTCTTACAGACAATCTTTATTAATTATTATAATAAAGAAGAAGATTCTTCTGATCCTAATTTACTCAGAGTCGGCGCAATATATCATACGCGCGTCACTTGAGACATCAATTATAAATGTTACCTAGAAGATATCACAGACCACGATAAAGCGCCGCCCACTGTTCATCTGCAAAATACTCTACAAAGTGGAAGTGGACGGGCCATGTCTGCAGACAGAAAGACGATCGATGGAGCAGACAAGTGCTAGGTAGACCGCGTTTGGGCAAGCGTCGCGTGGGACGCCCTGCGACATGATGGACCGACGATTTGAAGATGGTGTCTGGCAGTGGATGGATGCGAGCTTCCCAAGACCGGGATGGTAAGCGCTCTTTGCGGGAAGCCTACGTTCAGCAGTAAACGGCAATAGGCTAAGATGACTATACTAAAGGTTCCTATTGGTTTGCGATAAACTTTGCCGTATATTTTATGGGATAAAACCGCAAACAAGCAGACGGATTGCGTGATGGTAAGCGATTACCGCCGCAACACCAGAGGAGTCACAAGAGGAGGGCGAGTACGCTCTTTTCTTAAAGGTTTGAAGATCGTATTGGGTCGGAAATACTGAAGGCGACACATTCCACAGTTTAGTTGTGCGAGGCAGAAAGTTTCTAGAGAGACGCACCGTTGTGGACTGCCAACCACCTAGATGATGGGGATGGAATTGCTGTCGCGTAGAAAAATGGCGGAAAGTGGTAGCAGGGATCAATTCGAACAATGTCGTTTATGAGAACGTACCTGCAAGTAATTCTGGTAGGCTGCTGAGCGGACAGTGGGGGTACTATAACACGTACGCCACCACCACGGCACCCTCGCATGGCACCCCCACGAGCATCCACCAGGAACGATACCAGGAAACTAGAATGTACAGGAATATATAAATATTGTCATATTACATACACGTGAAGATTACAATATTATGTAAGAATATGATAACAAAATTATAAATGGTCATCATGACGACATCTGTGGCCTAGTGGTTCGAGTATCAGACTGCTGATCACGAGATCGTGGGTTCGATTCCCACAAATATTTATGTGATGATGAATCTACATGTTTGTGTTTGTCTAGATGTTTCTTTTCTTATGTATAATAAGTATGTATTTGCAAGAAAAAAACTTATTTCAATACCGATATCAACCGAATATATACTGTTCCATCAGAAATATCAAAATCAATTCACGATCGGAGATATTGGTGAGAGAGAGACAGAGAATCGAATATCGAAACAAATTTATAACCTCCTCCAACTTTGAGTCGGATAAAAATATACACAGACAATGAAGGTAATTATGTACGTAAATGTTCACTTACTTCTTCCACTGTAGTTTTTTCCTGTAGATCCCAGTGAGCATGCGCAACAATTTTGTAATGAATGTTTACATTCTGAAATAGATGTTACAATCATAAACTGTTTCAATGAAAACGATATTGTTTGGAAAATCTAAAAGCGTCTTCATGTTTCTATTGTTATTTTAGTATAGTTTACATAATTACGTTGGGATAGCTGTTAATATATTTCCGGGTTGTACATTGTTTCTTGAAATTTGTTATGATCAAGGAGCGAACTGCATTCAATGTTCTTTTGAGCACTAAATAAACACTAGATTGACGTCAATTTCAATATTTATGCGAATCTTATAACTGATTTTAAGGCTTACATGTGCTTGGTGGTAATCCAGAGATTAACATACATATTTTTGATTATATTTGGTACTAAACATAATTGTACTTGTAAGGAAGTGGTGTTTTTAATTCTAGTATAGCTTTTTCAGGAGAGAGGTCAAATCTTAGGAGCATATCCTTACTAACTGTGAAATCAAAATTAAAATCTGTTCTGTAGTTTTTGTGTTTACTCCTAACAAAGAGACAAGAATACCAAATGGATTAGACGTATATTTTTTTTATAGTACAGTCGCCAGCAGGTCAAGGTATACAAAACTGTAACTTCTGTAACTGTAATTTCTCCGAATGATTTTAAACCTTAAATTGTTGAAGATAAAGTTCAAAATCAACTGAGAAAATTTGTCATTTTGTGGTAACTTGATATGCTGGCCGTTGTACAATACAGGTTAACAATTTAAATTTTCCTAGAGCTGTATTGACGTTAAGTGATGTAATTTAATAAGCTATTAATAGAAATGTTTAAAATTTACTGAAGTACTTAAGTGGATTCCACAGGGAAGCATTCTTGGACCGCTAGTGATTGACTAATTAAACTGATTTCAATGTGATTATTCGTTCAAAAACTGACTTGGGTTGAGTAGGATCCACGTTGTAGCAGTAGCCTTCAGGCGCCTGCGCAGTACTGTAGCGGCTGATGCTCTTCACCACCACCTCCTGTTGAGGCTGGTATGGCATGCCGTTGACTGAACCTGGACGGATGAAATAATATACATTAAAGTTCAAAGAACTTTCTTTATCTTAGCCAAGTAATAAAACCTTTATTTCTTCGATGAGAAAACTCATATTACCTTGTGATAGTTCCATAATATTCTTATGGCTCATGGCAGATTCTGTTCTCTCATCCTTGGTCACGTCTATAGGTAGGGAGTCATCTCCCAAAGATTTCATATCGTCAGCTGTCAAGTAGCGGTACGGCTGATCATTTAGGATTGTGTCTTCACCTAGACCAAGGGATAAAACGGTATTGTCTTCGTTATTTTTGTATTGCATGTCATTAACCATTAATTATTTGCGTATGTCATTTTCATATGGGCTAAAGTAATAATTTAACTTATTAGTATTATAGGTTTAACAAGTTCAAGTTTAACCTTTGGCTTGAGTACTATTTAGCGATCAATAAATCATCACTGCACTTTAAATGACTCAAGGTTGCCGATGAAATTCCAGACACGCGAGACATTAAATATTTATTTAATAACGTGTGCAATGCAAATATCCCCACCGTAGAGAATGAGTACTCACCTCCTTCTTCTTCGGAGTCAGACATGAAGGTTTCGAGCATGGTCTCCGGAGCTACCACCTTGTACTTTTCCTGAGAGACTGGTGCGATGGATGGCTCCGATACCTCTTTCAGAGTCTCCATGACCGTAACGTAGCCCAGTTTAGAGGCTATGTCTAATGGTGTTTGGCCATTCTGTTGGGAAAATAGAGGAGCAACGTCTTTAGAAGCTTTTAAAAAGATAATAGAAATACTTTTGCTTTTATTTTAGTGAATAGTGTCATTATTCTTATGTTCAGAAACTCTATCGAGATCTGCGTACTGAACTTTGTCCATCTGTTTCATGTACATGCCTACAGTAAGTTGATCTGTGAATTATGTGGTTCTCTAATTTTCTCTAATCTATCAAATTTTAGTGTGTCTTGTACGTAGTAAATAAAAAAAATTCTTTCTTTCTTTTCTTTTCTTTATCTGAGAGAATGACGGAGTAAATGATGGCTTCTTTTTATGCCAGTATTCACATTTATGTGTCTATAATAAAAGCTAAGAATAGAGCTAAATCGTCAAGAAACAATGTTTAATAAAGGTGTATAATTGACATTTACAATTTTAGCCTTACAAATAACATCAAGATTATTGATCTTGTTATTTGTAAAACCAATCATTTTTATAGCACTGATGAACCTAAATTCGCGCCTGCATCGACGTCCACTGCGTAACAAACTGTTTGACAATTATTATTATTTTTTAAGGCGGTTTAACTTTTTTGTTAAAAGTAATTTATTTTTTTAATTTTTAGTGGAAAGTTTTGTTTATAAGTACGAAGTCGAAATTGAGTCGGTTAAAAAAAAAAAAAGAATAGTAAAAACTCTTGTTCTAACCGTAGTAGTGGCGTTGGCATCAGCCTTGTGTTCCAGTAAGATGTTGACTATGTTGATGTGTCCTTGTTGAGCGGCGTGGTGTAATGCTGTATACCTGTTATATGGAAAAAATAAGTTATGACAATATTTCTGACAGGAGAACCATGCCTAACAATGATGACAATCATAAAAAATAATACCATATATTAATACATAATAGCTACATGCTCTATCGAATCAGCCTTCTAAAATTATTAAAATTAGAGGAGATAAAGAAGAATTTGTCCGAAAAACTTGATCATTGTTCTTCATGCCCAGGCAGGCAATGTTTATTGATAAACCTTTCTGTACTGATAAAATATAACATTTGTTACCGTCATCGTTAAAGTAATTAGACACGAAAATTTTCTCAACTTGCTCCAGAGTTCCATGCAAGCATTCAGAAATAATGCAGAAAGAAGCATCCAGAAAGGATTCCACAATCATCTAGGCTACCACTAATAGGGATATTATTAAATTGACGCAAAACTCTATTATTAGTGAATAATATTTAATGTGATGACCACTACACTAATGACTGCCTCATTAGTCTAGTGGTCCTGGTTTTTCTATGAAATTCCCAGTAGCAGCTCGGATTCTGGATTTGTGCCCGGTTAATGGCAATAGGCTCGCCCCCATTACATGGGACTGTGGAAATGTGGGTGTACATTAGTACACCTCTGCCTAACCCTTCGGGAAATACAGGTGTGATGGTATGTTGAATATTTAATGTTATAATAACTAATATTACTCACCCGTGTGAAGTCTGAGCTTTAACAGATGCGCCGTTTTCTAGTAGGAACCGGACCATGTTGGCTTGTCCGTAATGACTGGCGATGTGCAGTGGTGTATAACCGCCCTTAGTGCAGATATCCACCTGGGTAGCATTAAATCGGAATTTATATTAGTTATTCTAAAAGAAAGACGATTTAAAAGGTAGTCTCGACGAAAATGAGAAGCTTAGGGGATGCGTGGAAGCTTTAGACATTATGTAATTTTAGGTTAGGTATTTTATCGTTATTTTTATCTTATATCATTATGTATTTTAAGAATATTGAGAAATTAGCTCTCAATAAAGAGTTATAGAAGATGCGTCCTCAGATCATGGTCTATGTTCTGAGGACGCATCTTCTATAACTCTATCTTTCTTAAACAAAAGAAGAAGAAATAAAAAGGCTGTTCAAAATAATTATGATTCTAATTTTGCTGGAAGTAAGCACAGTGTATCATAATCATTTTGAAGGTAATAATATTCGTAAAAAAAACAAGACTGGATCCTGGAATTAGATCAGTCTTAAAAGCTGATCGTTATTGGGTCGCACTGACTTAGTAGGTTTTTCTTTTAACTTATTAGTGATCTATACTAACCTGGAATAGTGTAGCGGGTTTGACCAAAACGAAAAGGTAAGCAATGAGAAAAATGCAGCAGTAAGGTTACCTCAGCTCCATTCTTCACCAGCAGCTGGGCAACGGGCACCCTATCTTCTTGGGCAGCCAAATGCAGTGCTGCCAGTCCATTCTTAGACTGTTGGTCTACTTCTGCATTATGCTCTAATAGTAATGAGCACATTTCTGTGTGGCCCTGGTAAAAAGGTAAATACTATTTAAAATAATGGATATATTTGTATATAACCTTGAGAATCGGTGTGGTAATCTCTTTAATCTTACTATAGGGCACGGGTTTCTCTTCAATTTGGATTTCCTCTTTAATCAGAGCTTTAAATTCCAGCGTAGACCCTTCACTCCTCCTATTTTCCCAATCCTCGTCTATCGCCTCCCACTCGGGAGGTATTAGGGTATATTGGAATCGTACCGACTAGCACCCTAGTTGCTTTGCCTTGCCGTTGAGGCCATGAGACTGATGATGACCCCTACTACTCCCATAGGATTGTCATAACCATGACTCACCTGCTGAGCCGAGAGATGCAGCGGCGTAAAGCCAGCCTTGGACTCGGCATTAGTCAGCGCACCATATTCTAGCAATGTTGCTGCAGTTTCCATCTGATTCTTGCGAGCAGCTATGTGGAGAGGAGTATGCCCATTCTTGGCGACGGCCTGAAAGAAATGTTGTGTAAGTGAAAATGAAAAACTGTGCTACTTAAAATTTATTTAGAAATGTTTTACGCATGCAATGATATTATCATCAACGAACCCTTCACTTTCCAAATATAGAGCACGGATTTATCTCTAAAATTTGGGTTTTTGTTCGTTAAAGAATATCACTATTCCTCGTATCGGTTGATGTAGCTTCCACATTTTTCATCACGTTTCACACATAGGTTACCTTAGCATCAGCGCCTTTCTCCATAAGTGTAGAGGCTACTGCCTGCTGATCGTATTGGGCAGCGATGTGGAGGGGAGTCATGCCATTCTTGCCTGCCTGGTCGGGGGATGCGCCGTGGGCAAGCAAGAGATTTGCCACCTATGAAAACAAGGAGTATTTTTTAGATTTTGTATTTATATTAAGAAAGCTAAAAATAATATTGTTAACATTCTGGTCTGCAGATCAAAAAGGAATTTAATAAATGATAGACCAGCGATTTATAAAGTGGGTTTTCCGCAGAACGTACACTTTCCTTAGAACGTTTTATTTTGCTGTTATTATGAGTGAATGAATATTCAAATTGAAGTATCTATTATTTAGGCGTGTCCATAGAGTTACATAGATCTTTTGTATACCAAAGCCTTTAAATTCGAGGAATTGCTGACTACTCCTATAGGCGTATTGATCATTTGGTAGTAAGATCCTTGACGTATACAAACAATATGAGATTTTAGAAAGATTTTATTAAAATATATTTTTTTTCCCTACCTTCAAATTCCCATATTTAGCGGCGAGATGCAACGCAGTGAATCCTTTCTTGGTAGTTGCTGTTAACGGAGCATTGTGTTCAATCAGTGCTGCTGCAACCTGGAAGTAAATGATTATAGTTAAAACCCTTTAATGTATTATGAGTAACGTGACCACGTTAACACAAAAACGATAAAATCATGAAAGAAGGCAAAATATCAATGAGCTGCGTAAGTATTCCTATCGTGTATTTGGTACATCAAAAAGGTTGAAAGCATCTCACCTATATTGTATTACAATAGAATTTTTTGAACCAACCTATCCATTTTAAAGTTATTACTCTTTAAAATTGTGACCTAGTACCTATTACTGTTTGATTAATTATCATCATAATTTCATAAAAACAGAAGCTGGGTCATGTAAACTATTATTGGATTTTAGATCGCGCTCTGTGGCATTTACTAAGAAAAGCCTACGTCCGACAGTGGACGAATATAGGCTGATGATGAAGATGAATATGTATTTTCGTTATACTTTAACATATTTTAGTAAAAAAAAACCGTTACCTTGGGACACCCTGTGTTAAAAAGTTAAGCTAAGAAGTGCTTACATCATGGTTATGCTGTTTGGCAGCAATATGCAGCGGGTTGTAATGGTCTGCGGTCATTGCTCTGACGTCAGCACCGTGCTGCAGCAGCAGTACTGCGATGTCCACGTTGCCCAGCCGGGACGCGATGTGCAGGGGCGTCTGCCGCTCCCTGGCTTTGGCTTCCACTGCCGCACCATTGCGTAGGAGAATGCGGATAATGTCAGTCTGGAAGATAAATTTGGATTAGTTTGGCTGAGATGAAGGCAGATTCCAGCAGTCGATCCAGATCACTCTTAGAAATCTTATCTTGATATTAGCCTTTCTCAGTATAAGCGCCTCCCGAACCGAAATCCTGAATCCGCCACTAGTAATTCATTTGAGGCGGCTGACGAGCGTCAGCGACTAGGGCTGTAGGTACGTAATATATAACTAGTTTCTCTCTTTCCGGCCTTTAAGGGCATGGACACCACTTCTTTATTATTGACTCATTCATTATTCATCCACCTCGATCTTGCCTGATAAAAACTAATGGATATTTGGAGATCCACAATGGGCTTCATCTTGACGAAAATTTGGTACTTGTCAGCACGTTTACTGTAGCAGTTTCCAGGACTGTGTGATCCACCGGAATATTTATTTTGATTCTAGGTGTGTATAAGTACGTTAGGGTTTCTTTCCAAACGAGGCAGCAATCTTTTAAATAAAATGAAAAAGGTTGCGTGCCCAAGACCAGGATTGTTGGCGCTGTTTTGGGGAGGCCTACGTTCAGCAGTGGATGGCAATATGCTGATATGATATGATAAAAAGGTTACCTGGTTGGCCCTAGCTGCGAGATGCAGAGGAGTCTCTCCCCGAACCGTGGGTACGTCAGGGTTCGCTTCATGCTGCAGCAAATATATCACGATGTTCATACAGCCCATGAACGCTGCCACGTGCAGAGGAGTTAGTCCAGATTCTGTCGTGGCTTGTATACCTGGAGGACAGGAGATAAGGTTAATTATACAGTAATATGAAGTCATCTAAATGATGGTAGGAGTGACCGTGTCAATATCTTCCATCTTATAGGTATTTGGGCACACGGGATACACCATCTACTGGGTTCCAATCATCATCATCCATCGTGTATCTAACATAGATAGCTTTGGATCAACACGCTCACATTGAGCAAGATTGGGATTTTTAAGCAAGTTCTGCATATGCCAATCCTTTCTACTTACTTGCACCATACTTGAGGAGCAGTTCTACCACCTTGATCCTGTTCTTCTTGCATGCGATGTGCAAGGGCGTAAAACCGTTGAGGGCGCGAGCATTTGCGTCCGCGTTTCTGTAAATAATAAAATTATTTTGTTTATCTCTTACAAGTAAGGTTTTTGTTTTTAGTACTAGATAGAGGTGGCATTTTCTATCTGACAGCTTCGTTGGAGAAATGCTGAGACAAACTCAGAGAATCATGGTGTATTTAGTCCAGGCAGTAGTGATATTATTAGATATGCGATTTGCAACTTGGGCAAATACAATTCTGAACAGGCCTTTTGAAAAAAGAGCCATAGGAGCCTTGAGTTGACTTCGCACTGTAAGGTTTAAAATTGCTGCTGGGCAATACCTTGATTGCATCCATATCCATATAGGGTGACCGGCCACTTAAGACTGGATCAGTTGTTCGTATATTCCTTCGGAGGAAAAATATTCTTTTTGTGATCTTAAACCCTCACCTGTCCAGTAACAGTTTAGCAACTTTAGCGTGCCCGCAGTGCGCTGCAACGTGCAGGGCTGTGAGGTAGTCTACGGTGACCTCGTCAACGGGCGCGCGTCGGGACAGTAGAACACGTGCTGCCTCCGCATGGTCACCCTGCGCTGCCATGTGGAGGGGGGCTAGACCATTCTGGGAGCAGAAGCAGATGTTAATAGAATGAGATTTGAAAGCAGGGTTATGCGTTAGTTAGTGACGTTCACTCTTAAGATTTGATTTCCCGTCAAGATAGAGATATAAATGCACCAGATGCTATGACCTAGCTACCACGAGTCCCACCCGCTAGGTCGAAAATTGCCTTCACATTTCTGAATTTATATCTTTGCGGTGACGTTATGATGACGTGGGACTCGCAGTGGCTTAGTGGTCGTAGCGTCTGGTGTATCTAACCAGAAGACGTAGGTTTGAATCCTGTCTGCAGTAGAATTTTTCCTTCACTAATAACTTTATAATCTTAGCATGGAAAATACTTAAAAAATACAAAAAGATTAGAGATACAAGTTTTCATTATTTTTGCAAAACTTTCTTAATATTTATATTCTCTTTTAAAAAAAAAACTTGTTTGTCTCCCGGAAATTAAGGACACCATGATCAGACTTTTCTTATCCGTACTCACCTTACTCTTACTAGTAATAGGCGCGCCTCGATCTAGCAAGGCCTCGACAACTCTTTCGTGGCCTGATCGGGCCGCACAGTGGAGCGGCGTCAGGCCATCTCTAGTGCGAGCCTCGACGTTGGCTCCGGTGTCGCAAAGTAACGTCACCATATTATCTTTGCCTGTGGATATGAGAGACGTACTTGTAGCGAATAAAAATTTTTGGTAAGACGTGTTTTATTTTCTAACGTTTACAACGGACATCTAGACAGCTTGATATAGTTAATTAACACAGAAAATATAATGTCTCCGGACTATTTTGTATGCAACCCTTTGTTTTCCGTTACAAATTGTGTTACATTACGGCTGGCAAAAAAAAAAACAAAAACAAAACAGATCAGTGCGATGCAACGCCTCGAATTCTCTACAAAAAATCCGCGGTAAGCTTCAGTCAAGAACCCCAAAATCTTTGTTAAGACTTAGGATAATTATCTATTACTCTTTATAAATCAATCATTCACTATCATTACAATAAAAAAAAAGAAAAACACAGAAATGAAGATTTAACTAAAAGGATTTAGTAACCATGTCAGAATCATGGTCTCTTTAAAGTTCAGACGAAGTAGTACCAAGTCTGTCTACCCCGTCGCTGTAATTGTAGCATCCATGTCCATAATACTTACCCCACTTGGCAGCAACATGCAGGGGACATATATTGTGCTTAGCAGCACAGTTGACGTCAGCTCCTTTGGCCAGCAGCAGTCTAGCAACTGCCTCATTGCCGTAGTGAGCCGCGATGTGTAGAGGCGTGAAGCCTGACTTGGAAGTCACATCAGGGTTGTGTTCATTCTGATAGGAAACATTTAATTTAAAAAATTAAAGCTTATAGCAATGTGAGTCGCACATCTAGTATTCTTGTTAATTCCTCGTGCTAAACTAAATTCTTGTGTTACGAGTAAGTTCACGTCGATAGTGCAATGGGTGGGATTCGTGGGAAACCAGCAACCACAAGATTGCAAGTCCGACGCCGGCCGTTTCGTTATTATATTAACATTGAATGGATTACAAATGATTGCCACTTACGTGTATTACTTTATAAGAAATTAATAAGAATAAATTGTATTTAAACTATAATAAAAATTAAAAACATCTGCTCCATATTCAAATAACAATATTTTGTATTCTATGAAATACTCCACACCAGACCAGATCTGTTTAGGAAGAAAAGACACAAGAAAGTTCTAGAAAGTTCCACAAACCTCAAGTAATAAATTAGCAGCTTTCACATCGTCCTTCTTGGCAGCGATGTGAAGAGCTGGCAGGCGGACCCTGCCGCGGGTGTCAGCTTCCAGCAGGACAGCGACCACCTTCTCGTGGCCTTGCTGCATAGCAACGGCCAAGGGCGTGAAGCCGTCCTAGAAAAATTAAAGGACTTTTAGTTCTTGAGAAGCTGGTAAGAATGAAACTTGCTAGACTGTGTCATTTTTGAAGAAGATTGTGAATTTTTTTGTGGTGTTGATGAAGTCGTTAATACAGTCAACAAGAGAGCTAGGCAGCTACCGATCATCTTGATATAGATTTTGTTATAAATAATTATACGCCAAAGCGTGTCATATGAAGGCTGCTAACTAAACGAGCATATTGAAACGTATTGCGTTACAATCTTTGTCAAAACACATATATAGCTGTATACCTAACTCTTTTGTTTACTGTACCATCGCATTACCAATTCTGCTGCGAAGCAATTATGTACGTACTACACATCGAGCTATAGTCATCCAGTTTATGCTGACCTCTTATTGTATGGAAAACCTATACAATGCGAGATCAGCTTAAACTAGAATTGTATAGGTTGACCAGTGGCTGGGTGTACTAAAATTAAAGTGAAGGGTAATGTCACCAACATTGGTGTCCCTAGCGTCTATAGATTGTGGTCGCCGCTTACCATTTTACGAACCGTAAACTTGTTTGTCATCGTAGTACAATAAAAATATAATCAAGTGGTTATCACTGTTGTTAGGTCTAGACCAACCCCTCCATTTCCCTAACGTTAGGAAGCGGATTGGTTATATTTTCTTCCCATAGTTCAGACAATGCTAAGAGAACACAGCCAGTATATAGGTGGTGGTTGCCACTTACCATCAGGTGGGCCGTTTGCACATCTACCACAGTTTATAGGCTTAGCAATGCATCAGCAACTCCTTTGGTGTTGCAGGTGTCCATGGACGGCGATGACTACTTACATCAGGTGGCTCATTTGCTCGTCATCCATAAAAAAGACGCTTCTCTTCGATTTTTTAAATAGTTATAACTAGACCTTTATTGTTTAAGAAGAGTCTTACCTCAGTGGCGAGGCTCTGATTGGCTCCATTGACTAGTAAGAACTTCACGACGGCGTCGTGGTTCTCTTGAGCAGCCATGTATAGGGGTGTGAAGCCATTTTGGGACTGGATGTTGACCTGGAGAAGAAAGGGATCAAAGTTTCTTAAGCATAACATAACACGCCTGTTTTTCCCCTAAGGGTTGGGAAAAGGTGTATTATTATTGTACACCTCAGTAGATAGTCACCGGTATGTTTAACTCCCATGTAATAGGGGAAGAGCCTATTGCCATTAACCGGGCACAACTCCGAGCTGCTACTAAGAATTTCATAGAAACACACACACGACCTGGAAATTGAATCCAGGACCTCTAGTGTAGCAGTCACGCTTAAGACCACTAGACTAATGAGATAGTTTTTCTAGCCTAGATAATAATAGCAAGAAACTTCTGTACCTACACAAAGAAATACAAGATTTAAAAACACTTGAGCGTAAACAGGAATCTAATTAGTTATCTCGCCATTCCAGCCATCAACTCAGCCGTTTAACTTATCTAACTTTAATTAAGATAAGTTAATCTCTAAAACTGAAAATCTAGTTAAAACTCTTGAAACAGATTTGTAAAGAATATTACAATTTTCACAAGCTGTGACAAGAAATTCGAAGTTTGTTTGCGAAATTAGTGTTGGAAAGTTAAAATAATTTTGGTTGAAAGTCCTACAAAATCTTTGAATGTTTTCTTAAATATATTTTTCCAAGCATACAATCTTGAAAGGCGCAATTTCAATAAAAATTAACAACATCAAAGTCAAACTACCACATTTTTTTTGAAATATATTTAAGGAGTGGAAGTGTACCAATAAAACTGCATCAGAATCAAATAAATTCTTTAAAACAATTTTAGATGTAACTGCTCCAAAATATTTCAGAAACCACTTTAATCCAATCCATCACGGAAGAATTTGGGGCAAAGGATCATAAATTTGTAATTCAAAATATAACAAGTGAGTTATGAGTTCAATCAAAATGATGCACTTTAGCCCAAACAAATGGAAATTCACGAATCTTCATGCATTATATCAACATATTTTTAAACCTGTCGATCGTCGGAGCACTTCCGAATAGCAGTATTTATTATTGTCCCTGTCACTCTTTCAATTTCAATGAGTGTATTCGTATGGAATGCATTTCTGTAATCGATCACTTTATTTTGAGACTAAGCGGAATTACATTCAACAATTTCAAATAAACCAGATTCGTAAATCTGGCCGTTTATTTTATTATGCTTTTGTTACATTTTATGTGACTCGATTCGATTTTTGTATTGTAATTCTGGTGAACTCCATTAAAATTTGTTCTATATAACTGTCTGAAATTGGTAAATTTTAATTTTAATAACAACACTCAGTGTAAAGACAATTTGGGTACTTATTTTAATATTTCTTTATAAGCACCTGATTTTACCTGCGTGCCAGTTCGGAATGGCTAATTTCAGACAGTTATTTATTACATTTTATCATCATCATTTCATTAGATTTTATTTATTATTATTATTTATTAAAAGTAATTTATACGTCTGTGTATCGGAGAGGCTAATAATTTATGTTTTTTGTGTCATTCATCATAATCCATTTCCCAAGTTTGTTTAGGTCCACTTTTAGCCTAACCAGATGTGCAATTATCAATATTTGTTTCTTCTTCTTGTAAGATAATTAAATTTGTTGGAGTGAGTCTTATTGTTTTGTTTATATACGCCATCTTTTAAAGTACCTTGATCTTTTATTCCATATTTTGGATATTAACAATCACCTTGTTTTTGTGTATCTTGTTAAGGTCATAATATTGTATACACTTTGATCTTTTATGTTTCATATTTTGGTAATGGTCTTGTTGTTTTGTGTCTGTATTGTTTTATCTTTGGATTTTCTTATACTTTCTTCTTTAATGGTTCGTTAACCACTATTTCATATCTCTGTTATTGTGTTTTAAACTTTGCTACTAAAAATGCCCTTATATTCCAATAAGCACCTACTAATCTTACTATGTACTTTATATTATGTCAGGGTGACAGCAATCGTTATAAATATTTAGTACCGTCTCTGTTATTTTATATGTATTGCAAATCCTTTAACGGTCCCCTATAGAATCAGCCATACAAAAACTTGGCAGGAACGCTAATGTCTATTGTTACGACAGGCTGGACGAGATTGACAGAGAAGGATGCTGCTCTACACATTAAATAGCCATCTCTTTCTAACAATTTAAAAACTATCTTAGCAAGTCGCCTCCAATTTACGCTTTCCTTAATAAATTCCTAGGCTCTTGTAGATCTCGGAGCCGCTCTATATAATGTGCGGGTAAATTCGACACTTCGGGACTTCGACATAACCATTAGGTATTCATGATCCCTCGTTTCCACTGACGACAAAACATGTTGCAACCAGCTACCTATCCCACTCACTCTTTGAGAGTTAGATAGATGTTAACAACATGTTTTGTCGTCACGGGTTTAGGATTTCCACACGAGCCAAAACAGGCTCTAATTTCCATTATCCTTACCAGGGCTGCATTCTGGACGAGCAGCTTTACAACTGCTTCCTGTCCAGCCAAGGATGCGATGTGCAGTGCAGTGTTGCCTTTCTTAGTGGCAGCATCGATTGCTGCTCCGCGCTGCAGCAGTTCCCGGACAACCTCCACGTGGCCGTCCTTGGAGGCCAAGTGGATGGCATTGAGGCCATTCTGGGGACAAAGAATTGTTGGTTAGTTTTTTGAATGGGGTTTAGTATCGTGTGCTTCGAATAGATCAAGGCGAGAGACGAGCCTATTGCCATTAATCAGGCACAAACCCAAACTCCCAGCTGCTATTAAGAATTTCATAGAAAAAGCAAATAACCCTTTGCTCGCTAGAGAATTAAAACTAGGACCGCAAGCGTAACCGTCACGCTTGGGACCACTAAACTAATGACGCAGTCACTTTGATGAATCATATATCGCTATAAGTTACCAATATAAGCTGAGCTTTAACTGAAAAAAAAAAACGAATACATTGCATTTCTCAATTGAGATTGGCCTCGGATGCATGGTATGGGAAAAGGGCGGGTTCATTGTGTTCTAGACGGGGATAGAACCCACGATCCGTAGCAAAGAAACCGTTCGTGCTGCTTTTCTTATGAGCTTTGAAATCTGATCAGGATATCAATTATTATACTGAGGTATTTTAATATAATGACCTAGTTATAATTCGCGACACGTACATAATCAGATTATGTAAATTATGATTATGTTAAACAGCTGAAAATACAATCAACAAGCCGTGGTAGCATTATGAATTTTATATTTGAAGCTTGGGCAAAGAATATTACAGATTCGATTTTGTTATGGAGATAAAATGATGTATTATTTTAATTTAACATTCTGAAGGTGGATCGTCTCGCCTCGACAGCGGATTTTAATATATATTTTTTATTTTTTTCGCAATTTTTACATTCTAGGGGCATGGCAGTAAGAATTGCGTCATTAACTTTAACTTATTCGCAACAGTACCTACAGTTAAAACTTTTGCTTCAAAACCGTAGTGTAAAATAGAGGAATTTGCCAAAATTGCAAAGATTTTACAAAATTGACGGCGTGTGAAGTCTGCCAACCTGCAGTAGGTTAGCGTGGTGGACTATGGCCTAATCCCCTCTCCTTCTGAGAGGAGACCCGTGCCCAGCATTGGGGCAATTTACATTGGGTAATTTTGTGAAATTCTTATATTTACACCGTGACGTCGAATTCACGTGTCCCAAATTGTTTTTTTATTAGCACAGCAGAAGTTAGCGAAAACATAATGACCCCTTAATATCTAACCATTGAAAGCTCTATACAAAGTCAATAAAAAATAACCTTGAAGCCTACATACAACAAATTGGGTCATCGAGGCTCTATGGATATTTCGAAAATCGTGTCAAGGGTACGCACGGCGCCTGCTATAATATATCCAGTTTACGCTGGCCTCTTATTGTATGAAAAACCTATTCAATGCGAGATCAACTTAAACCGGAATTGTATAGTTTGACCTGTAGCCGTAACGTAGAATTGTTATAAGCTCCTTTACCGGGAATCCTCTTACCGTAGTTACGTGGGAGTAAAAATACGCTGAATTACTTCAATGAAAGGGACGTCCATTATTATTGTTTGTGTCTTTACGGGAGGATCTTCCACGCTCCCAAATAACTACACAAAAGGATATTGTTTGGCAGATTTTCTTTGGAGCTTTAAAAGCTTTTATTAGGTATAAGTGAACCTAATACAAGCATATTAAAAAGAATGGAAAGCCTAGGTAATCCAAAATTCCTTTAATATTGCCGGATTAAGTTTTTTTTTTTTTTGTAATGTTTTGCTGGGGACTTTTTTGTTCCGCCGCCGCTTGTTCTTCCCACCAAAAACTCTTGGAGGCGGGGGTCTATAGTGTAAAAAATTGCGTTCAAACGTACTAACCAGTAGTCTATCCTAACCTCAGATCAAATAAAAAGTTAAGATGGAACTTTGCGAACAAAGAAGTGTGGCCGGCTAAAACTACGCCTTGCCGTTTACAAACACAATTTTACACTATATAACAATACCGAAACTACGCCTTATCTTGTCTATCGAGCTATCGAAAGCTCGGTATACGTGTGTGCCTGTAATTTGTGTTTGTTAACGGCAAGGCGTAGTTTTATCCGGCCTCACTTCTTTGTTCACAAAGTTCCATCTTAACTTTTTATTTGACCTGAGATCCTGAAATACCTATACCTGAATCCATGTAAGACTACAAAATGTTTTTTTAACAGCATTGCCACCCTCATAAGTCTGTCGCATAGAAACTGACACGCAATCAAACCTACCTATGTGTGCACGCCACCAGTATGTCACGCTAACTTCTAGGCGATAATTAATACGGAATACTGCACTGTGATTTTAGGTAATAATGATTTCCTTACTGTAAACTTATAAAAATATACGATTATTCTTAAATAATTCATAATAAAATAATAACGATTATTTTTAGGGTTCCGTAGCCAAAAAATGTAACCCTTATAGATTTCTCATGTCTGTCTGTCTTTCTGTCCGTCCGTATGTCACAGCCACTTTTTTTCCGAAACTATAAGAGCTATGCTGTTGAAACTTGGTAAGTAGATGTATTCTGAGAACCGCATTAAGATTTTCACAGAAAAATAGAAAAAAAATACAATAAATTTTGGGGGTTCCCCATACTTAGAACTGAAACTCATTTTCATTAAACCCTTACGTACGGGTAACTTACGTGTCAGGTATCTATGGATAGGTCTTTAAAAATAATATTGAAATTGAGATTTGCGCGAGAGACACTTCCAAAGTGGTAAAATGTCCCTCCCCCCTGTAACCGTATTTTAGAAATAAGATAATGATAAAACTAAAAAAAAAATATGAAGTACATTACCATGTAAACTTCCACCGAAAATTGGTTTGAACAAGATCTAATAAGTAGTTTTTTTTAATATTTCATAAATCGTAATGGCACGGAACCGTGCGCGAGTCCGACTCGCACTTGGCCGGTTTTTTTTATATGTCATACTGTCTACTCAGTTTTACTTATGTAACGTGACAGTAAGGTAAACAATTATTTTTGAGGAGGTAGTGGATATTTCATCATCAACCCATTACATTGTCCCACTGCTGGGCACGGGTCTCCTCTCAGTGGGAGAGGGATTAGGCTATAGTCCACCACGCTAACCTACTGCGGGTTAGCAGACTTCACACGCCGTCAAGAAAATGTCTCAGGCATGCAGGTTTCTTCACGATGTTTTCCTTCACCGTTTAAGCGCGTGATAATTATTAATACGCACATAACTTGTGAAAAGTCAGAGGTGCGTGCCTTGGATCCGTACTCGAGACCTTTGACTTGGCAGTCCAATGGTCATATCACTAGGCTATCACTGCACTTATATATAATGTCATGAATATAAAGAACCAAATGCCTTATTGTCCTGAATTCACGCACGTAATACATTTAATTTCTAATATTTTCATTACTGTCTGTTTTCGTGCAAAAATCGCGTGACGCGCTAAAATGTACGCCAACCGGTATTAGGTTAGACCTACAACCACGTTTAAACAAAAGAAGACCCTATTAATATTAATATAGGGTTCTTTGTCCCTTTGAAGAATAGGGCGTTGGCTTCGCAGAATAATATTTTCGTAAATTGAATATAAGGTTATTTAGTTACGACTTTATAGGTCGTTATGTCAAAGAACGTCTATGTTGGGGTTGACTTCCAGTAAACAGGGGGCCTAGACAATGTTACATTTCCATATCGAAAAAGAAGTTAGATAAATCTGAAATGTATGGAATTGCAAATGATGAAATGAAAATAATGATATTTATTTCTGTATATCTTTTAAAGACACTTTTACAAGTAGATTTCTATATTTTTTTTTAACTAGATGGCGCCGACGTTTCCGGTCTGACGACCTCTGAGAAGAAACGTCGAAACAAACTCAGAGAATCATGGTCTCTTTTAAAGTCCAGACAATAGTTGTTGTTAGATATGCGAGTTTAACAATGTAGGGCAAAATCTGAACAGGCCTTTTGAAGAAAGAGCCATAGCAGCTTTGAGTTGACCTGTCCTAACTGACGGCACGCATACATCAGTCATCGTGTAGCTCAACCATTTTATAGGGAGCTCAACGACCCGTCGCACAACGATACCAGATCAGCAGGACATTTGTGTAGGTCATACTCAAATACTCAAGATGAGCTGACTATCAGTATTTTACACGAAGCGACAATCAGACTGGTATTTGATTGAATCATTTATTTATTTAGTAGGGACAAGCTGGTTGTAGCCTGCTTGATTAGTCTAGTGGTCCTGAGCGGGACTGCTACGCTAGAAGTTCCGGGTTTCATTCCCTGGGGTCTAGACAATGTCACATCTTCATTATCGATGACGAAGTTAGATATCCGAAATGTATGGATTTGACATAATGTCATCACGTGACATATCGAAAGATTATTCCAATTCCATACATTTCAGATTTATCTAACTTTATTTTCGATATGGAAATGTAACATTGTCTAGGCCCCCTGATCCAGCTAAGTGTTATTGGATTTTTTCTATGAAATTCACAGTAGCATCTGAGTCTGGATTAGTGCCAACTTAATGGCAATAGCTCCTCTATAATATGAAACCCAAACATACCGGCGAATTCTGGGTGTACATTAGTACACCTCTGCCTAACCCTTCGGGGAATACAGGCGTAAACTGGCGTATACTGGTTGTCAGACTTATTGAGCTTTGGATAAGCGTTCGTATGACAATTTAGACCGGCTTCACATGCTCTTCAATGCCCGGAAAGGCCTGGATATGTTAAGTACGGTCACCCATCCGTAGTCTGACCGCGACAAGCGTAGCTTAACTCTGCAGATTGTTTGATCAGTGTAGTTACGGTCACGCCCCTTAGTGAGGTCATTCACCCGTACGCCTGCGCTGAATACTGCGTATGGTGTGTGTAAATAAGAATATGACATAGCATAATGACGTCACCCCTTCGTCTCAAGTGCTACTTATGACGTCATACTACCATAAATACAGAGGTTCTGTTTAAGCTGCGTAGCACGTTTTGTTGCGTCGCATTTTTTAAAATAATATATTTATTCAGTACTCTATTTCATGGGGTAGTTAGATTTATTAAAAATAAAAGTCCTATTAAAAATGATATTTACTGAAAAAAAATTGAAATCGACTTACAAAAAAAAACACAAAATATAAATAAGCTATTAAAGTTTTTCGATGAAATGATCGAAAATTATTTTAGTAATATATAAATATAATGTAATTTGTTGCGCCCTACAGGATCCACGATTATTCCTAGCTCCTAAGAGTATATGTATCATCTAATATGACATTGTGGAATGCGAATCATCATCATCATTATCATCAACCCATTGTCCCACTGCTGGGCACGGGTCTCCTCTCAGTACGAGAGGGATTAGGCTATAGTCCACCACGCTAGCCTACTGTAGGTTGGCAGACTTCACACGCCGTCAAGAAAATCTCTCAGGCATGCAGGTTTCCTCACGATGTTTTCCTTCACCGTTTAAGCGCGTGATAATTAATTATTAATTAATACGCACGTAACTTCGAAAAGTCAGAGGTGCCTCGTGCCTTAGATTCGAACTCGAGACCTTTGATTTGGCAGTCCAATGGTCATATCACTAAGCTATCACTGCACTTAATGCTTATAAATGATATGAATATGAGTATGAGTATGAGTGAATATATAAATATGAATACTTACAGCATTGCTAACGTTAATATCGACGCCCTGTCCCAGTAGGCTGATGATCTTGTCAATCTGGCCGGCGCGCGCAGCCCGCAGAAATGCGGTGCTCGCATCCGCCTGGTGACAAGGAAATCACAACTTTAATTATACAGGAAGAAGGTTAAAGTTGAATTAACAAATAACAACTGGGTTTTTTTTATTTAAAAAAACACCGACAATTGCATGATATCTCGTCCGATTTTCATCAAGCATAGCTAAGAACACTCCCGACTAATTCACCTTTAAAACAAAAACAAAAACTGTTTTGGAGCTACGATGCCACACATACACCAGGGTCACGTCAAACTTATAACACGCCGTCGTTTTTGCTTTGGGGGTTAAATATAAATTGTATTATTGCAACAAACATGACAATAAAATGACGTTGTTACTAAGATAATATACTTACGATAAAATATCTATTATTGAAAGAAAAATTCGGCCTCAGGCAGGGTTTAAACCTGCATCCCTCTGGTTAAGTACACCAGACGCATTCACCAACTAAGCTACCGAGACCACTGCTTGTGATGTCATATATTTAGATCTGATACTTCTTTGTCATATTGCATACCTTCATCCGGCCTTGGTTTAATAGCAGGACTGGAATAGATAGGCAAAATTATTATCACAACGAAAAACAGACGCGTAAGTTCTTGCTGAAATCCTGAATCCGGCACATGCGATCCAATTTATTTAGTCGAGTCGAATATATACAACCTGACAACCCTTTCCGAAGTTAAAGGTAAACGCAAAAAGGATACCTCTAGGGAGTAGTGGTTTATGATATCGGCTTAAGTAAGGTATAGTATCCGAACTATTTATTGAAATGGGATCTAGAGTTTGAGAAATACAGAAAAGGGCTGTCAGTGAATCTATTTGAGTAATAAATACGTATATCAACGAATCTCTGAGTCATGCAGGTTTCCTCACGATGTTTTCCTTCGCCGTTTTGATAATTAATTATTAATGCAATGTTCGTACATCTTGTCATCTTGTCAGACACTTAAGTTTGAAGTAAGTGTAGTAGGTTAGATTCCCAGTTCAAGCCAATATCAGTGTGGTCTTCCATGAAATCCCTACTAATACTAATTATTATAAATGCGAAAGTTACTCTCTCTGTCTGTCTGTTACGCTTTCACGCCTAAACCACTCAACTGATTTTGATGAAATTTGGTACTGAGACAGAATAAAGCTTAAGAAAGGATATATATAGGCTAAATATAATTTAAAAACGTTTCTAATGATTTTCTATCTGTATAATAAGACATTTCTTTTCTATTGAGGCCTTTATTTTCGATTCATCTGACCCCATAATTTTCGCGTTTTCTTCAAACAATGCTCTAAATACTTTTATATTTAAAGTTAAGTCACCATTAAGTAATTTTAGTGAAGGAAAAATACGACTGCGGGCAGGATTCAAACCTGCGTATTCTGGTTAAGTAACCAGACGCTATGACCACTAAGCCACCGCGTGTCCCACCCGCCTAGTTCTGCCTTCACATTTTTAATTTACGTCTTTGAGGTGACGTTGAAAATGCCTAAAAAATACAAAAATATTGTTAAGTCACCATTACTTGTCTAAAATACAACAATTTCTCTAAGTTGGAATACAAAAATTAGTCTCACTCAACCTGAAGAAGGTTGGTAAAAAGGCTTTAAAATAAAGTCGTAAACTACCTCAAAGGTCAGCTGCTGCCGGGGCGGCCTTGTCTAAAGCGTCTACGAGCCTGGATCGATCCGAGGTTGGAGGTCAAATGTAAAATGTCTGGAAATTTCAAGCCTAAAATAGAGTGAGACAGTGAGACGAAATGAGGCGAGTGTCTTAACGTGACTCCTCAAAAGAAAGGTTTAATCCAGGTAAGGTTTATCTAATCTAATTTGACTGCCTCATTAGTCTTGTGGTCCTTGGCGTGCCTGCTACGCTAGAAGTCTTGGGTCCGTTTCCCAGGACGAGCAAAATGTTATTAAGTTTTTTTTTATTCTCAGCAGTAGTTCAGAGTTTGGATATTATGTGCCCGGTGAATGGCAATGGGCTTACATTAAGTACTAGTAATTAGTATTAGCAAGCGAATAAACTAAGGATCATTTGTAATAATTCTAAGAAAAGATTATGTAAATCACAAATTTTACATAACATACCACGAACAACCACCAAGGGTATACCATACCATAAGGGTTAGCCAGCGGTGAACTTAATGTACACCTACAGTTTGCAGGTATGATAAGGTAACATAAAATAGGGGGCGAGCCTATTGCCATTCACCGGGCACAAATCCAAACGTACAATATTACCTAACGTAGCACTGAAATAGTCAGACAAAATAGAATAACTAAATCAATCTACAGAAAGGTGGCACAAGATCCGAAAAGCTGAAACTTTGAGCAGGAATCGATTATTCAACGATGTCTGCGTCCAAATCTGCTGGTTTAAATCTAGATATGTATTGATTTTGACTAGGACGAGACGCGAGGAGTAAGTTGTTAAGCTTCGAATTGATGGGTGAAAATGTAAATTTGATTTTGTGAAAGCTAATATTGATTTGTAGAAACTGCTCATTAGTCTAGTGGTCCCAACTGCGACTGCTAAGCTAGAGGTCCTTGGTTCAATTCCAGGGTCGAGCAAAATGTTTCTGGGTTTTTCTATGAAATTCTCAGTACGAGCTCGGAGTTTGGGATTGTGCCCGGTTAATGGCAGTAGGCTCGCCCCCTGTTACATGGTACCTAAACGTAACGGCGAACTGTGGGTGTACATTAGTACACCTCTGCCTAACCCTTCGAGGAATACAGGCGTGATGGTATGTTTGTATGTATGTTTATCGAAAAATTAACCATCATGCAAACTACATTGTGGAGTGTAGGTTTAACAGATAAGAAAGGAATTCTGTTTTTTTTTCTTGGGATTGGAAAAAACGAGATCAATAAGACAGCACCACGGGGAACAGCTAGTTAAGTATATCATTTATTCATATTTCCTTTGTAATCCAAGCTTTCGTAGTACGAAGTTATGTTATTCCTGAAATCATAATTTTATTACCGACATCAGGTATTCTCCGAAGCGGACAGAATTATACATCGTTTGACAGTAAACGAGAAATCGATTGTGTGTGGATAACAGTGATATAACGTTACAGTTTCTATGTATAGGTGACATAACATATCATATCATCACGCCTGTATTCCCCGAAGGGTTATGCGGTTATGTACTAATGTACCTACACCCACATTTCGCCGGTATGTTTAGGTCCCATAATTATAAAAGGGGGCGAGTTTATTGCTGTTAACTGGGCACAAATCCATCACAAATCCAACCATAAGTCTAGTGGTCCGGCTGCTACGTAAGAGGTCCTTGGTTCGGTTCCCAAGTCGTGCAGTGTTGTTGGGTTTTTGTCAAAAATTCTCAGTAGCAGCTCGGAGTCTGGATTTGTGCCCCTATTTCATGGGACCTAAACATACCGATGAAATGTGGGTGCACATAAGTACAACTCTGCCTCTCTGTATTACAATACAGAACACAGTGATATTAGGTATGTAATAATTATATTTCTGTCCAAAAAAAAGCCGTAAGTTTTTTTTCCCTCTTCCCTAAAAGTAGTATCAAAAAGTCTACAAATGGTGAGTGCACTGGTATTTACATGAAGAAAGTACTCTCACTTCTCCCTAACATATTTTTACCCTCAATTCAAGGTACACTCGAGAGCCGTAAGAGACAATATTTATTACTCTATCTAGAGACAGGGATGTACAAATAAAACTCATCTTCACGGAGATGACGTCACGGAGACTAGAAACTGTTTTATTATGATTATCACTGGCTATAACGGTTCATTCATTATATTTTATTGACTTAGATGATTGGAAAATACAAGGAAAAGAGAGAAAAACTTACAGAGGTGTGTAGTCATGAACAAAAATATGTATTCATACACTGAAATTCGAAAGCATTTTCCAACTAGAGTATCGATTCAAATGTCAAAATATTGTACTAATCAATAGAAGGCCAACAAAAACCAGCTGTTGCCATACATTTGATCTGTAGGTATTGCTCTTTTGTAGTTTATTTTTAACCGACGAATCGGTTGTGCGTCGATATTCCTTCCACCCTGTATATAACAATTATTTATTTATTATTATTCAACCATTATCTTCCCACTGCAGGGCAAAGGCCTCCCTACTCTCCTTCCACTCCTCTCGGTTCCTAGCTTTTTGCGGCCATTCCTTCCAATAAAGGTCTAGTTCGTCCCGCCATCTCCGTCTGGGCCTGCTGCTCAAGAGAAGAAAGATCCTCAAAGTATATAACAATGCCCCTCAAAAATCATTTCCTACTTATTCATGTAAAATCTTTCACCCTCTAACAACTCATACTTTCTTTCCACTCGAACAAATAATCCTTCCAATGCTCCCCTCAAATTTCTACCACAGTAATTACAGCCCTCTTCAATCAGACTTTGAAACCACAATACTTCGAGTATGTCGAATTCAAATGATCACAACGCTGCATACCCGACAAAATTAACAAGCGAATGACTTCTTATGCATCTTAACAACCTTTTTAAAGGGTGCAAAGCGTGAAGGTTTTAATAACATAATTTACCATCACGCCTGTATTTTCGAATGAATGCCTCCTTAGTCTAGTGGTCCTAAACGCGATTGCTACGCTAGAGGTCCTGGGTTCGATACCTAGGTCGAGCAAAGTGTTATAGATATTTTCCATGAAATTTTCAGTAGCAGCTTGGAGTCTGGATTTGTGCCGAGTTACTGGCAATAGATTCACCTTCTATTACATGGGACCTAAATATATCGGCGAAATGTTGGTATAGGTACATGAGTACACCTCTGCCTAACCCATCGGGGACTACAGGCGTGATGGTATGTATTTCCGGAGAGGTACTGATTTATCTTACACCATCTCTCTAAGGGCGAAAAAAAAATTCAGAGAAACCAAAACAATCCTAGTGAAAAGTTCGTTACCTGGAGAAATCGATAGGGGTACGTACTGACGAAAGACTACCTAATCCCACCCTGAACATATATTCAAGGTCATCGGATTTATAAAACTGAACCTAAGAGACTACGCTCTGCTGTCACGACTCCAACAATTACACCAGTAAGTAGTAATCGGTAATCGAAGAAAAACGTCGTGAGAAAACCTGCTTGCTTGAGAGTTTTTTTTCGACGGCGTGTGAAGTCTGCCAACCCGCATGAGACTAGCGTAGTGGACTATAGCCTAAGCCCAGCAGTAGGACTATTTAATTACTAAAGATTGGATGGTATTATAATAATTTACACACCATCACGCCTGTATTCCTCGAAGGGTTAGGCAGAGGTGTACTTACTGTATATCCACAGTTTGAAGGTATTTTTAGGTTCCATGTAATATGGGGCGAGTATATCTTTATAATTATTTATTTATTTGAGATATTTCAATCGTGAATTATCGAGAATTCGTCATATTTTTTTTTAATAGCACTAGTTCGAGAGAGATTCAATAGTTCACCCCTATTTATAGGGGTTGGAAGACTACAAAGAAAAGTTAATGTTTCCCTACATATTAATATATATTGTATGAGCGATAATGGGTATTATCGGTCTTGCTGTGCGTATAGTTAGGGTCACATAAATGTATATTTGATAAAATGAAATTTCTTTTCAAAAACGTTTATTTTGGAACTGCAATAATTCCAAATTTAATTTTATGGTATTTTTCTTAATACCTTATTTGCAATAGATATTTTTGTTGGGACTTGAAATTTAGCCAAGTAATTAGATTGAAAATAAAATATTCTTCCCTTTATATAGACCATACAAGCCAGCCCGAATGGCTAGAACTAGTATTTTAATAGTTGTCTGATTTTATAAGTAATTTGGAAACTTTGTGTTTATGAAGGTATGTATGACTGTCAAATGCATGATAACTCCTAAACGGATCGACCAATAATTTACTTTAAATTGCTTTATAAAACAAACGAGTTGTCTCAATTATCATCAATTTTTCAAGTTTCAAATGAGAGAATGAGGAATGTTTTTATAATAGGACTCTAAAGTATACTAAACTTAAACTAATTATTATCTGAATCAAATAATTATTGTTGTGAATTAAGTTTAAGATGAAAGGTATTTCAAACATAAACTTAATAACTTTGATCAAACTTGCGAAATATTCTATGAATATTTTGCAAGCTGAATTTATAATTAATTTTAGATATAGCCTTAATAATTAGTTTTGATAGCTTGCTTGAGATACTGAGATTTTATTAAATTAGGTTTGTAGTAAGTACTTAATTTTTTATTAGGCGGCCAAGAAATATTAAGAAGAAAAAGTAAGAAACATTACGGGTGGGCGAACGACGCAAATGATTTAAGTAAGTACTAATATGAGAACATTTCAATGGAAGTAGTCATTTATATTATGTGATAATTGTTTGATCATTGACACAATAAGAAGAGAAGTATGTTAGTAAATATTTTCCAAGCATGCACCTTGTTCAGTTGTCGAACCACGACTACTGTAGCGTTTGAAACAATTACTAAACAACTGTAAAAACATTGGGATGAAGAAAAACCCCATTAAGCAAAGACTGCTACTAAATAATATGAACTGTGAAATTTCACAACTCATCTATTTTAGAGCTGCTGGTTGACAGGTTAACGTCCAATATATAACTGCGGAATACGATAGATTAGGTTATGGTATACGGATAAGCCCAAAACTGTAGAGTGAGTACAACCCTATATAAATTATACTCGTTATATAACAAACTAGTAGTTAAGTAGATATCGTTATCCAACAATCGTCATGACTGACGTCACGTGCACGCAATTTTTTTCGAATATGGAATAATCAAAAATCTCTAATTAATGCAAGGAACAAAAGTTGGCAACCCTGTTAGCCTCCAGAGCACAGGGCTGTGCACGCGAGCAATTATTTCACACCCCTGGCTAGGGGTGCCACCCTCTGTATAGGGTGGTTCCCGTGGTGATTTGTGAATCAATAGAGCTGTTTGCTTAGTTTATGTCTGTTCTACAAATGTCGATATTTTTAAGGGAAATGTTGATAGTTGAGGTATATTGATGATTCGACTTTTAAATATGTCTAGAGAGTTACCCGCGGCTTCGCCCGCAAGGCAATTCTAGTTATCCCTCGGGATAATAAATAGTGCACAAACTTGGTCCTTTACAATCGTTCAAAGGTCCACACTCGAGGTTTTCCAACGAGCAATGGAGCGCAGTATCCTTGGAGTAAAACTTACTGATAGTATTAGGAACTCAATACTGCGCTCCAAAACTCAAATTGCTGATGTCACGCGCAAAGCCAGACAGCTGAAATAGGAATGGGCGGGACACGTCTGCCCCATGCCAGACCAACTGTGGGCAAAAGCTACCACAAATTGGATCCCACATGGAGCGAAGCGACAGCGTGGTCGGCCCTGACGGAGGCGCGATAAACTCGATTCCTTTGAAAAGATCGGGTCGCTAAAACTTTGGATATGTCGGCCTGGAAAGAGGAAAGGGAGGCCTTTGCCCAGCAGTGGGACGAAATGGGCTAGAAAAAATAATGTTAATCTAGAATAATGTTGCTTTATAATAGTAAACCAATTATTGAAATCAGATCAGGGGCCGTATTACCACGTATTAATGCCATCATTTTTACGCTGTGAAAGAGGGACGCCACTATTTAACCTGTAGAGCGGCATCCCTCTCTCACAACCTAAAAATGATGGCATTAATACGTGGTAATACGGCCCCAGGAGTTCCAGAATCAAGGTGGCATGTAAGTATCTGTCTTCTCTGGGCTGACAGAGTCCACAGATTCAGCAGTAACTCTGATCTACAGAGTCAAGTTGTGCTCGCTGGGTTTACGTCGGAAGTGCAATGGGTGGGTTCGAACCGGCAACCACATGTTCACAAGTCCAACTCAAAGCAGATTCCAATATAGATGAAAAATGGCTAGGGAATGATGCTGTTAGTAACACTCAGTCAAATTGCCGAATCGTGTACCACTAAAGTTGTAAGTACACACGACCACACATCAAACTACTATACGCCATTTGAGACATCTGTATTCCAAGGCAATAGAGGTGATTTTTGTAGTGTAAAGTTGGAAGTACGGTATATCAGATCTCGCCTTAAAACCGTCCGTATTCCAACACAATAGAGATGATTTTTGTATTGCAACTGTTTGACATGTATTATATCAGAAATCGATATCATCACAGGGGTCGTAAATGTCACTGTAAGTACCCTCTACTATATCGCCTATGTCATATCGAGTGACGTCACGCTAGGGGTGGCCACAGTGATTGATGGAGACTGCTAGAAGGAACTTTTTGTATTTATTAGAATTTAGTGGCGAAGTCATTGTAGAAACATTGATCAATGCTGTCCGCACCTTTGTGTGGACAAGTTGGTAATTCATACCATCAACCCGTTACTCTCCAAAGGGTTAGGCAGAATTTTATAAAAAAATAATTAATATAATTTAATAACCCTGCTCAACCTGGGAATCAACCCCAGGATGTTAAGGGTAGCGCTCCTAACGACCACTAGATTAAAGAAGCAGTTGAAGTTAACAAACCAAATAATTGTGGATAGAAGATTCAGATAATTCAGGCGTTATGGTATGAAATGTATGTTTGTAAAATTTCTATTTACAAAAAGAAATATCATTGATAACCACAAAGGCTTTTCTCTGTCAGTCTCCAATTTATACACAAAACAGTATCCATTCCATTACTTTTCAAATAGAAGTCCCCAACTATTGTAAATAGAACAACAGACTGTGTTTCGTCAAGGGTTCGAGTTCCAATTTCCTGTTAAGGGCAGGACAAATGTGTTCTGGCTTTTATCACCTCCTACGGCAACTCCACACGATTCCGAGGGAGAGAGAAAGCAATAAAATTGTATTAGATACGCAGAAGTTAGATTAGATAAATAAAATGGACGTTTTTATTAATACTCTGTGCTTTTATGACGCGTAAAGAATAGTAGGGAATCAATAACGTAATTAAAAAAGTTTTGCTTAATATTCGGAGATTTTCTTATGCTGTTTATATGGTTGTTTTTGTTATAGATTAAGAGAATTCTAGTTAGTCAAAGATTGATGGAAATACATTTATATTTTTTTATAGCGGCAGCGTCAGCAAATGAATATAAGAGCTGATGGTAAGTGGTCTTCACCACCGAGTTGCTGATGCGTTGCTAGCCAGGATGTAAGGCGAATACTCAACAGTGCCTATGTACAGTTTGTTCGAAATAAGTAAGCCGATCGGAAGTTGTCTGCAAGTGGTTTAGAAGTGGTAAATATTAATAGAAAGAGTCGGTGTAAAGATAATTAGAGTCGTATATGTTTCACATTTCTAATCATTTTGTTTAGTAATTTCGATATTTATGTATAAAACATTTAATTAAACGATTTTATCACCGCGGTAGTTCGGAACGGCTAACTTCCGATCGGCTTACTTATTTCGAACAAACTGTATACTGCTACTTAAAGTCGATATTCTGTGGGAAGGTAGTATTTTCCTGGACATTCCCTATTCATGTTGGAAAGCAGGCATGCCAGCGTGGCACTTCTACTACTGTGGTCGCAATTTGTGGATAACTAAAACAAGTAAATTTGAGTTACAAGTTACTAGAAGGTTAAAAAGCAATTTATTTTGTAATTAAAGTCTCATTTATCATTCTCATCATCTATCGTGTAGTATTAAATACGAATTTTAACCCTACAGTTACTATTATTACAGATACAATGCAAAATCTATTGTTCTAGTCGGCGGGGGTTAGGTACGGTGGTCAGCTCATCAAGTTACCACAAAATGTCAAATTTCCTCAGTTGATTTTGAACTTTATCTTCAACAATTTAAGGTTTCAAATCATTTGGAGAAAATTTACAGTTTTGTATACTTTGACCTGCTGGCGACTGTACATTATTATGCTCAGTTTAATAAATGTAAAAAATATCTGAACTACAAAACGGAACCCTAAGACATAGAGTTTCAAACAAAATTAATCTTGCAATGTTTACCATCCAAAATATAAGCAAAACCTTTGCAACGCCAAAAGCCTGCATTATAATAACAATATTATGTGTACCCTTCAAAATTAAAGACAAACAAAGTAAGGGACTGTTGGGGAAATCAATCAAAGAGACATCTCTTTTATAACCGCGGCTATGTCATGTTGACAGATGGTTATGCTTGCTTTCTAAATTATGAAACTTTTTATAAGGGAAAACTCAGCAAACGAGCAAGCCAGCCACCTGATGGTAAGAATTCATCACCACCCATGGACATCTACAATACCAAAGGACCTGCAGATGCGTTGCCGAGCTAATGAAAAGGGCGGGGAAGGAGAAAAGGAGAAGGAAGCGGTCTGAGGGAGTAATTGGGCCTGCGGAGCTCCACACTCACCGAACGCACATTATGCACATACTGCTACTTGACGTAGCAGTACGATATTCTGTGGGAGAGTAATAGAGTTACTTTCTCGTGCCGACCTATTCATGCTGGCATGTAGACATGCCGGAGGATCACTTCTACTAAAAATTCTTAAAATCTTATCGGCATAATTTATTTCACATAGCGATTCTAAGTCACCTTAGAGTTTTTTTAGAATGATATAATGTGTGATATTTATTGGTTGGTAGGTCATCATTCATATTTTTGCCGTCCTTTGAATGAAAGAAATACGCAGTAGCAGGTTCAAAGCTCCTGAAGGTGAATTTAATTTTTTGAAAATGCTTAATAACATAACTATGTTAAACGCAATCAAAATATTTTTTTTTTTCTCTTTTAAAGGCATCATGGAAATACGACATAAGCATAGTATCTTATATATGGAATAGCTACGAATAAATATGGAATAGCCGTAAGAAGAAGAGAAATACAGCAGCATGAAACAGTCAATATGTAGTTCAACCATAAATTGTTGAACAAGCGTTGATTAAAAAAACAAAAAATCTACTGACAGTATATAAGGTTCGGCGCACGGAAAAGTGGTATCAATTCCAAGTATACTAATATACCAAAATCTACGGAGACGAAAACTTTCCTCTTTAAAACTTCCATTCTGGATCAACGGAAGAATTCATAGCCAGACAAGCAAGTAAAGAAAAAAACAAAGTACAGACGGCAAGACAAATGAGTGGTTGTACAAACGAAACTCCCTGTTCTAGAGCCGACGACTGTAAACAGTTGACGTTTGACAAATAGCGTGCTTGTCTATGGTATAGCTGTGGCGTGGCGGTCGCGCGGTTTTGTTCAGAATTATTTTTTGTTCGTTTTTTAAACAAGCAACTTTGTACTTCGTTATTTTTGGTGTTGTTCTGTATTTTTCTGTTTGATAGCTTAGGCTGGGTAATATTTTGATGTATTATGATATACTGCCTCTGCAGTAATAATAATAGATGAATTAAGATAAATAACATCACAAGCCAACAGTGATGATCTCTTCTTTCTATGCATCTGTATAAGGTCAAGCAAGATCTTAGGATCTGTTCAACAAACTAAGATAAGATGTAATGTACCCACCTCAGTTTTTAAGTTATAGCATATAACAGTTCAAACTAAAATTTATTCAGCCCTATACAATTGCGACATCAAAAACAACTTATTCACAATTGAGTATTAAAAGAGGGTAGTTTTGATAAAAAATTGATTAAAAAAGATGATGATTCGTCGTATTTGAGTAGGAGTAGTTTTACTTTAAAAAAACATGGTCAAAATTACATGAAAGAGACCATGATTCTCTGAGTTTGTTTCGCTTCGCAGAGCTAGTTCGCTAGTTGAAAAAAAAATAATTGAAAAGATCTATTTACAGAACATTACATTTACAGAAAAAAAAAACCATATGTTACATTTACAGAAAATACCGAATGTATTAAAGCTCATCACTTCAGAACGGCTGTATCTTTGTATTTCATTCCATTTCGTTGTATTTATAACTGTCTGAACAATATTTACTATGAAAAGAAATGTTTTGAAAAAGTGTAAAAACTGGTTTAGTTTTTAATTAATGCTGGTTTAAATATGTCCAAGTTACAAGTAATACTATTGTGCACTAATACCAACATAAAAATATAGGTATATCGGCTTATATCAGATTACTATGGGATCTTTTTCCATTGTTTGTATGACAATCGGGGACAAAGCGGCATATTCTATCCCCCAGTGACGTCACAGGATGACCAGTGATGAAAAACTAGAGCACACGACATACTTACCGAGTGTTTTTATATTAATATCAAGCGTGATATGCGAAAATAATCCAACGTATGTACAAAATAGATAAAATAGGGTTTTTGGATTTTTAGGAATAATAGGTTTAAATGACTATGAATAAAGACTTATAACCTGAACCCAGTAATGGTAGTTAAAAGAAGATATTAATTTAAAATACATGAAAATAACTTACTGAATAATTTGATATACATACATACATATCATCACGCATGTATTCCCCGTAGGGTAAGGCAGAGGTGTACTGGAGGTGGACTAATACGCTAGAGGTTCTGGGTTCGATCCCCAGGTCGAGCAAAGTGTTATTGGCATTTTCTATGAAATTATCAGTACTAGCTTGGAGTCTGGATATGTGCCCGGTTACTGGCAATAGGCTCGCCTATAACATGGGACCTAAACATACTGTCGAAATGTGGGTGTACATTAGTACACCTCTGCCTAACCCTTCGGGGAATACAGGCTTGATGGTATGCTATGATATTCTCAGTAGTAGCTTGGAGTCTAGATTTGTGCCCGGTTACTGGCAATAGTGATGTGAAGTGTAGTGATAGCCAAGTGATATGACCATTGGACTGCCAAGTCAAAGGTCTCGAGTTCGAATCCAAGGCACGCACCTCTGACTTTTCGAAGTCATGTGCGTATTAATAATTAATTATCACGCGCTTAAACGGTGAAGGAAAACATCGTGAGGAAACCTGCATGCCTGAGAGATTTTCTTGACGGCGTGTGAAGTCTGCCAACCCGCAGTAGGCTAGCGTGGCGGACTATAGCCTAATCCCTCTCGTACTGAGAGGAGACCCGTGCCCAGCAGTGGAGACAATGTAATGGGTTGATGATGATGATGATGATGATGAATGGCAATAGGCAGACCTCCAACAAGATGGACAGACGACCTGGTAAAGGTCGCTGGGAGTCGTTGGACGCAGGCAGCATATAACCGGTCATTTTGGAAGTCTAGACTTCATTTGGCTGATATAATGATGATGATGAATGGCAATAGGCTCACCCCCTATTACATGGAACCTAGTCAATAAACCTCTGCCTAACCCTTCAGGAAATACAGGCGTCATTGTATGTATGATATTATAGCGTTTTATTCATTTAAGCAAGTTTCACGTTTCCTTGAACACCCTGTATAAAAATACGAGTGCATTGGCTTATTTGATGGTAATAGCGATAACCGTTCACCCCTATGTTATTACGAAGATTGCGCTCCTAAATAACAGTGCAGCAAGTTCTAGTTAAAGGGAAACTCCACGGTTAAGCACGGGTTGGCTATGCGGTTTGTGTGAAAGTTGTAAAATTGAATTTTGTTATGACTTTTGAAAGTTGGGGTTGCAGCAATTGTTAGCGGAGAAAATAAACAATAAAAAACACAATTCTTTGTTGTTTTAAAATAAGATACCATCACGCCTGTATTCCCCGAAGGGTTAGGCAGAGGTGTACTAAAGTACACCCACATTTCGCCGGTATGTTTAGGTCCAATGTAATAGGGGGCGAGCCTATTGCCATCAACCGGGCACAAATCCAGACTCCGAGCTGCTACTGGGAATTTCATAGAAAAACCCAATAACACTTTGCTCGACTTGGGGATCGAACCCAGGACCTGTAGCGTAGGTGTCACGCTTAGGACCGCTAGACTAATGAGGCAGTCTTTTTTTTTCTTTGTTGTTTTGTTTATTTTAATACTAGTTGGGGCCCGCGGTATTACTCGCAACCCAAAGGGCTTTTTGAGACAAAAGTAGTCTAAGTTCTATCAAGGTTCAATCTATCTCAATTGTTCAAGTGTGGACAGACGGACAATACTTTGGTATTTATATTATTAGTATGAATTTCAACTGCCTCATTAGTCTAGTTAGGATTACTAGACTGCTATGCTAGAGGTCTTGAGTGCAATTCCCAGTTCGAGCAAAGTGTTATTGGTTTTTCTCCGACCAACCCAATAACTCGGACTTTGGATATGTGCCCCGTGATCATTTATTCACTATTCATTCGCAATAGGCATGCCCCTTATTACATACGACCCTAAAACATACACTGACCATTAAGTACACCTCTGCTTAACCCTTCTGGGAATACAGGCGTGATGGTATGATATGGATTTCAATGTTCAAAGTCAATAAAGTGCCTACCCCCATGGGAGACAGGCGTGACAGTATGTATGTATGTACTTATGCTTCTAAGATCTAAAAACATTTACCAAACGGTTGCTCCGTTTAGGAGTTATAACATTGTAACAGACAGACAAATTAAGATTTGAAACTTACACCTATTCTTATGTAGTTGATTTAAAACGTTAACAAGTCCGCAACACAACGTGTCAACACGATAATTTTTAGGTTATGAGAAAGAGACGGCACTATGTGATTGTAGAGCGCCATCTTTCTCTCTCATTCGCAAATAATCGGTTTATTATAGTGGTACGAGCTCTGACATGTCTACCAACCGTTAACTTGATGAACCTTGGCAAAACACTCCCCGATGACGCCCAGTTATGAGTTCATAATTAGCATTAATTGAGTTAAAACGTTTAAAGCCTACGTGACGGGTGACGCGCGGTTAATTAAGGCCAATTGGTAAAAGGGCTGCTCTTTGTTTTGTGAAAATTTGCGTAAAAACCATTTTGCTCTTAACCTGTCAAAAAATGGCTTAGAATATGTGATAAATTAAATTTCTTTGGTGAATTGATCTTTTAAAGACAGTTTTACTAGTCGTAGTGATTTTTTTACTTCGGTTTAAAGATTCTTTATTTATTCAAAAAACATAGTTCGCTTACGAATAAATACAATGTTATAATTATATGTATACGTTCTTAAGCTATCCGGTGGCCATTACAGTAATAATTTCAGTACAGACGCCAGCAAGCCAAACCTATCCAAAAACCGCCGAACTTTCCCAATTGAACATGAATCTTATGGTATTGTATTAGTGTTGAGAGTCAATCAAAGAAATTCGACAGATTGTGGAAGCTCGACGTGCCGGCCACCGAACTTACATTTTAACTAGTGTTAGTGTTATACATGGGTGGATTATTATTTTAAAACAATAGTTTTTTTTTTTAATTAACTGAATGTAATGGAAATTATTATTTTTAGATTGACTTCTATTTAAAAACTAGATAGCGCCAGCATTTCCGACCTCTGAGAAGAAACGCCGAAACAAACTCAGAGAATCATGGTCTCTTTTAAAGTCCAGACGGTAGTATTATCAGATATGTGAGTTTTACAATGTACGGAAATATCTGAACGGGCCTTTTGAAGAAAGAGCCATATCAGTTTTGACCTGATCTGTCCTAATGGCACGCATAAATCGTTCATATAGTGTGGCTCAACCATTGTAAGGGAGCTTCACGCGTCGCATGACGATACCATATAAACCTTCTTGTCCACCCAAGTTCCTAATGAAGTCCTTGGTTGGACACACGGGTACACATCAAGCTATACAAAACCAGTATAGGCTAACCTCGCATTGTTAAGGCTTTTCGTACAAAGTGAGGTTATCCTATCCTGGTAATTTATAGCTAGATATGTTACCCTGTGTACGATCAAGCTTCCACATTTAAAAGTGTCGCGCTGGCATACCAGCATAAATGAGTCGGAAAAGTACTACCCTCCCACAGAATATCGACGTCAAGTAGCAGTATGCATACTGTTGCGTTTCGTACGGTGAGCGCTGGAGACCCAAAACCTCTTTTCTTTCTCCTTTTTTCTTTCCCCTGCTTTTGCTTAAATAGGCTCAGCAACATGTCCATAGGCGGCGATGACTACTAACCATCAGGTAGCTAGTTTACCGAGTTATCCCATTAAGAAAAAATAGTACAGTCTATTGGTACAATGACAGGTCAGCTTATATTGAAAAAGTATAGATGTGTAACCGTGTCTTATAGGGATTGATTGAGCAAAAGACGAACGTCTAAAAATGACTGATCGATTCTTCAACCCCGACACTTATAAACACCTGCCTTGTATATTTTTATATCCAATCAAATCCAATCCGCCTGCAAAGTACATTAAATACTCTTAGGAAGCCTTACATAAGGCTATGCGAAGTCAAGGCCGGCTTAATGGCTCGGCAAATTGTTTCAACGCACACAGCACACCCCTAATCATGTTACAACCCTGATTTATTAACGTCTATTATTATTTATCGAATAATTTCGAAAAAGGAAATTAGAATTAATTGTTGGTATTTATCGAATAATTTTAATTTAGTGGTGTAATTTCGTAGGGACTGTTGAATTTTGAAATTCGAATTTAAATAATTAGCTATTTTTATAATGAGAAAATTATGAGATTATAAGGTTTAATTTAGAATAAAAACTTCTCGATTTACCCGATTAACTAACTTTATGAATATTTGAATGAAATAGCGTGAATAGCGTCGTATTTATTCCATTTAATCATTATTCGTGATAGGAAAGGTCATATTATGAATTTTGAATTGTTACCCTCGAAATAGATCAAAGAATGACCTTTGTTACTTTGTATTTAATTCTTAAATGAATATATTTGTAGCTTTGGTTGTTTGTACCTATTAAGGGCTTAAGAGGCACACAGTTACAGAGGGATCAGGTTACATTAGATGCATCATTCGTTAAATTTTAAAACCCATAATGGTTCCAAATTTTCGTCGACGTTTCAATAAAAAATCAAATCAAAATTAAATAAAAAAGATTGAACAATCATCGTATCGAATCTATCAGCATAATCATAACGTCGCATCAATCGAATGAACATTACCTACGTCGTAACCACTCTCCAGATATTATTCTCAGTAGTTAGAAAACTTCCTAGGTTAAAATATATATTGTTATCCAAATAATAGACATACCATCACGCCTGTATTACGCCGAAGGGTTAAGCAGTGGTCTACCTAATGTACACCCACATTTCGCCGGTATGTTTAGGTTCCATGTAATAGGGGGTGGGCCTATTGCCATTAACCGGGCACAAATCCAGACTCCAAGCTGCTACTGGGAATTATATAGATAAACCCAATAACACTTTACTCGACCTGGGGTTCGAACCCAGGACCTCTAGCGTAGCAGTCGCGCTTTGGACTACTAGACTAATGAGGCAGTCAACTTATCCAAATAATGTATAGTATAATAAGATGAGAGGGCAGTAGGAGTGTCGGGCGTCCAGCAGCAAGATGGGTCGACGACATAACTTACGTCGTTGGGCGTACTTGGATGAGAGTGGCACGGGACCGTGGTGGATGGCACAAACTTGGGGAGGCCTATTCCCAGCAGTGGGTGAAGTCAGGCTGTGGAGGATGATGATGATGATAAGTAAGAGTAGTTACCTACTGGGTAGAGTGCACACCCGTTGCGACAATAATCCTTCATAGTCGCAGGGAACTTTGAAATAAATCTATGAATAAATTACAAGTAATTAAGGAATTATAAATAATTAGCAACCGCAGCCTATAGACGCCAGCAACGTCACTATCATTACGTCACGCGGCCGAGTATGTCAGGTAAACTACCAACAACTCTACCCAATCCTTCGGGGAATATAAGCGTGATGATTTGTTATGTCATTATTACATCACTCGCACATTCTCGTCTTGGAACCTCTGGTAATTTCATTGGCTACATTACTTTCAAAACCGGAACACAATAATAGGCTTTTAAAACACTCAAGCAAAAAAAGTAAAGTACAAAAAGGTCTAAATATGAAGATCCTCTTTTCTTAAAACCTTACCAGCAAAAAGGTTTTAAACGTCCCGGTAAATTAATCAGTTATAGCTTGTTTATTTAAGATAATGGAAGACTCGAAAAATCAAATTACTTTCAGAAGAATTTAATATTCGACCTAGATATTAATTTTCTTGTAAAATACAAATACGATCTCAGTCGTGTTTTTCTTTCAAAAGAAAATTCATATACGTAATTATATTTCGTGTTTAATGTTAATTTTAAAGTACAATAAAAAATACATAACAAATTTTCGACATGAATTACAATAAGCATTCAATTAAGATGGAATGTAATAATTTAAATGCATTTTGCACAAAAAACATTTTGTTTATTTAAAATTAAACTTACCAATTACAAGAATAAAAGTAGTGATAACGATATTATTAAGTTGACATGTCGAATTTAAATATTTAATAGAATCCATAAAACAATATTTTTAAGTATTACAATTGATAATCATTTAAACATAAAAGCACGTATTGATTGAGTCTGTCAAACAAACCGGCCAAGTGCGAGTCGGACTCGCGCACGGAGGGTTCCGTACCATTACGATTTATGACGTATTAAAAAAAACTATTTACTAGATCTCGTCCAAACCAATTTTCGGTGGAAGTTTACATGGTAATCTACATCATATATTTTTTTTGTTTTATCGTCCTCTTATTTTAGAAGTTACAGGGGGGGGACACACATTTTACCACTTTGGAAGTGTCTCTCGCGCAAAATATTCAGTTTATGACGTATTAAAAAAAGTTCTTATAGTTTCGAAAAAAAAGACTGTGTCACGATCGGACAGACAGACAGACAGACAGACATGACGAATCTATAAGGGTTCCATTTTTGCCATTTGGCTACGGAACCCTAAAAATCAAAATTTCCTGTAAATAAATTTCAATTCATTTTATGTAGAAATTAGGTAGGTACTTATTTATTTGCTTTTTTATCCTGATTGTCAATTGACTAAATGATCATAAACATGACTGCTGAGATTGAGGTCCTGGCTTTGATTTCCAGGTTTAACAGTATTATTTGGTTTTTCTATGAAATTTGGTTAACGATAATAGGCTGGTCCCTATTACGTGGGACTGAAAATATACCAGCAAACTGAGGATGTTTTCTTATAGGTACTACTGAAAATCCTCATGTATCTACAACTCTACCCAACCCTTCAGGGAATAAAAGCGTGATTGTTTGTTATGTTATTATTATTTTCGTTATTATTGTTAAATACATTTTCTTACGCTACATTTTCTTAGGAGAAAATTCGATAAGCGAAATTCTGAATATCGAATGAATAAATTGAATTTCCCGTCCTTCACAATTAATTGATTCAATTACCGGCTTTGTGGTAAGTAACCGGATATTTCTGAAGGAAATAATGGTAGAGGGAGAAACAAATATTACTGATCATTGTTAAAGTTATTGATAGCTGTAATATTTTTTAAGGGATATCTTGGCAAACGATCAGGTGTGCTACCTGATGGTAAGTACTCGTAGCCGCCTCTGGAAATCTGCAATACCAAAGGAGTTGAAGATGCGTTCCCGAGCCTATTTAAGGAACAGGAAGGGAAAAGGAGGAAAGGCGAAGGAAGGGAACTGACGGAGGAATTGGGCCACGGCTTCTAGGCGGTGTATCAACATGAAACATGCACCAGATTTAAGCTGGACCTCCAGCAATACCAGTGAGCAAATCTCATCCAACTTCGTGCAGTAGTTTTTGCGTGATCATCATCATCATCATCAACCCATTACATTGTCCCACTGCTGGGCACGGGTCTCCTCTCAGTACGAGAGGGATTAGGCTATATTCCGCCACGCTAGCCTACTGCGGGTTGGCAGAGTTCACACGCCGTCAAGAAAATCTCTCAGGCGTGCAGGTTTCCTCACGATGTTTTCCTTCACCGTTTAAGCGCGTGATAATTAATTATTAATACGCACATGACTTCGAAAAGTCAGAGGTGCGTGCCTTGGATTTGAACTCGAGACCTTTGACTTGGCAGTCCAATGGTCATATCACTAGGCTATCACTACACTCGCTTACGCTTTTGCGTGATGCCTGTGGAAAAATACAGACAGACAAATATTCTTAAAATTGTCGTTTAGACTGGTTTCTAATGAAGACCGGCCAAATTAGTTTTTCTTCAATACATGATCTATAATGTACAGACATCGATCTGTTACAAGTCTGATCCTAGCAAATAATAATAATATATCAAGTTACTAAAAATTTGCTGGAAAAATACATACATAGAATCAAAAAACAATAAACAAGCCAAATACTCAGAAATTGGCAGAAAGTGTGTTAATTTTTGTGAGAATTTCTTCATGGAAAGACCGAAATACTACTTTGCTGTACTTGAAAATCAAACCCAGGAAAGCAGGCTCAACTGCAACTGCGTTTGCAACCACTAGACCAATTATACAGGGTGTTTGGTGCATCGTTTGCCAAATTGAATTGGCCGATAGAAGAGGTCATTAGCTATCTCTTCAGGCCTAATAACTCATTCCTTGTCACACCGGTTTTTTTATAACAACTTTTGAAACTTTATTGGGAAAAAAACCAGAACTCGGCATTAATGCTTCAATTTAAAAAAATCTAATATGTGTAGCGTTTCAATTTCATTATAATTTCGATGTCTACTCTTGTATGTTTCTATGAAATTCAAAATTACTTGCTAATCACATCTAGTTCCTTTTTAAAAAAATCCCAAAGTTTTTTGAAAAATAAAAATTCAATTAAGACGCAACTTAAAATTTCTGTAAAAAAAAAACTAAAAGCGATTGGGATCTTCGTATTCTTTTAAAAGATTCCCTAGTCTGTCTTCTTTGCAACGGTATGCCATATGCCAAAAAAGAACGTTTATTAACTTAATTAATTTGCTAAATGTGTAATCGAGACACATGAGGCTGATATTTGATATTACGGTAAGTAGAGCTAGGTTTCGCATTACATGCTTTTAGTAGGTAGATAGTATTATTTGACTCTTCCATAGTCTCTTATATCTGTCTTACTTAGGGAACTAACTATCCTGGAACATAAAATAAAAAAATAGTTAATAAGTACCTAATTACAAATTTAGTTCAAATTGTTGCATGCATGCCTGTATTGCATGCACGCGCGGCATCTTCAGACAAAGAACTGGTTTACGCCACGGAAGTTGAGGTTAGGGATGCTTTAGTCCAAGGCATTGAGGCGGCTTTCGTCACTATCAAACAGAAATACGTTTACTGACTGTAGTGGTAGTCAGTACAAGATGTCGCGCGTGCATATGCAATAGAGTCAGACAATTTGAACCAAATTTGTAACTAGGTACCTTACTTACTTTTTTTTATGGGATAACTAGGCAAACGAGCTTCCGAGCTACCTAATGGTAAGTTGTGTTCGCCGCCCATGGACATCTGCAAAACCAAAGGCGTCGCAGATGCGTTGCCGAGCCTATTTAAGGAAAAGGGGAAAGGGGAAGGCGAAAAGTAGAAGGAAGGGGACTGAGGGAACAATTGGGCCTTCGGCGCTTCACACTCACAGGACGAAACAGTACGTTTATTGCTACTTGACGTCGATATTCTGTGTGGGAGGATAGTACTTCACCGGTCGTGCGAACCAATTCATGATGGCATTTAGACATGCCATCGCGACACTACTACTACTTACTACTACTTTCTTATAATATTTTTTATTACATGTTCGAGGACTAACCCCATGTAAGAAAGATATAAGAGACTGCGCAAAAGTCAGATAACACTGTCTACCTACTTAAAGCATTTTATGCGAAAACTAGTGCTACTTACCGTAATATCGAATATCAGCCTCATGTGTCTCGATTACACATTTAGCAAATTATTTAAGTTAATAAACGTTCTTTTTTGGCATATGGCATACCGTTGCAAAGAAGACAGACAAGGGAACTTTTTAAAAGAATACGAAGATCCCAATCGCTTTTAGTTTTTTTTTTACAGAAATTTTAAGTTGCGTCTTAATTGAATTTTTATTTTTCAAAAAACTTTGGGAATGTTTTAAAAAGGAACTAGATGTGATTAGCAAGTAATTTTGAATTTCATAGAAACATACAAGAGTAGACATCGAAATTAAAATGAAATTGAAACGCTATACTTATTAGATTTTTTTTTAATTGAAGCATTAATGCCGAGTTCTGGATTTTTTCCCAATAAAGTTTCAAAAGTTGTTATAAAAAACCGGTGTGACAAGGAATGAGTTATTGGGCCTGAAGAGATAGCTAATGACCTCTTCTATCGGCCAATTCACTTTGGCAAACGATGCACCAAACACCCTGTATAATCAAAGCAACATTTTTTTTTCATGAATTATACTTAATATACCCTTATAAAATGTCTAATTTAGTGAATAAGGTTGTCAAAAACTTTTGTTATATAAAATTCTACGCTCCTAGTCAATTCCTAACGACCATATTAAGAAAATCATTATTTACACATAATGTTATGTAGAGAAATAGGTAATTTTAAGATAAATGTATTGAAAGTAAATACATACAACAGACCAAACAATGCAGTTGAAGGTAGAAGATACTTATTGATTTTTAATATGATTAGGATTTTCGAAATATACGTCCTCTTATTTAAAAAATATTGACATTTTATTAAACTATAAAGAAAATTTAAGTTATGAACTGTTATGTAACCCCAGGTGGCCAATACAGGAGGCCAATGTCCTTGACACGGGCGAGTAACGCCAGCGCCTAGCGCGACATTGCGGCAAACCACACAAAGTCGACTCACCTGGGTTGGCGTCCCTGTTTCCGTCGTCATGTCGACCTCCTCCGACGCCAATCTACTCCTCTTCTTTCTCTTGTGACATGTACAACAGTCTTTGAACGAGGACAGCGTAAAACTACCCTTGAATGAGTCAAACCGACATCACTGAGATATCGATTTTAAGTGTCCGATCACTCGCGTACAAAATAGTCAATTAAAGTTCCTCACTAGCATTCTCATTCCAAAAAAAAGATTTAAAACATTATTTTATTCGAATATCGATTGAGTTCTATATTCGAAATGAAACGCGCGGCTCGCGCTCCGCCATTTTCCTTCCGTATTCAAATTCCGTGATTGGACGTTTTCACTGTAAGTTCTCTTCGGAAAAATGGGAGCAAGTACAAAACACTAAGCGACAATTAAAGCTGAAATTATACACTGCTTAATAAATATAAATATATAGTTTTAAACCGTTTAAATAATTGTTTTTCGTACAAGTTGTTGCGTTTGGTTGTTCACCACGGGGGTGTAGAAGAATTTTGCCGGCTTTGGACGACAAGTGAGTTGGGTGGGGTGGTGTGGTTCTACTGCGACTGCGCGGGGGTGTTTCTGTGTGTGCGTAATTTGCGTATATCATTACTAGGTTAACTTGACCCCTGTTACCCCCTGTGTGTGTGTACAACAGGGTGACATTAGGGGTGTCGATTCTTGGTACTGTGGGTCTGAATAAACTGGTGTTTTTGTATGTATTAATACAATCGATAATGTAGACTCAGATGGTAGGAAATATCAGACAGAGAGGGGCCTACAAAGCTTGATACAGAATCGCATAGACAGACAATGTAAGTAGTTTGTAGGCAAAATGGGATACTAAAAAGGTAGGTGCAAAAAAACTACATTACATAAGTAGGAGGAAAATTTGCTTTAGTTAAAGAGGAATTTAAAAAAAAAACGTAGGAGAAGGGGCGAGCCGATTGCTATTAAATGGGTACAAATGTAAGCTTCTATTGCTAATAAGAATTACAAAACCCAACTAGATTTTGCTTGACTTACGAATCGAACCTGCCACCACACCAATAAGGCAGTTTGGTTGAGAATTCCCCAATTTCATTAATGATAATATGTTATCATTAACAATACGCGATATTTGTAGTGCCGTGATAGCCTAGTGGAATGACCATTGGACCGCCAAGTCAAAGGGGCTAATCCACGGCACGCACCTCTGACTTTTTTAAGTAATGTGTGTATTATTAATAAATTATCACGCGCTTAAACTGTGAAAGAAAACATCGTGAGGCACGCTCGAGAGGTTTTCGTGACAGCGTCTGAAGTCTGCCAATTCGCATTAGGCCTGCTTGGTCCACCACGCTTCTCAGAATGAGAGGTATATAGTCCACTAAAGCCATATCCCTCTCATTCTGAGAGAAGACCCGTGCCCAGCAGAGGGATATTGATGATGATGATGATGATGAATATGAAATATTTTAAACTCTTGACCACATTTAACCCATCTGTCACAGATATCACCCAGTTATAATTTTATTTAGCGTTGGGGTTGGGTGCGAAATTCAAGTTTTTCGCAAATTCTTCGGCTATAACTGACTGCCTCGTTAGTCTAGTGGTCCCATGCGCGACTGCTACGCAAGAGATCTTGGGTTCGATTACCAGGTCGAGCAAATTGTTATTGGGTTTTTCTAGTAGCAGCTCGGAGTCTGGATTTGTGCCCGGTAAATGGCAATAGGCTCGCCCCCTATTACATGGGACCTAAACATACCGGCGAAATGTGGGTGTACATTGGTACACCTCTGCCTAACCCTTCGGGGAATACAGGCGTGATGGTATGTATATCTTCGGCTTTAACACATTCTAGGTACATGGCAGTAGAAATTGCTACATCAACAGTATCTTTTTAACTTCCTCACGACGTTTTCCTTCACCGTTTTGAGAACAGCGGCGATGAAATAATTTAGAAAGCAAAGGGTGTCTGGGTTCGAACCTACGATCTATAACTCTTAAGTCGCGGCCATTACCGCTGGACCACCGCCGCTCTCGTTTATTTTCATATTTTGATCTAAAGTGGGATAACGTTAAAACGTTAGATCTACGTTGAAAGTGCCGACGCCGGCGCTGAATCAAGTGAAGGATCAGAAGTGGCCACTTCCAACCCTCCACTAAAGATCAAAGACATTTATAGGACGAAAATAGGCATTGTTACAGAAAATAATAAAAAATGTTATTTAACATTTTCGGCAAAATTAATCCTATAATCAAACTTCAAATTTCAAATTATATATTTTCCTGAATATGGGTATACATAAGATGATAAATAATATAGAAAAAGTTCTTAATACCATATCCTACCTTAACAGGTGTGCAAATATGTAGTAGTAAGAATGTTACAATAGTCTTATACTAACATCAAAATAATTATTATATAATTCTACTAAAACTTAACTAATTAATTACATTTATCATCTAAGTAGTCTTTGATTGAGAAAAAAGCTTTATCAATTAAGTACATCTTTAATTTATTTTTAAAGCAATTAAAATTCTTTGCTCCTTTTACATTTTTGGGTAGTTTATCATCCTTAGAAGCTCGGTGATTAAGTGAGCTTATTTTAACGTAAACGTAAAACGTATACGTAAGGTCGTAAGTATTTTTTTTTGCGTTTGTAATCATAAATTATATTATAAAAAGGAAAGATTTGATTGTTTGTTTGTTTTCATCGAATAGGCTCGAGAGTACTAGACCGATTTGAAAAATTCTTCCACCAATAGAAAGCTACATTATTCCTGAGTGACATAGGCGGAGTTTGGAATTGTGCCCGGTTAATGGCAATAGGCTCGCCACTATTACATGAGACCTAAACATACCAGCGAATTGCGGGTGATCATCAGTATACCTCTGCCTAACCCTTCGGGGAATACAGGCGTTATGGTATGTTAACTAAAAAAGGATAAGAAACGGGAAGTTGTGTTTTCATTTAATCTCCAGACATGCACAAACAAACAATTACTCATCCTTAATCAAAACAATACCAATCACGAGCGAGCTATCCCACACGTCAATATTTACAAAGAATCCCATTAAAATGCCATAACGATGATTAAAATCATTCATATGCCTAATTCGTCATTTCCATGACGAAATAGTTCAATAAAGCGTGCATGCTTTCATTCATCGAACGAACAGAGTTCCGCATTCGAATTTAAAATTAGAAAACCCTCACAACTACGTTTTAGAAGTGGAACTGTTTGGTAATTGCTGACTACTCAGTATAGTGGTCACAAGTGCAGATGCTAATCGTGAGCTCTTCGATTCGATTCTTAGGTATTGAATTTCTCTATGAAATTGTTAGAAATATAAAAAATATATGTATATATTCGAATTGTAGCCAATGTTCGGGCTCTGTGGCGTTCACTAGGAGAGGCCTACGTCTAAATGTGGTCGATTATAGGCTGATGATACTTAATAATTATATTATTATTTGAACTACGCATAGATTCATTCTTATATACACAACACATCCTGACCCAAAACCTTAGGCCATACAAGTATTTGTTTGGAAATAGAACCCGCAACCATAAGTGCTGAAGTCGGTTACTCAGCCACTGTACCTAAGATGTTGTCAATAGTCAACCAATAGTACTAACGCCATTTACAAATGACCTATTTGGTCGCGTTGCTGACTACATACTTAAGAGGAGTGTCCCTCGCGAACGCAACAATGTTGCACAGTTGTCGCTGTCTCTATCCCTCGCGATGCGAACGCGTGCCCGAGAGGAGAAACAACAACATTTTCACGCGTATTTCGTATGTTCCGAATTTTGGAGATTACTCCTATAATATTGCTAATATGTAAAAAAAAAATCTTGTAAAAAAATATTCACTATATTATCTGGGTTTCCTTCGAATCAGAATGTTTCTGTATTGATACATTGTCGAGAAATACTAGCATAAAGTTGGGCCGTTTTTCAACGAAAATTGCCAATCTTTGAGCTCGTGTAACTTTTTAACCGTATATTGAAATGAAATTTTATATTACAGAAACACGTATATTAATGATAAGATTGTTACTGCAAAATTTCAATGACTTTCATTGTTTAAAATTCAAGCAAGGGCCAAACTGCGTTTGTATGGGGCGCGAAGCGGATACTATCCTCTTAATGCAAAAAAAGTAATAATCTGTCATTGTCTGTCAAAATTGCCCGATCGTTCTCCTGAGTAGACAGAGGCATTTGTCATACCAACTGAGATCTATCATTTTTTTTCATGTAAGATCGCTATATACCTACTACGAATCTAACAAAAATCTAAATTTATTACCCAATCATTAACTTTAACGCATTTTATGATTCATCAACAATTTTTGTTATATATGCTTTCTTCATAAATTTTCGAAAACCCAAAATAAATGTAATAAAAGTCTCGCAAAAATGTATGCGGAACCCTAAAAAAACATCTGCACAATATCGATCTCTCGATCCGTCGATCACAGCGCATCACCGACCAACGCCGGCGGCTACCGAACGCGATGCACTAACACGCGTTAAATTTAGCCAGTCTTACACGCGATGTCAAAGATATCGTACGATAAACGCGTGATACAAAAAAATCTTAACTAGGCTGAATAGAAAAATCTCATTAAAGAAAAAAGTGACAGTGATTTGCGCGCGCATTTGTCAAGTGGTGATGACAGATTTAAAAGCAAATGGGCGCGCGCCAATCGTGATGATAAAACTTCTAAATAATCTGTGCTCATTGAGATAAATTGTTTCTAATTTCCCCATTCTCAATTTAAAATATGGCGCGAAAATCACGAATGAACGGAAACCGGCGAGTGATCATTGTTAACACATGTCGATTACCTTAGCACGGAAAAGCGATGTTTTTCATCGACGTTTAGGTACTCCGAGTTATTTTTATGAGTGAAAATCCAACGTATTCTGTTCTACACGTTGCGAGTTGGTTCAGTCACGCTGCGGTCGCGGTTTTGAAAGTTTATTATAAGTATCGGTTACCGTTCGGTCTTTAAAACGATGTCTCCGTGTTCCATTCGGTTTATATCGTAGTCTGTTTAGTGGTTGTCTGTGGTGGATTTTATTGTTGTACAAAAAGTACTTTGTTTTTTTTTTATTTCTCTGGATTTTCATCGGCTGTCCTTCGCGGACTTTTCTAAGATTCAGGTTAGTTTTTTTAATATGGTATGTTTTTATTTAAATTTAATTATAAGTTTTTACAATATTACTTAAATATATTATAGTAGTTACTTACACTATTTACATATTTTACAAAAAAAAAAAAAAAACACAAAAACAGCGGGCGCGACTAGGCGTCAAAGTACTCCTCGGCATCGCTGTCGTCCGGCATTGTGCCCAGAAGACTGGCAGCATTGCCACGTTGAATGGCAATGCTTATGCGCTCCCCTAGGAATAAGCCAGCCCTCTGATCACGCGAGGCGTCGACCAGTCTTCTAGATATTTCCTTGTAGAGAAGACGGGCACTCGGACCCCATGACCCAAGCGTTTCAACCCCAAACGGCTCAAACATATAGCTACCCGACAGGTTGCTATACTTGCGCCGTTTGAGAGTCTCCGCGGCAGCAGCAGCAGCGCCAGCGCAGCCAGCTGAGCTTGGAAGGTGGGATGGAGCAAGGGTGTCAACACAAGTTGCATCCCACACCAAAGGCCTACCCATTTTCCAAGGCAAAAGCGACATACCATCTGGTCTCTTCCCATCGTCACGTGACAAGCCATTAGGTTCTAAAACAGCTGGTACGCCGTCGGTGGCAAGAGCACGACGGAGGATATCGTTAATGCTGGCATGTCGTGCAATGCGGCCTGCACTTCTGCAACATGACAGGCCATGATATCCGAGGCTGTCGACAGCCTCGCCACAATGACAGCGATGCGGAGCAACACAAGGAGCGCCAAGGCGCAGGCAAGTAGCAAGCCGAAAAGTTGTATCATCCAACAAGGTCCCTATGTTGGATGAAGGAAGTGCCCGAAGCCAGAGACCTGATTCCCATTCACCCACAGCCATGAGACGAGCACGCTCCGCAGTATTGACTGACGTATTCAGAAGTTCTTTCCGTGTCAAACTGCAAAGCGGCGCATCCCATAGTCTCTGGGAAGATGTTTTTATTATTTATAATCTGTTGTTTAGAAATCAATTTTAGTTTATAATAATTATTATAGTGTTAGTAAAAAACTATTACATAAATTATGCACATAAAATTATTAAAGCAACATGTTATATGTTTTATCATCATGTTTTGTAAACCTGTGACGTTATTCACACGCCACGCCAATTAAATTAAATCAGCATTTTATTCAATGAGTGTATACAGACAAATATTATGTATATTACCATACTTTCTAAAAATATAAAATTACATAAAAACTGCGCTTTTTCATATATAATTACAGGCAAAATCTTCAGAGAAACTATAATAGTATTGTTAAGTACCTATATTTACAATTTATTTCTGAACTTTTATGGATGGATATGTTAATTAAGTAAGTAATTAATTTGTAGTTATAAATAATAAAATAACTTATGTACCTAGTTGATAAATTTAAATACCACTGAAGGTGAATACCTTAATATTCTTTTACGATTTTTCATATATATTACTTATAAAGATCTTTATTTAAATAACAAAATGCTTCCATGACAAGCTATGTACCTCGTTTTTATGCCAATCGTCGAATTGAAGTCTTCAATATCTTTGCAAATATCCAGAACGTTAATGCTGAACACTATTGCAGTGCAATTAAACTTCCTATTACCGGCACTTAAGAAACTTTAGGTCCATCATAAAGAAGGCATAACGATGCCCGCACTTACATTAATTAATTTACTTCAATTACATCACATTTCGGATTCCTTATACACGTACCTAATATCATCTCTCTATAAATGTCATGTCATCATCAATTAACCCTTCAATTACCTATTTACTTACAGACCCAATGAAAAATCGGTTTTCTTGTACTACACTATACGGAAAAGGTATTATTCAGCAAAACCCGTAAGGACCTATTTTATAAACTTTTTCCGATTAGAACAGTACCTACCTGTTGTTTTATTCTAACTGTGGATGATCAGATTTTAAATTTCATTCTTAATTATCATTCAAATAAATTAAAAAAAACAATTAGGTATGAAATCGGTCCACAGTCGGTGAATATCGCGTAACATAGTTCTACACAGTCGAAATGAAAACCTCCTACTTTTTCTTAATTCGGTTAAAAATACATGAAAATTATATTTTATAAACTCCCGATTTTAGAAAGCTTACGTCATTCCCATTCATTTCTTTCTACTCGTTTATCGATTTGAAAGTAACTTTGCAACGGACCATGCTCCCAAATCTTTCTCGACAATGTTACGAATAGTTATTTTCAGTTAATATACACCACTGCCTAGTGCCTACCCTTGTGTGGTAAATGAATAAACAAATGTTCTGAGTGAAGACATCAATTGGTTTTTTTAATGTTTGGAAGTGTGGATATGTTAAAAGAGTGAGGTACCAAATAGTTTGCGGTGTTTGAATAAATTTTGTAAACATTTGCAGAGCGTTGCGAACGATTTAGGTGCGCGTGCGTCAGTGATCTGTATCATTACTGTATCTTCCAGTTTTCCGGATGATTTTTAGAAGTTAGACATTTTGGGAGTTGGACATTTTGGGACTCAGAATTTTTGGGCTTTGGACATTTTGGGCTTTGGACATTTTGACACCGTTGGACATTTTAAGAATTGAACATTTTGACCCTCGACGTTTTTAAACATTGATTATTTCTTTTAATTTTTATTGACTGCCTCATTAGTGTAGTGGTCCTAAGCGCGACTGCTACGCTAGAGGTCCTGAGTTCGATCCTAAAGTCGAGCAGTGTTATTGAGTTTTTCTATGAAATTATCAGTAGCAATTCGGAGTCTGCAATTGTGCCCAGTTGATGGCAATAGGCTCGCCCCCTATTACATGGGACCTTAACATACCGACGAAGTGTGGGTGTACATTAGTACACCTCTGCCTAATCCTTCGGGGAATACAGGCATGATGGTATGTTATTTTATGAGTCGAAATAACTAACTGGCCTTCCCGACTCAATCAACGCCATTATCTTACACTAACAAGTGCTAATTAAGTAAGACATTTATATATATGGCGACTTATATAGCTCTTCTATATAAGCACAGGTAATTGGTTTACCTTTTACAATCATGCTCATTATACTTACTATAATCTGTGGCCTTAGTACTACCAATATATAATTGTTTTCGCGTGTTTGATGGTAGGCAAGGTATCACTTATCGCATCAAAAACATAGGTAACTGTAAAAAGCGACAAGTTTCCTAAAAACAGTTATAAAATAGCGGCGGTAGCCTAATGGCTAGGGCGTCGGACTGGCGATCATGTGGTTGCCGGTTCGAACCCCACCCATTGCACTACCGACGTGAACCCACTCGTAATACAAGCATTTAGCTTAGTACGAGGGGTTAACAAGAATACTAGTAATGTGCGACCCACATTGCTAGTAAGCTTTTTAAAACTGAAACGCTTTGATTGCAGTATGAATTTAAACTTTTCCATAGGAACAATTATTTTTGGGATAACTCGACAAACAAGCATATTTTTTAGAAAGATTTCACTAGTAAGAATTAAATAATGCGAATTTATAAATAATCAGACATAACTATTTGAGTATATAGATACTTAAACTATTCTTTCGCAGTCGCTCGAATTAGTTTTATATTCCAAAACTAGGTTCATGGAAATTATATTTACCTACATACAATCCAAAACCCTTACGCACCATAAACTCGACTATGGGGTTGCTAACCTCATGAAACAGAGTTCATAGTCATGAAATAAACTTTATAACTATAAATAGAAGGAAATTCACACTTCTTCTTCTTATCTTTATCTTCTTGTCGTGATAATGGCGAACCTTGGTATTAGATCATCAGATCATCAACCCCGTATGTTATCCCACTGCTGGGCACGGGTCTCCTCGTAGAATGAGAGGGACTAGGCTGTAGTCCACCACGCTAGCCTACTGCGGGTTGGCTGACTTGTCACGCCATCGAGTAAATCTCTCAAGCATGCAGGTTTCCTCACGATGGTTTCCTCCACCGTTTAAGCACGTGATAATAAGCCTATACTAGTCCACTGCTGGACGTTGGCCTCGCATAGTGTACGCCATTTCACCCTGTCCTCCACTTTGATAAAATAAGCGTTTGATAAATAATTAAATATTAACACGCACATGATTTAAAAAAGTCACAGTTGCTTGCGTCGAACTCGAGACCTTTGACATGGCAGTCCTATGGTTATACCACAAGGCAATCACTGCATATAAACCTATATATTACTCGTATATATAAATCTGTTTTAAAGTCTCGCCATTCTGCAGATTTAATTAGAAAATAAAAATCTGATATAGTAATTTAAAATATACCTTAGGTGTCTAAACAAAAAATTTTTTCACCAGGAGTTTTACAACAAACCTTTTAATAATATGAAAACGTTCAAACGATCGTATGGTTTAGGCCGAAATACAATTTCGAAAATCAACATCACTTTCTCACTGAGGCCGTCCAAATTGCATAATTAGCCGTAATTAGGAAGGTTATGGCAGACCTCCGCCCTACTTTCAAATTCCCCAGTTGTATTGCCAGTGCTAATTTGTCTGACACGTTCAGAATAGTAATGAATACCAATGGTGTTTCATATGCCATGCTCCGCACATACATCAAAGGTGGTAGAGTCTTGGTGAGTGATTTATTAGGAAAAGTTTATGAAATTGATATCATAGGTGACTATAGATGCCTATGGATGCTTGCAACACTAGGGGTATCACTCGCGCAAATGAGAAGGAAGGGAACTAGAAAAAACTGGAATCAGAGATAGCCTGGTGACATGCTGATACTTTAATGAATTTTCAAGTGAAGGTCTCGTGTTTGAAGTCAAAGCTCGCACCTCTGTACTTTCGACATCATGTGAGCATAAATTATAAAAAATATCGTGAGGTGCTGCCTCATTAATCTACTAGTCTTAAGCGAGCGACTGCCACTCTAGAGGTCTTGTGTTCTTCGATTCCTAGGTCGAGCAAAGTGTTTTTGTTATTGGGTTTTTCAGTGAAATTCTCAGCAGCAGCTTGAAGTCTTGATATGTGCCTGGTAAATGACAATAGACTCGCCCCCTATTACATGGGACCTAAGCTTGCCGGCTGACTGTGGGTGTACATTAAGTTAGTGGACGAATGTGTCTGATGATACGTGTCAGAAATAAGTATATCAATATATCGTACTACAAGTGGATACGACAGATCTTCGGGATCGATCGTCAGACCCGTCCGATCCGAATCGGTTCGATTATTTCATATTGTCTCACCGTTCAAACATTCCCTGGATTTCCACGAATATTTCAAAACCAAAATAAGCCAAATCAGTCTAGCCATTTTAGAGCGAGACTAACGAACAGCAATTAATTGTTATTGTTATAGAAACAACAAAGAAAATAATTATTTTAAGCTAATTGCCTGACAAACTGTAAGGTTTTAATCGACGCAATTTCACAAACACTTAATTTACAGGTACATTAAAAGTTATATACCAACGTGTTAGTAGACACGTGCCGGAAAGTTTCTGCCCTGTTTTGAAATTGAATTGTTGGTAAGGTTTACAAAACAAGTTATAAGATTTCCGTAACGTCATCCTCCGAGCCTTTGCCAACTATGTAAGGGTCGCCTTCCAGTCAAACGAGTTACGGTTGAATATCAGTATATACATGAAGGCACTGCTATCAAATCTCTACAAATAAATTATTGGGCAATACCAATCTTCGAATGAAAATCTGGTGACGCTTCAGATTGTCGTAGGTTTTTATATGACAACTGCGACCGAAGGCTTTACGTACTCTCCGAAGAACGGAGATATTTCGATGTGCTTATAATGAGCACTCTATAGACTGTTTTCTAAAGACCTAAATCCCTAAAGACCAGGGTCTATAACCAGTAGGTCCTACCCGTGATAACTTAGAGACCTAAACGTGGTCACTCACCATGGGACTGGTCGACAAATTCAAGGTTACTTAGCGTGCAATGGAGAGAACAATACTCGGAGTTTCTTTGGTGGATATAATTTGCAACAGAGTCATTCGCCTAAGAACTAAAGTCACCGTCATTGCGCGAAGAATAAGCACGCTGAAATGAAAGTGGCCTGGCCATGTCTGCAGACGGACAGACGATCATTGGAACAGACAAGTATTAGAGTGGAGACCGCGTTTGCGCAAACGTAGTGTGGGTCGCCCTGCGACACGATGGACCGATGATTTGAAGAATGTGTCTGGCAGCGGATGGATGCGAGCTGCCCAAGACCGGGATGGTTGGCGCCACGGAAGAGGTTGGCGCTCATTGGAGGAGGCCTACGTTCAGCAGTGGACGGCAATAGGCTGATAATAATATGATGATAATGATAGACTGTTTAGCGAATAATGGTTTGAAGAGAACGTAACTGAACTTGGCGAGACTAAATGCCTCGAGCAGGAGGAACAACTTACAAACTAAGCAACAAACTAAGGGCAACTTCTAACGGAGATTGGTACCGCTGGATTTGGGCTTAAATTATTTAGGGGCGAAATTAAAACTACTGGCTCAAGACAAAACCGGTTAGAGCAAGGATTGCGAAAGATTACCGTTACAATTACATTGTCTGACTATATATCGACCACAGCAAGCGTAGCTTAAACTTGTAGATTAAATTTCTTTCCATATATCCCCGTTTCTCTCTAAACGTCCATTACCAATTAAAAGCCACTGTATATTTATCATTGCTTTTATCACAGATCATGAACTTATGGATGTTGAGATTACAAAGAATAGCTAAATGCCACTCATCATCCAAAATTGATATTTACTATTTGGTTTTTCATAAAAAAAAACAGCCCTACCCAATATTACTTGTCCCTAAGTCTGTGTCCTGACGAATACTGGCCTATATTTAGAGTCGTCTGGCTCTAAATATAAATATAATGATGATTGATACATTATTAGTGTAGAACGTATGCGACGCCATCTGACCCCCTCCCTCCCTGAAAATCTGTTCAGTGGTTTAGTCATGAAAGGGAAAGGGAACAGGCATAGTAACATTCGCATTTATATTATTAATATTTGATACGTTAGATGTAGGCATGTTCTTTTATTATAATATTAAAAATTAAAATGATTCAGTGCATGTTTTATGAGTTTGCGACAAAACTTTCGGTACATTAACCATTGGTATTGGCTCTAAAAGTCACAAGTAATCGTAAAATAATTTGTAGGGACCATTTTATTTCTGTTCAGACTGATTTCAAATGATTTAATACAGGAAAGAGTTATCATAACAAATCTACTAAACGTCAGACAGGGAATATATACTACAGAATACGCGTTTACATAAACACATAAAATAACATACCATCACGCCTGAATTCCCCGAAGGGTTAGGCAGAGATGTACTAAACTATCATCATCTGAAAATGTGGAACCGAGCTAAAATTACGCAGGATGAGATCAGAGCATAGGCTGAAAATTAATTAGCTGTACGCTTTACAAAATAACTGAGTAACGTAAACAATTTTATATAGGTCACTACACCGAACCAAGTCTGCGTCACTGATTTAATCACGGTCGTTGCCCTCTTAAATATCTTATGGACTGCATTTACCGTCATTTCATAATCAACCCATTACATTGTCCCACTGCTGGGCACGGGTCTCCTCTCAGAACGAGAGGGATTAGGCTAAAGTCCACCACGCTAGCCCACTGCTGGTTGGCAGACTTCACACGCCGTCAAGAAAATCTCTCAGGCATGCAGGTTTCCTCACGATGTTTTCCTTCACCGTTTAAGCGCGTGATGATTAATTATTAATATGCACATGACTTCGAAAAGATAGAGGTGCGTGCCTTTGATTCGAACTCGAGATTTGTGACATGGCAGTCGAAAGGTCATATCACAAGGCTATCACTGCACTTTACCGTCTTTTGGGAAGGGTTAACTTAAAGATTCTAAGTCTCAATGTTCAAAAACCTTTCAGTCATTTCTGTGAATCCTAGATTCAGTTTGACTGATATCAAAACAGGAATAGGAGACTGCCTTATACTGTCAATTGGGACGGGTTAACTCAAAGCTTCTAGGTCTTCTCTTTTCTCATCTTCACTTCTCTCATCTTCAAAACCCCCTTTAGACATTACTGCATAAACATTGCATATATTCTACTATGATAAAGTTTAACTGCCTCTTTACCTTGTGGTCCTAAGTGCGACTGCTACGCATGAGGTCTTGGGTTCGATCTCCAGGTCGAGCAAAGTGTTTTTGGGAGTTTCTATGAAATTTTCGGTAACATCTCGGAATTTGGATATGTTCCGGGTGATTATAGTATTATATTAAACATAGCGGCGAAGTCTGGGTGTACGTTAGTACTCCTCTGCGTAACCCTTCGGAAAATAAAGGCGTGATGGTATGCAGTATAAATACGTATCAACATAATGAAATATACAAAAATTTATCAGCATAACCTAAGATTTACCCTTTTTTTGTTTTTTCAAATAGTTTTAGACACGGTAAATTTTGAAAAATAGACATGTATATTCCACTGACAAATCCCGTCTATTTTTAACTCCTAGATTCTGTTTGACTGCTATCAAAACAGTCTTCATGTTTTATCAGACTTCGAGGGCTTTCTGTGTGAGACTAAAAACTCCTTAGTAAGAGCTTACGTTTATTTATTGAAATATACACCCAACCCTAGGATGAATCTGCTAGTATCCAAAATTTACGACCGTTCTTGCTATTCTAATGAAACGGTCGCGATATGGATGCCCCAATAAAACGTAACGCGTTTAGTTTCATGTCGCAACCGCGTGTCAAGGTTGCGACGCTACGAATAGCATTAGTGCCAGCCCTAGATAACGATTAGCCGTATTGAAAGAAATTGCAGAAGGCATACTCATTCATTCAGCACTGGGATGTCTACAGCTGGCATGTATGCATGCATGAATGGGTCGGCTCGACCAGAAAAGTACTACCCACAGAATATCGACGTCAAGTAGCAATATGCATACTGTTGCGTTTCGTGCGGTGAGTGTGAAACGCCTCAGGCCCAATTCCTTCCTCATTCCCCCTGTCTTCTTCTTTTCTCCTTCCGCTCCATTTTCCTTGAATAGATTCGGCAACGCATCTGCAACTCCTTTGGTTTTGTAGATGTCCATGGGCGGCGATGACAATTTACAATCAGGTAGCTCGCCTGCTCGTTTGCCGAGTTATCCCATAAAAAAAAGAAGCCTAGTGATATGGCCGTCACCAAAAAGTCATATGCCTTACATCTAGCCATGTCCCTCTGTCGTTGGCAATCATGCGTATTATAGAAATTAATCATCACTAGCTTAATCAATGACAGAAAACATTGTGACAAAATTGCATGTCTTAATTTTTTCTTCGACGACCTATGAAATCTGCCAAGCCGCAGTAGGCTAGCATGGTGGACTATATAGCCTAGCCCCTCTTATTCTGAGTGGAGACCCGTCATATTACAAAACATCGTGTGTGTACTCGAATTATTGTGCTAAATGCGCCTTCTCCGTGTATCCGTTGAATTTTTCACCTGTTACATCGATATATGTGTTGCTGTCTGACAGTATTGATCTACCTACTTATGTAAGCTAGTAAGAGACTAGTTTTTGACCTATAACTTCTTCGACCAAGAATTATTGTCAACAGCATAACTTCGGCTTATAATGTTCGCACTGCTGGGACACACACAGGCCTCCTCTCGGTGAGAGGAAGTGGGCTGTAATCCATGCGGGCCCAGTGCGGGTTGGTAGATGTCACATGTCTTCGAATTTTTCGGTTCTAGGATATGCCGGTTTCCTCGCGATGTTTTCCTTCACCGTTTTGAGAGCAGTGGTGATGAAATAATTTACACGAAAGTAAAGCGCCTGTCTGGGTTCGAACCAACGACCTATAACTCGTAAATCGCGGCTGTTTCCACTGTGCCACCACCGCTCAACTGTCAACAGATACAAATGTTTTTATAGTTTATATTGTTTTATATTATTTGTATAAATATTTAAAAATTTAAATTAATATGTTGAAAAATAAATGGAAGAGGAGCGGAGTGTCTCGTTAGGCGGCCCGATCAAGGGTTTGATGCAGAAAGCGGTACTCCTGGACACGACACGTATCGTCGGGAGGTTCCTCTCGCTGGAGCCCTGATCACCGGTAGCTTGGAAACTGTTCCCAATACTCGGTGGGCTACTATTTTTTCATGGTTTTATATCTACAGGAATTTACGAGAAACGGCGAACCCGATCACCAATGTGCAATCTAATGATTGTCTTCAAAGAATAAGCTGTAAACTATTAACAGTTATTCTTTTTTTATGGGATAACTCGGCAAATGAACAGGCGAGCTACCCGATGATAAGACGTCGTCGCCGCCCATGGACATCTGCAAAGGTCTTGCAGGTTGTCGAGCCTATATTAGCAAAAGGGCGGGGAATGAAAAAAGGAGAAGAAAGGGGAGTGAGAGAGGAATTGGACTTCCGGCGCTCCACACTCACCGTACGAAACGCAACAGTATACTACTGCTACTTGACGTCGATATTCTGTGGGAGGGTAGTACTCTATGAATAAAAAGCTATTATTTATTGTTCTAGATTCCAATGCAGTCTATTACCTATTTATTATATAGATGACACAATAAACTGGCACAGCCGCAGTCATTGGAATGTTTATCTGGGACTACAGTTGTGATCGCAATCGCGTAGATTTATTGCGTTATCGTTGGTATATTTATTAAATCCATCTCAACTGATTGTTCCTTTATGTACATATGTATGTATATATGTACTAGCTGCCCCACAGGCGTTGTCCTGTCTAAGCTATGAATATTTAATTCAAACTGGAATAAATCATTTAAAAAATAACGCGGTATGTAAAAATTGTCGTACAGTTTTCCTAAACGTTCCAATTTTCTACGCAATTTTCCTATTCTTTCCTTTTCGTGAGAACCTTCACAAAGAGTATGAGAATACTTTAGAAAAGTTGATTGAAACCGGTAAAGTCGTTCAAGTCATGGCGTGACCAAGGAAAAGGGATTCATTTTTATATTACACAGATAGTCGTTGTCGGATGGAGGGGTAGAGGGAGACCAAAGAAAAGATGGATTGTGTGAAGGCAGATATGATGGAAATTGATGAGATGACTAACAGGGATGAATGGAAGAAAAGAACAGGCTGCGCCGACCCCAAATAAATTGAGACGTCCGTCTCCTAGCCTTTTCCAAATTATGGTAGGATTACTTACTTAATAAAGTTTATTCTATTCTATTCTATTCTATAACCAGATGCGGCTGAATATAAGTATTTTACACGCGATACCATCAGATCACAGCAACACAATTTCTGAGTAACAACGATATTCAAAAGATTGCCAGGCTTAATGGGCTTCTGACTCTACCAGGGAGAAATGGGGTCAACAACTGCAAAAGCTGTATAGTGGCTACACCTCTGGCTAACCAAGGTGGGTTATATTTTATATAAAAAGTTCAAGGTTCACGGTCAAGGTCAGTGCTGTAACTAGCTTTTTTGCGTCAACTTCTGGAACTGCGCTCTTCAAATAGGTTCTGGTCTAGTAATTTCTACGCCCTTCAAGGTCTGTGCCCTATGCCTGGGCATCGCTGTCACAATCCTAGATAGGCACTGGACAAGGCCACTAATAATTAAATTACTTTTACGTGTTGATTTTGTCTGCCTCATTAATCCAGTGGTCCGAAGCGCGACTGCTACGCTAGAGGTCCTGGGTTCGATCGCCAGGTCGAGCAAAGTGTTATTAGGTTTTTCTATGACATTCTCAGTAGCAGCTCGGAGTCCGGATTTGTGCCCGGTTAATGGCAATAGGTTCGCCCCCTATTACATGGGAACTAAACATACTGGCGAAATGTGGGTGTACATTAGGTAAAATCGGTTTACTATTTGTAGTCTATGTTAGGTTACTCAGTTTACAAATACACATAAAGTTATTTAAAGCAACCAAATCAAACGGATTACCAAGAAACTCGTTACTAATATGCCAACATCCTGCTTATATTATGCAGAATCCAAATATCTTTGAAGGTACCCCATAAAACAATTACGTGCACTTTCCGATACTAAAACGTGTAAAATGTAATTACGATAATATATCAATTTTCAGAATGATTAAATAAACACCAGGTGCAGGCGCCAGCAGGTCAAGGTATACAAAACTGTCAAATTTCTCCAAATGATTTTAAACCTTAAATTGAAGTGGAAGTTAAGAATATAATTGATAGGAACACCTCCCTCAAAAATGAGCTTGCAGAACTGCACATTCAACATATGGACTTACTCGATCAACATGACCAATTAAACAAATTAGTGTCATCATTCCAAGAATGTAGTGATATCCATGAATTGGCCCTTAGACGTATATCAGATCTACAGGTGGAATTGAGCACTGCACATAAGGCCATTGCTCAGTTGGAATCGGTAAAGGCCTGCGAACAGTCTTCTACCACCCAGAGGCTGTTCAATGAGTTGGTTGGTGGTGGCTCTGCCCCTGTGTGCCCACCTACACTAACCACAATTGACCTTACTGGTGATGATTCTGTAATACAAAGGCCATTATTACTAAGTCATAATAAGTTGAAAAAGTATGTTAAAATTAAAAGGTTTATTAGACGGCATCAACTAGTTTTAAAAAAAATACAGCATACTAAATCTATCCTTAGTTTACGTAGAGAGCGCATTAAATTAGTAACTAAATTAAATGAATGTACCTTGCAATTAGACAACTGTAGAACTATGTATGATGTAGACACACAGCTGTTACATAAAGAGTTATTGTGTAAGGAAAGTATGTTGCAAGATATATTTGCCAGGTATGAAGCGTCACAACAACAACTTAGTGAACGCATGCTGGAGGCCAGTGAGTTGATGGATATTGTAAAGTACAATGCTGAGAGATTTGAATCCTTAACCAACAATCTCTCATGTAACTGTGATCACTCTGCTCCGCCTCCTGAGCTCCAGCAAGTATCTCCATTACCCGAGTTAGCTCAACCTGTGTCAGCTTGTCAGCATATCGAGCCAAATTATAAATGTTTAGTTTATTCTGATAAGATAGGAGTTAATTTAGGATCCATACTACAGAATAATATGAGTTATAGTGTAACAAACCACTGTCATCACAATATGCACTTTAACCAAATTGTTGACAAGATTGTAAACTCAGATATAAATAGACAATCACATATTGTATTATTGATAGGAAATAGTATTGGGCTAAAAAAATTTGATATTATTAATGGTATCTCCACCTTACTAAATTTGAATGTTGGTAAAATTATGATATGTGCTTTGCCTTACTCCCATCTGTTATCTGATAAAGAAAATGACTATATTCATAAATTAAACAGTATTATTTATATGTTGACATGTCGTCATGGTGATAAATTGTTATATTTTGATACAAACAAGTTTGTTAGTGGCTTTGAATTATCTGGCGAAGCTATGTTTCTTCCCAGAAAATGTAAACATTTGATGGCAACTTTGATAGCCTATAATATTCAATCTGTGATAGATAGTATACCAAAGATTAGGTTAGTTAGTTTTAGTGACGAATCAGTATTATGTAGCTACTCTAATGATACTGTGATAGACTGTTTAAACTTACCCAACCGACAATAGAGAGGCATACCGATAGTGTTGTTCTGTACCACCAGAACATAAATCGCTTCTCTGGCAAAATCCTAGTTGTTGAACTGTTATTAGATAAATATTGCATTGATATTTTATGTTTTTGTGAAACCTGGTTAAAACCTGACACAATGCAATTTAATGTTAATAACTTCATGGTTGCCAGTGCGTACAATAGAATATCAGCGGCGGGTGGTGGAACCTTGATTCTTTGTAACCGTAATCATAAGTTCAAGGAACGAAAGGACATCACTTCATGCTCTGTTGATCGCTTATGTGAGATAGCTTGTGCTGAAGTAGATAACTATATTATTATATGTGTTTATAGGCCACCTTCTTCAAGTTTTTCTACATTCTTGACAGTAATGGAAGATGTTCTTAGAAAAGTTTTTAAAAGTAAGAAATATATCTTTGTTTGTGGTGATTTTAACATTGATTTTTTAATAGAATCGTCAGATAAATATCAATTATTAGCCTTGTTTAGTTCTTTTAATTTAGAACATATTTTTAACGAACCAACTAGGATTACTGTTAATTCCAATACTTGTATTGATAATATTTTTTCAAATTGTGCAGTTCAAGACTCTTTACTAGTTAGCGGTGTTAGATCAGATCACATGGGACAGTTGATATCTATTGAGACTAACAAAAGTCCACTTACTAAAAAAAATATCTCAGTTAGATCTCTAACGGAAAATAAACTACGTTCAATGCAGGAATTAGTTAAAATGCAATTGTGTAACACTGATTTTACTTCGAAAGACCCCGACACTAATTACAACAAACTGTTCAATATAATATGTGAGTCATTTAACAAGTCATGCCCTCTTAGAAAGGCTTCACATCGTAAAAATGGTAAATTTAATGAATGGGCCACAGACGGCATTAGGAAAAGTAGAGATGTGCTTTATAATCTGTATTATGAAAAATCTCTAACCTCTGATATAAGTTTTCATAATTATGTGCGAAATTATTCTAAATGTTTTAAAAAAGTATGCATTGAAGCAAAATCTAAACTTATCAGTCGTCAAATAAACAAATTCGATAATAAAATTAAAACAGTATGGAAGATAATAAATTCGGAAAGGGGCATCAACAATAAACAGGAATCAGAACTTAATTTAAAATTAAACAACAAAGTAATTTCAAACAAAGTAGAAGTCTTAAAAGCTTTTGAACAATATTTCACTAATATTCCGATCGAGGTCACGAACTCTTTACATTCGTCCTCATCGTTAGCAGAATCTCTAGCTAAGAATTTTTTCAATAGAGAAATACCAAATTTTAAATTTAGTCAAGTGTCTCCCCTTACGGTCAATAAAGCTTTTAATAGTCTTAATATGAAAAATACCGAAGACCTATGGGGCATATCTGTTAGATTACTGAAGTCGATTATTGACGATATCGCACCTACCCTTGCAAATTTATTTAATCTTTGTATTAAGACAGGAAGCTTTCCAGACCTAATGAAGCAAAGTAAAGTCATTCCAATTTTCAAATCAGGCTGTAAGGCGGATCCTTGTAATTATAGGCCCATTTCTGTTCTCCCTGCTTTAAGTAAAATATTTGAAAAACTCATGCTTAATCAAATGATGGCACATTTTCACGTTAATAAGATCTTACATAATGAACAGTTTGGCTTCACGAAGGGTAGGTCAACATCTGATGCAGGCACGAAATTAGTCTCTCATATTTTAGAGGCTTGGGAAGGATCACAGGATGCCCTAGGTATCTTCTGTGATCTTTCCAAAGCTTTCGATTGCGTTGATCACGACACGCTTATCCGTAAATTAGACTACTACGGAATAAGGGGGCTATCTTTGGAGCTTGTGTCTTCCTATCTTTCGAAGAGGCGACAAAAAGTGGGCATTAATGGAGTCACATCTCCCGGGTCTGTAGTTAAAATGGGGGTTCCGCATGGCTCTATCTTAGGCCCTTTCCTTTTCTTAGCATATATAAATGACCTCCCCTATATGATGTCTGAGATTTCTAATATAGTGCTATTTGCTGACGATACTTCACTTATATTTAAGATTGAACGGAATGATAGCAATCTTTTTAGTGTAAATGAGAGCCTAAAATCACTATCTAACTGGTTTGCTGCTAATAATTTACTACTTAATGCTAGCAAAACAAAATGTTTAGAATTCTCATTACCAAATGTACCACAAGTTGAAACTAATTTAATTCTTGAAGGCAGCAAACTCAATCTAATCAACGAAACTGTTTTTTTAGGTATAACGGTTGATAGTAAGTTGCAATGGGGTGCTCACATCTCAGCCCTGTCTCGCAGATTAAGTTCCGCAGCATATGCAGTTAGGAAAATTAGGCAGATCACTGACGTAGCTACTGCTAGACTTGTATACTTCGCTTACTTTCACAGCATTATGTCATACGGTATTCTGCTGTGGGGATCAGCTGCTGACGTAGATTCTATTTTCATCTTGCAGAAAAGGGCCATCCGCGCAATCTACAATATGGACCCTCGCGATTCCCTTAGAGAAGTCTTCAAGAACGTCAGTATACTAACGCTGCCGTCACTTTATATTTTAGAAAACATCATGTATATCCGCAAAAACCTGCATATGTTCAGCATAAATAGCGACTTTCACAACCATAATACTAGAAATAAACATAAAATAGTGGTACCTAAATTTAGATTAACTAAAACCAATAAATCATTTCTAGGAAATTGTGTGCGTTTTTACAATAAACTTCCAAAATCTGTCACCGATCTCACCGGTAAGAAATTTAAAAATTATGTTAAATCGGTCCTTGTTAAGAAAGCATATTACAAAATCAAGGACTACGTTGATGATAAAAATGTGTGGTGTTAAAATACGGGTGCACTTGTGGTCTCCCTGGCAACCTGAGGTTACTTTATTCACTTTCAATTATCTTGTATATTGTTTACCACTTTATATAAACAGGAACTGTAAATGTGAGTGCATCGTAGCCATTTATGTCTAAGTAGTTTATAGTTATCCTAGTTCATATTTTTGATGATGTGTATTCTTACACATAGTGTATCTGTTTTAGTTTGACATTGCGTTCTCATTTGCTGAGAACCTTCTTGTAATTTTAGTCCCGACTTCAGGCTAATTATGACATAAACCTCCAATGCACTCACATCCTGTTATCGGCATAATGTACCAGCAAATTATGTTAAAACAATATATTTTAAAAGAGTGTCTATGGAGTTTCTTGCCGGATTCTTCTCCATGAGATCAACTTTTTGGAACCGTGCAACTAGAGTCAATAACGTTTCATAAACGCTTGTGAAAGCTTATTTGAAATAAAAACATTTGATTTGATTTGATTTGAAATTGTTGAAGATAAAGTTCAAAATCAACTGAGAAAATTTGTCATTTTGTGGTAATTTGATGTGCTGGCCACCGTACATGGTCTAAAAGCAGTTCCAAATATCTATATAACATACCGTCAAGCATTTATTTATAGAAGGGTTTGGCAGAGGAATAGAGTTATGCTAGGTGTCATGTAATAGGGGGCGAGCCTATTGCCATTCACCAGGCACAAAAAACTCCGAGTTGCAACTGAGAGTTTCATTAAAAAAATCTAACTACATTTTGCTCGACGTGGGAATCTCACCCAAGACCTCCAGCGTTGCAGTCGCGCTTAAAACCAAAAGACTATAACTATAAGAAGTTGTTTGTTGTTTTTTTCTACAAAAAAGCTTACTAGCAATGTGGGTCACTCATTACTAGTAATCTGGTTAACCCCTCGTGCTAAGCTAAATGCTTGTGTTACGAGTGGGCTCACGTCGGTAGTACAATGGATGGGTTTCGAACCGGCAACTACATGATCGCAAGTCTGACGCCCTAGCCATTAGGCTACCGCCGCTTCAAACAGTTCTACAGTTTTTTGTCAATTTCATTAAAAATCAATTCCCGCATGTATACATCATCACTTTTTTATTTTTGTATGTTTGTGTCAAGACAAAGTTTGTTTAGATATTTTTTTTTAACCGGAAAAATCAGAAATGTTGAGAAAATGTATGTAGGCAAAGAAGCTGTGCACGGGCGGCTAATTATCTATAAAAAAATAATATTTCTTCTGAAAAAATCGAGCCCGCGAGTCGGCCACAGCGCTGCACCAATTTTGGCTTCGTACAATCTATATATCTCACAGCCCAGACCTTCATGAACAATATAAACATATTTTTGTATCCATTGCCAGTCGTAAAATTACCAAATTCAAAAACAATATGCTTGTATGACGTCAGAGCTAATCATTGAGCGTGGATTCTGTGTAATCAGCAATTGAACGCCTTAAGATGATAGTACTGTGGTTTTATAGTATTTTCATTGCTCATACATTTTATGATAATCATACATACTACTAGCGCAGTGATAGCCTTGTGATATGACCATTGGACTGCCAAGTCAAAGGTATCGAGATCGAATCCAAGGCACGCACCTCTATCTCTTCAAAGTCATGTATTTATCACGCGCTTAAACGGTGAAGGAAAACATCGTGAGGAAACCCGCATGCCTGTGAGATTTTCTTGACGACATGTGAAGTCTGCCAACCCCCAGTAGGCTAGCGTGGTGGACAATAGCCTAATCCCTCCCGTTTTGAGAGGAGACCCGTGCCCAAGTGGGACAATGTAATGGGTTGATTGTATAATCAGCCTATAATTTTTCTACTGCTGGGTGAGATGGAGGGTGGATGAGAGTTTATTCTCTCGGTGAGAGGAAGGGGGCGTAATGCACCACGCGGGCCCAGTGTAGGTTGGTACTCGTAAATGTCACATGTCTTCGAATTTTTGGCGGTTTCCTCACGATGTTTTCCTTCACCGTTTTTGGAGCTGTGCTGATAAAATAATTGTCACAAAGGCACCACCGCTCTCGTTTCTTGATTTTTTTTTGTGTATCTGTTCATTACGAAGAAACGCAATCCTTTAGCGCGTCAATCCACCGGGACCCGGTAATGTCAAAACGGCCGCATCTGTCACCCGACCGGCTCCCGGTCGATCGGCACTTGTCTCAGTTTATTCTAATAAGACCCGCCAAAACTATATCGATCTTGTTCTAACTTATATGATAACATAGAAAAAAGACAAGGTAGGCATTAGAAACCCATCTGACGTTGCTCTAACGAACGTCAGTCCGATATCAACTTCTAAAGTTGCCGGTTTAAAAATGTCTTCGCGGGGTTTTTAGTGCGTCGTATTTGGACTAATAAAATAATATTTTTCATCGAGTGAGTGAGTGTTTAAATGCAGAGAACATGAATTGGTAAATATTAAACAGTTTACAATTGATATATTGTAGTATTGCGAAGGTTTTGAACGAAAATTTTTAATTTCAACAAACAAAGACGGACATCCTGCAACATCGCAACTTTACATTTTCACTTATTTTGAAATAAATATACATTAACTATAACGAAATATCAATAGTATCATGTCTTAAATATGTAATAGTATACTTTACTAGTGTTTTATTTGCAATTTATTGATTAAAAAATACAAAATATTGAATTGAATATCGGCCGGCCACGATCGACCGGGAGCCGGTCGGTTGCCACACCGAGTGTTTTGGTCAAGGTCAGCGCGGCGGCCATTTTTATTAGTAAGAGTAAGGAGTTCGATTAGTATGGATTAGGCTTCCGTGGATTCGATATTTGTTAGAAATACAAACAAAATACGATTCTTTTGTTGTGGTTTTGTTTTACATATTAATTTTGTCATATCATCTTCACATGCGTACATAAAACATTAAGTACGATTTATAGAGCCGTAAAATGAGACACCTTCTTTTTTAAAGTCGGTAATTTTTTTGTATATACATAATATAGTATATAATATAATAAAAACAATCTAATACCATTACATATTACATACATTCTAATTCAATTTAACTTTCAAACAAAAGTGCAAGTGTGACTGCCCACTGAAGCCTTATCCATACTTACATAGCATCATTTGACACTTTTTGTCGTAAAATTATCTGGTTTCGTCGTATTTTGTTATTTTTTTCTAAAAAGTTTTTGAAAGGCAACATGCCTTTTTCTGGTTTATTTTCACTTATAAACTTCATCTAGTTGCAGATTATAAATTTATATTTAGAATAAATGCAACAGAATTTGAATTGTAGTACAAAGTTTGAGAGGACTACTTTTAACGGAAATTTTCAAGTGGTTTGTTTTGAAACGATAAATATTCAACTAAACACTTGAGACAGCCGAACTTTTGTCTGCGATAAGCACGTGGACCATACTTTAACATAAACAGTTACTCGACGCCGCTTGACTCACAGCGTTCTCAGAATTGAACAATAAACAATACCCTTTTTTTGCTATCCGCTTCGGTCAGCATAAATTAGGCATGTTATTGTATAGCTTGTGGTTTGAAAAAAATGTATGGGAAGATGTGTTTTTTTTAATTTCTATGTGTAAATTATATATTATCGTGTAAATAAAACAAAAGATTCTCATGAACAATTATGTATTTTTTTATTTTTTTACTGGTTTTTAAAAGAAAATGGAATAAATTCGCTTACCCAATTTTGAAATCTGATTCATAATATCTATAAATGTTGAGTTGCACTAAATTATTCATAATATGATAGCTTAATTAACAAGGATTCGATTGACATACGGTTTATGTATAGCTACCATACAAATATTTAGAGATATCATTGTTGTAATCCGCGCCGACGTACTTCGCGGGGACCACCCACGAAGGCCCCGCCATACGTCATCAAATTCGCAAAATGGCCGCGTCGCATAAGGGTTCCTAACAGCCCTATTAGAACTTCACGAACAAACACACACAATACACCTTTAATTTTACGAAATACTAACCTTAAAATTACAACGCTGGCAATCTGTCGATCAGTTATTGAGCAATTCTCACACAAACATACATGATTTAAGAATACTTCGCACTCCAACCTGTTCCCATCGATGCGCTATCGTTAACAAATCAAGGCTTCCACAAATTTACTACAGATTATAACAAATCAATTCAATTTTACTACACACGAACTCATCTGGGTGAAAAAGTTATTTGTAAGGCTGCCTGTCCACCGTATCAAAGATGAATCAAATAATTTTTCGTTTATAAAATTTTTTCACTTCCAATTCACTTCCTAACGACGTAGATAATACACAAGTTTGAGACAGCCGAGACAAAAAATAAAAAAAACGCTAACAGAGCAAAGAAGTAGAGCCAGGAAGTGAAGCCAGGAAAGCGAAGATAAACAAGCGAGATTCTGTCGGTGTTAACAGTTCACGAAATACGAAAATAATACTTATTAAATAATAATAGAGTTGACATTAGTGCATGCTCCTATTGTAGGTACCGATGAGGAATTGTCACAGTGACTGACATGCATGTCATGCACTCCAGTTACACTACAATGAGCGTTTTCCTTCCAAGTACATTCCGCTGCTTCACTTGATCCTTCGCTCTACTCCGCTTCCTCGCATCGCTCCGGTGTACAAGCAACCTAATACTGTTGTTCGACTTAAAACAGGAAATGTATGAAAAAATCAAATAAACAGCTTTAATATAAATATCTGGCTACCAGTTTTGGCACCTCGGGCAGTTTCATCACGTCTTTATGTACTAATAAATAGCTGACCGTTGTTTATGTTACAATTGGAAACAATTATGTATCACGTTGAAAGAACTTTTTAGTTATTTATCTTTTTTGGCACCATCTCTTTTGTAACAATAGTCAGATTGCTTGTTTTTACGAAATATACAGGGTGGTAACGATAAGCCGTTAAATAGATTATCAAAGTTACGATCATAGGGCATTGGATTAACACACTATAGTGGCAGTGGGCTGGCCATATTTGTAGAAGAACCGACAATCGCTGGAGTAGACGTGTTCTCGGGTGGAGACCGTGACTTGGCAATCGTAGTGTAGGACGCCCTCCGGCAAGATGGAGAGATGATTTGCGAAAGGTTGCTGGCAGAAGCTGGATGCGAAAAGTGGAGGACAGGGTGAAATGGCGCACACTAGGGGAGGTCTACATTCAGCAGTGGAATGATATAGGCTGATGATGAACAATCATACATCATCTCAGAGCTATCGAGCTATCGAAAGCTCGACTGACAAGATAAGGCGTAGTTAACTAATACATGTGTGCGTGTAATTGTGTGTGGTACACGACATGGCGTAGTTTAGCCGGCCTCACTTCTTTGTTCGCAAACTTTTTATTTGATCTGAGACCAATATAATAAAATTACGTATCTTACGCAGACACAAACGATGTATTTATTTTATTTTAAGAAAGCTTACAGACTAATACAATAATAGTAATATAAAAAAAAACTAGATAAACCATTTGCAAACAAGAAGCCTTCACAGTTCCAGTGCCTGAAATACACGAAATTGTATGCGGTTTGCAATAGCTAGAAGTCTTACATAAAATATGTTGCATTTTTATCTTGATACGCTGCCTAGGGATTTCAAAAATTCTTTTGGGAAGCAACTGAAGTCACAGGCAACAACTAGTGCGACAATAAATAAAATAATATATTTTTTTTTATTTATAAAAGAAGCATTTTAAAGTAGGAATTGGTACTCGTAAATATAACAAAAAAAAACAGCCCATACAAATTAAATTGATGAGCTGACAAAAACTTGTACTGAAAGCCGTTTTCTTTGTTGTTTTTTTTTTTGTATGTCATTTATATGAATTATTTATGGTTTGTTAGTCATCTACACGTAATAAATAATAAATATGAAGCATCCGTTAGTATATTTTATTGAAACTTATCACAATTCGCGTAGTTAAAATATGATAATATAGCTTTCCGCTCGCAGCTTCGCCCGCGTTTTAACAGCTTGGGTTATTATATTATTGCACTTTTATTAGGGATGCCTTTTTTCCCTATTTTGTTAAAATGTTATAGTGCCTATGTCACTCAGTGAAGATGCAGCTTTCTAATGGTGAAAGAATTTTTGATATTGGTCCAGTAGTTTTTGTGTGAAAACATTACAAACATACATACAAAAACACAAATGTTTCCTCTTTATAATATTTAACACTGCACTCATAAACCCATCCAATTTACAAACGGGTCAAGTTCTAGTTAACAGTTCAACTAGTTCCACATAACCTTGCATTGAATGGCATTTGGAAAAACTTGCGTAAAGAGTTCTAACATCAAATAAACTTTTTTATTTTTAACCCGTTGAAGGAATGCGTACTTTGTGGTATAAATAGGCACGCACGGGTTAACATCCCACTTTATAGATTGAAGTGTTGATAGATTGTATCAGGTTAGATACCTGTAGAGGCTAAATCACAAGGTTAATAATATAGTATATACTACATATTTATTATATAGTAGATAAGTACTATGTACGATATGGGCCTTGTACTCCAACGATATAGGTACGTTACCCGCTCTCTAAAATGGCAACAATAAATCAAGGCAATTGCCCGGATCGCGTTTAGTTACGCACCAACCAGCGTTACGATTGACCAACTAGAATGCAGCACTTAATCGTAACGTAACTAAAGATGTATATTCGTCTCTTTGTAACAACAGGTACACCGTGAGGTGGCTTTTGTTTTGTTTCTCTTTCTTCGCACATATTAGCCGCTATCTAATATTTGTTCTGTTTTTGATAGCCGTAATGTTCGTGAATAACGCATCTATATAATAATACGTCTTTGTTGTAGCCCGAATTAAATAACAATTCCTCCCCCAATCCCCTTCCTTCTCCTTTTCTCCTTCCCCTCCCTTTCCCTAAATAGGCTCGGCAACGCACCTGCAACTCCTTTGGTTTTGCAGATGTCCATGGGCGGCGATGACTACTTACCATCAGGTAGCTCGCCTGCTCGTTTGCCGAGTTATCCCATAAAAAAAAAAAAACAACCTATGAAGACTCTCAAAAGCCTCCTTTCTTGCCCGTGCAAGTAAAGATATTGGCTAAGAATATAAAACTTACTTTAGCACGCGTGAAGATCACTACATATTATAAAAAAAAGTCCCCCGCTGCCTGTGTCTGTCTGTTCGCGGTAAATTCAAAAACTACTGAACGGATTTTCATGCAGTTTTGACTAATAGATAGAGTGACTCATGAGGAAGGTTTAAGTGGTTTTGTGTAAAATTGGTTGAAATATGATGATAAAGGTATACAGCCCTGCGAAGCCGGGTCGGGTCGCTAGTAGGATCGAATATGCCACCTGGCTAGCTACCACCTTATATTATTATGTTAGACCGACAAGTAGTCTTTCGTTATGTGTATGTAAATATGTCATCATTATCATAACAGCCAAAATAAATCCACTGCTGAACAAAGGTTCCCATAGACTTCCAAATTCCACAAGCAATTACCAGTAGTGCTTATAATATGCCACCTGCATCCGAAGACTCCTAGCGACCTTTACTTGAGCATCTACCCGACTTTTTGGAAGCCGCTGCATTTTCCAGTACGTGGTTTCCACCCCAGAACCTTTTTGGCCCAACTATGTAGGCGTAAAAGTATATTTACTTGAATTAAAAATAAGTTTACATATTAAAATAACAGCAGAATGTGACTACCTAATCATGATCAATTGGCGGGCGATTATTATTTCTTGAGAATCCAGCTAAGCTATCTGCGTGAATGTCATGTGTGCTTCTCATGTTGACGAGTTTACGCAACCGTGGAATGGGAGAATTAGCGCCAAATTTCGTACGTCGAAGTGGGGGGGCCAATGGCGTTACAGGTTTCCGAGGACGATTACGGGGTACTCTGGAAGCAATTTTACTTAAAAGCTCAGAGGAATCAATTTTATTATTTAGTAGTTTGTTAATAAACCTAAGGTCTAGGAGGTCCCTTCGATGTTCGAGAGTGGTCATGTTGAACTGCACCAATTTAGAAGCATAGGATATCTTATGGATAGGCGTAAAAGTATATTTACTTGAATTGCTGCTTCCCTCCGCAACCGGCGCGTGTGTATGAAAAGATGTATGAATGTGGAAGAAGCGAAAGAGATATGCAAGAGTCGTAGCAAGTGGCAGTCCATAGTTTCTGCCTACCCCTGTGGGAAAAAGGCGTGAGTGTATGTATGTATGTATGTATGCTGCTTCCCTTAATTTGTCATAGACAATGCATGTGTATGCATCGACAAATGATGTGCGCAAGCTTACTATTATACAACACTATATTATTATGTATTATTATTTATGGTATACACCTTTCTTATCGATTTTATAACTATTTTTTAATTTATTTTATATATAAGTATTTATTAATATTTTTTATATTTAACTCCTCAGTTTCGTAACTGGCCGTGGTTTCACTAATATATGGCCTATCTGAAAATCAGTGCTGCGGCATTTTATTATGTCGTAGCAATATGCTGAGATAGGGCCTGTTCGGTTCTCATGCAGGGCTTTTTGTTCTGTTTTCTCAAACTGTTTTGGTTATTTCTTTTGGTCTCCTGCGTGTGGCCGAATAAATATTTTTCTTTCTTTCTTTCTAATTGAGTGCTCTATCTTAGATATTATTTACGTTTTCAAACAAAGTTAAAAAATTTCCTGGCATCACTGATTATGCCAATATTATGCTACACTATTCAACTTACTATAGGGTAAAGGTTAACGACCTGTCACTCTGTAATAAGCACTCATATACATAGATGTCGCTCTACACGCAACGGAATTTCCCATTAGGGGGTGTTGGCATTTCAAGTGACAATTCACAGGAGTTCCGACGCCAGTCTGCTCGAGTTTCAAATGTAAATATACCTAAGAACACAGTATACAGCTTAATTTAAGTATATCTAGGTATTATGGGAGACAATTATGACACAAGTTCCTTATTTGATTATGTTTTAAGATTTTTCCGGGAAGAGCACCCAAACGTATGGCACCCAGGTGAACACCAATATTTTTATGGTTGTTTTTCACTGAAAAATATAATCATTTTTGATTCCTCAAACAGCACCTACTTTCTAGAGATTTTGTTATATTGCTCTGAAAAAATATGATGATAAGTTTATTTTTCCTATTAATAAAATAAAGTAATTTTTGTAATATGAAAATCCGTATTGACTTTTTTATAGTACGCCAAATCTATCTATCTGGGGTCTCTAAACATTCGCAACCCTCTCAACGATTATCAGAATACTTCGGAGATCTAAAGGATAACCCCCCTTCTTTGATTTTCCAATTATACTGACCTTTCCATTCCTCGCAGTCATTGTCCTATATAATTTTACATTAGATCAGTATACTTAAAAATATATTTAATGACTTAAGAACATGCTTTACTGTGGTAGTAAAATATATGGGTAGTAAAAATTGCGCGCTTAACCGCGGCTTTCCACCGATTTTACTATCCAATAAAACAATCATAGCGATTTCGACGGAACATTGTTATAGTACTTACTATATGTAATGGATAAACTAGTATAAATATATGAATCTATCCTGAAATTTACATCATTTCATGTAAAAATAAGTTCCTTCTACCACCAAAAGCAATAGTCTAGTGAAGTGACAACGAAACAATAGCACGTGTGCCATTTTTGGCAGGTGACAAACATTTTGGTTCTTAGGGATTTAAAAAACTTACCTTTGGTACCTTACCTTCTTTGCCTACATGAATAGGCAGAGAAATATAAGTTATACCTACCTATATTACCGACGTAAAATTCAACGAAAGTTGTTAATATTTATGTTTATTTTCTAAACTCGAGATTGTTTAACAGAACTTCATGTCATTAAACAAAAATTACACGTTTTTACAAGTTACACAATTAGAGGTTCGCCATGCCTTGCCTTGTTATATGAAAATTGGAATGCCAAGATATAGATTTCAAGTTCGAATTCGTGATTAAATTAAAGGACACACCTAGTGAGAAAATCTGCATGCATAAGAAACAGCAGATAAGTCCTCCCCCTAGGCTAGCGTGTCGGTCTATAGCCTAACCCTTCTCATATCTGAGGCAAAACTCGTGCCAAGGAATGAGACAGTAAATAAGTTGATGATGATGATAATTTTCATAACGATTTTATGAACGGAATTTTTGATGGCTAAAAATAAATAATATTTTGTGCGTTTTTAACATGGGCAATGTTGTTGGAATTTTCCTTGATTACGTGCCAGATTGGAACGGACTTAGAAAATGTATCATCATTTCATAAATTGTAAAACGTATCATAAATAACGGAAAATATAATTTTTCAACCACATTGGTTTCTTGTTTGTGTTTATTATCATTGTTTTATGGCCTTTAAAGATTAATGACAATAGTGATATTAGGCTTAGTGATATAGGCTGTCTTTGGTGTAGTAATCGCTACTTAGACCTGTAGCGTAGCAGTTTCGCTTAAGCACTAGACTAATGCAGCAGTCGTTGGGTTTATCATTAGAAAATTCTCATTGGCCATTCGGCGTTTGGACTTACGTACAGTGAATGCCAATAGGTTCTCAAAATATACCGGGTACACTATGCGGTTATATTTCTAGCTGGTTACTGAGAATTTCATAGAAAACAATAACATTTTATTTACTAGGCCTGGAAATAAACCCAAAGCCATTTAGACCAAGGAGTCCGATACTCTTCCACCTTTGAAATATTGATAGCCGAAGTATAGGTCGCCCCAATTCACAACACATTTATTACAAATAAAATACACCCAATAAAATTGCGTCTCATACCAAAGGAATTCTTAAAAAAAATATTACGGACCAAATCATTTCATTTTATGTATTGACCCAAATTTGTGGACGAGTCCGCAACATAAACATTCGCACTTTATTCGCTTCATTTTTACACGTAGGTAATTAAAAGTTTATACTTAAATATTAAAGTAAACAGAATCCATTTATTCTAAATAACTGCACGGAAATGTAAATATCGACTGTCTTTAACACTATGTTTCCGTCAAATTTTTTCACAAATAATTACATATAATGGAAATAAACCCTTACAAAATTAACCATTACAAAAATGTATATTTGTAATGTGAGTGCATTTTACGGTAAAACTCGGTGTAAAAACGAGGTCGAAGATGTTTCGAATTCGTGAAACTCATTCTCATTTCTCTATTTTTGCACAAAATCATATATTTACGTTTAAGTGCCTGCGCGTTATTTATTTATTTATTATTTATTAGGAACAACAAACAGCAGTATATTAAATATTACACATGATAGAAGTATTAACTAATAGAATTAACAAATACACTACTCACGACGTTATCCACAGATTACCATATAAAATAACTAGCATAAGTACTGTTAATAATAACAATAAGGGCAAACTTAAAGATAAACATTATAGTTATTTTGCATCTATATTCAGAAACGCATTGTTATTTTGTGAATTAAATTAATGCATCACGGATAATGCAAGATTAATTAAGATTGTAAGATTAGAAGACAAGATTTTTAGTAGTAGTCGCACTGGCATGTCTACATACCGGGGAAGTACTACCCTCCCACAGAATATCGATGTCAAGTATGCATACTGTTGCGTTTCGTAAGGTGAGTGTGGAGCGCCGGAGGCCCAAAATTCCTCCCTCAGTTTTCTCCTTCGCCTCCCTTATCCTTAAATAGGCTCGGCAACGCAACTCATTTGGTTTTGCACGTGTCCATGGGCGGCAATGACTACTTACCATCAGGTAGCCTGAACGTTTGCCGACTTACTCTATAAAAAAATATTTAAAAAATTATGTAGGATTGTCATCAATTCATTTAGTATCCCACTGCTTGGCACGGATCTCCTCTCAGCGTGAGAGGGATTAGGCTATAGTTCACCTCGCTATCCTACTGCGGTTGGTAGACTTCACACACCGTCGAGAAAATCTTTCAAGCATACAAGTTTCCTCGAGATATTTTCTTCCACCGTTTAACGCAGAATTAATGTAAGCCCGCGTTCCCACTGACGACAAAACATGTTGCAAACAGCTACCTATCCCACTTACTCTTTGAGACTTAGATAGAGTAAGATAGCTGTTTGCAACATGTTTTGTCGTAAGTGGGATCGCGGGGTGAGGTTAATACAAAACTATTGCAACATTAATGCAAGGTTCATCATCATCAACCCATTACATTGTCCCACTGCTGGGCACGGGTCTCCTCTCAGAACGAGAGAGATTAGGCTTCAGTCTACCACGCTAGCCTACTTTAGGTTGGCAGACTTCACACGCCGTCAAGAAAATCTCTCAGGCGTGCAGGTTTCCTCACGATGTTTTCACTTCACCGTTTAAGCGCGTGATAATTAATTTTATTAATACGCACATGACTTCGAAAAGGCGTGCGTGAAAGAGTTGCGTGCCCTGGATTCGAACTCAAGACCTTTGACTTGGCAGTCCAATGGTCATATCACAAGGCTATCACTGCACTTTGGTTGAAATGCAAGGTTAATGTAGATAAATGCAAGATGTTTATTGTGTTTTAGATTCTGTTACAAATAATATTGCGGTAAAATCCAGTCATAAAATTTCCGGTTGTTAGTATCTCTTTGTTGTAGACCCTAAAACATAATAGGCGTGAATTTCTCATTGTAATTTTGTTGAAGCCCGGCTTATGAAAATGAGGACTGGTTTCGATTCGCAGTTCGACCAAATTGTAATGCGTTTTGAAATAAAGCCGGCAAATCGATTGATCAAATTATATTTATTCCTGTCTTCTGTCCAGATCTCTTAAAGACACTTACAAGTTAATGTTTTATATTTTTTCAACTAGATGGCACCTAAATTGCCTAAGCGACGATTGACGATTATTCAGAAGAAACACAGAAATAAACTGAGAGAATCATTGTCTCTTTTAAAGTCCAGACAATAGTAGGATTGCCACTGATTTTTACAATGTAGGACGATATCTGAACAGGCCTTGTGAAAAAAGAGATATAGCAGACAACAGAGTCTATCCTAAGTAATATAGACGTGGCCCTTTTAAAAAGACAATAAAGACAGAATGTTAACTTATATGTGGTAGGTACTCAATTTACTTGTGAAATATCGATTTCTAATATACTCATGATTTATGGTGAACTGGTTGGCTTGCTTTCCCCATTCATCTAAGAGAATATTGCCATAATCGCCACATTTGGCAAACATATTGGTAATTACAGCATGATAAATTACGCGGATATTGCCTGTTTCCTGATAACCTATGGCGATAGTTTATTTAGAATTGATTTTCTCTGTTCATACCGGCTGCAAAGGAGATGAGAATGTTGAGGTGGATGTGTGGAGTTAGAGAGAGGTGAGGTGTAGAGGAAGTTTGAAAGTGGCGCTAGGGACAGAAAAGTTAAAGAAAATCGTTTGTCTTGGTGATAATAAGGGATGAAACGCATGTATTCAAAAGAGTTATGAGTGTAAATGTGGGAGGATGGAGGGGTAGAGGGAGACCAAAGAAAAGATGGATGGATTGTGTGAAGGCAAAGATGATGGAAAAGGGATTGAATGATGAGATGACGACTAACCGGGATGAATGGAAGAAAAAGACAGGCTACGCCGACCCCCAATAAATTGGATTAATTGGGAAAAGGACAGGAAGATGATGATGAATATTTATAAGGATTAGCACACTGAAGTGGCAATAGGCCGGTTTCTCGGAGAAGCCACAACCGTTGGACGACAGCGAAGACACAACTTAGTGTCAGACGCAGCGTAGGAAGGCGGTTGGAAGCAACTGGATCAAAAGAGCTGAACGTCGGACTCTGTGGCATTCACTGAAAGAGGCTTACGTCCAGCAGTGGACAACGGGCTGATGATGAAAAGCTTTTATCCAAAACCGGTAATAATCCAATGATATCACCATTGGACTGTCAAGTCAAATCCTCGTACTTTTCGAAATCATGTGCGTAGCAAACCTGCATTCCTGAGAGATTTTCTCTACAGCGAGCGTCTGAACTCTGCCAACCCGCAGTAGGCCAATGTAGTGGGCTATAGCCTCACCCCTCTTTTTTTGAGATGAGACCCATGCCCATCAGTGGGACAGCGGTGATGATGATTTATGACGTTTAATGGAAGAGTTATGAAGCGCGGCGGATATATAAAACAACATATTCATACAAACATTTTGATCAGTTAGATATGATTTCTTTCTTTGTTTACGATTGTTTATTCAAGTTTGTTTATTCGTTTAAATGTGGTGTACAAAAGTTGTCAAGCTGATGTATGACACCTAGACTATCTAAGGGTTGTCCATCCGTCCGGGATTCCCCGAAATTGTCCTATTTCAGAGAGCGTCCGGGGAGCATGAGGGCTGAATTTCAATTGTACACCCGGACTAAGACTTCCTTTTGTGTAAAAAGTCCTTTGGGATCAGGATGAAACCGTCACAATATGTACCAATAATTGGATCGAAACGACTAAGAGACAATGACGTGAGATCTATATGATAAATGTATATACTACATACATTTTTCCAAAACTTTTCTCCACTGCAAGTGAATATTCCGTGTATTTCTTGCATCAGAATAATTTCAGTGCCCATAAATCTGCACAGATAATTACTTACATGACTTTTACGACGCAGGCGCACCATTAAAGATACCTGTGTGCGTTTAGCGTGAGCATTTTTCATGCTAAAAACACTTTTGGTACAACATTTTCAGTAAAAGCATGAAATTATGTTTCGTGTTTCTTTTTATCCGACTGTTGCAAAATAAAAAAGATTAGTGATGTGATTGACATGTATCTTTGTTATGTAAATTTAGCTTTTAAACACTTCTATAAATGGCGCCAGTGACAGAAAAGTTAAAAGGGAATCATTTGTCTTTATATGGGCACGTGATGAAGAGGGATGAAACGCATGTATCTAAAAGAGTTATGAATTTGAATGTGGAGGGATGAAGAGGTAAAGAGAACCAAAATATGGATGGATTATGTGAAGTTAGATATGATGGAAAAGGGATTGAATGATGAGATGACGACTAACAGGGATGAAGGGAAGAAAAGGACAGGTTGCACCGACCTGAAATAAATTGAGAAAAGGGCAGGAAGAGGGAGATAAGCGAGTTAGCGGGAAACCTGGTGGTAAGTGATCACCACCGCCCATTGACACCCATAACACTGGAGCGGTAGCAAGTGGGTTTCCGAAAGCCTTTAAGAAAAGAATAGACTCTCTTCTTGAAGGTTGCCATGTTGTACCGGATCGGAAATACGTTCGCTGATAATTGATTCCACAGGGTAGTCTTGCGCGGTAAAAAGTTTCTCGAGAAACGCATGGTGGTGGACCATTAGTTCCGTTTTAGTTATTAAGTTTATAAGATATCCTGCAATTCGGTATGCCTTTTGGCATAGGCCTCCTTCTGCTCCAGCAAGCAATATCCTAGTTACTTGTGACTAAATAAAAACAAGCTGTAAGGTTAAGCTGCCTTTGCCACAACCATTTCGATGGATATGTAAACCTTAGGTGCCTGATAGAGCACTTTAAGACCTTCGACCGTGTTTACTCATGATTCTCAAGATCATGAGCGGCCAGTAATGGTCACCCATCCATTAACTGACCGCGGCGGGCTTTGTTATAAACTAAGTATTATATACCTACAACCTCATAATCGACCTATAATGTTCCCACTGCTGCAGGACACAGGCCTCCTCTCGGTGAGAGGGAGTGGAACGTTATCCACCACGCTGGTCCAGCGCGGGTTGGTAGATGTCACATGTCTTCGATTTTTTGGTTCTGGGACATGCCGGTTTCGTCACGATGTTTTCCTTCACCGTTTTATATATATCCATTTATTTCAGATCAGTAGAATCCATTTTGTTAGTACATACATCAAAAACTTACAAAATAGTGTTAGTAACTAGGTACATTAAGTTGATAAATTATAAATTAAATCATTTTAAAACATGGAATAAGATTGAATAATTAAATAATTAATAATCATAATAAAATCTAGCAGGAACTAATAATTTATCCGACCCTACTTCATGGCGCGGAGAGAGGGAAACACTTGCGTCCCTTGAGTTTTGAGAGCAGTGGTGATGAAATACACAAAGTAAATCCCATATCTGGGTTCGAACCTACGACCTACAATTCGTAAGTCGCGGCCGTTACCACTGGGCCACCGACGCTCTCAACCTACAACCTAATCTCATCATATTGGCACATCTTGGCATCTGCACGGCAACAGCTGTTGTGTTGAAATTCATAATGATAGTAACCCATTTTCATAAGTAGTCCACTTATGTAATGATATAAGTAATATTCGGCAATAATTATATTATTTGGTCGTAATTCTTAAACAAAACCATTACCAGGTCGAGCAGTGTTATTGAGTTTCTCTATGAAATTATCTGTAGCAGCTCGGAGTCTTCATTTGTGCCCGGTTACTGGTAATGGGCTCACCCCCTATAACGTGGGACTTAAACATACCGGCGAAGCGTGGGTATACATTATTACCTTCTGCCTAACCCTTCGGGGAATACAGGCGTGATGGTATGCTGTAGTTCAGTTATATTTCGCGGCCCTAGAATAGATGCACGTCGCTGACCCCGCGAACAACTCGCTATATTTACTCAGACCATTCTCCGTGCTACGTCACCATGTCTCGAATAACGTCTTGAAGTTCTTTAACGTGCCCTATAAAGTTACTTCATTCATGGGAAACTGTTTCAGTAAAATTGCACACACACGGCTACACATCGAGCTATACATGCAAATACAAACATACACTCACGCCCTTTTTTAAATTAGAAAACGCCTTTTGCTACAGTTCTTGCATATTGCTCACACTTTATTTTACTTCAGTAATTATTTGTTCTGTATCTTAAAGAAACAAGTATATATGGTGGGTATGGATGGCCGAGTTGGAAGGGGAAGTCCTCGGCGAACGTACCGCAACCAAATTGCGGATGTTCTTAAAAAAGGCCAGGTTCCGAGCACCCTAACCGACGGTCATGCATGAAGAGATTAATGATGTAGATGAAGCGAAAGTAGTGTGCCAGGATCGTAACAAGTGGAAATCTCTCTGCCTATCCCCATAGGAGACAGGCGTGACGATGTATGTATGTATGTGTATGTATCTTAAAGTGAAAACTTGTTATTGGCTGACTATTGACTAAGGTGCAGTTATTAAGCTTTTAATTAGCTGTAAGTTTTCCATGCAATAAATAAATAAATATTTTGCTTCTTTGCTTTGGAATAAAGGAGCCCATACAAGATCACTTTGTTCATTGTTGTCGTCTGTCTGTTTGCCAAGACCTTTTTCTCAAGAACGCTCGAAGATATCTTAGTTGAAATTACTATCTAACTTAATACTTTTTGTATAATTCCAAGGGACTGTACCCCTTACAGTTCCTTGGACTTAAACAAAAGCTTCTCAAATAAATACGGTCTTTATCTATACTACTAATACCTATTACAAAAGAGGTAAAGTTAGAGAGTTAGTGAGGTTGTAGGTAGGGGGTAATCTCTGGATCTACTGAACTGATTTTGGAAATTCTTTCACCAATAGAAAGCTACATTATGCCTGAGTGACATTGGCTATATATTATTCCATAAAATGAAACGTATAGTCCACGCGGGCGAAGTATCGGGCGGAAAGTTAGTGCCTTATATTTCGGTTGCTTTCTTCAGTAATATTAATGATATTGTTTCAAGTAGCTAGCTTATACGAAAGCATCAGTGTTCGATTGAGACTTGCACTCGTCCGGTTTTTATTAGTATATGCACTTGAATCTTCAGAGATACCATTCTTATCGATGTAATCCTCCTGCCCTACATTTGAGCTATACTTTGCTTATATTTCACAATATTCTCGAGATAAAGGTACACAACAAAGACCTATGAATATTTCATATAACACAAATGGGAAAACAATTATCTTAAACACTTAATTCATGGCTTAAAACTGTACAAGAATGAAGTTCTAAAGGAGAATCCTCTTAATTTCCCAAAAAATATAGTCTAAGAAAGAAACAGGTATTAAATAGTTATTTTTAAATAATAATAATATGCTTGGACCCTGCTCCCGACACCGATGGACTACTTACTATTTTTATATTTTCACAAAGAAATGAAATTTCTAATTAAAGAAAATTTCTAGTGAAAGAAAAATTCGATCTCAGGCAGGGTTTGAACCTGCGTCTCTCTGGTTAAGTACACCAGACGCTTTGCCAAATAAGCTACCGAGACCACTGCCTGTGATGTCGAATTTCTCTTCCACCTTCTACGTCTTGAGGGGACGTCGGCACCATCTATTGAAGACATTACTATGTCTTTCAACCAACACGACTGCCTTTACAGGTAGTTCAATGTCGAACGATGTTGCCGTATTATGCTTATTTTTATTATTTTTTTTAGCATTAAATATTGCGAAATTTTCACAAAGAAATGAATTTTCTAATTAAAGAAAATTTCTAGTGAAAGAAAAATTCGATCTCAGGCTACTAGAAGAATTTTCAAAATCGGTTTTGTAGATCCAGAAATTACCCGCTACATCCTCACAAGCTCACAACGTCACAAACATCACAAACTTTACCCCTTTATAATATTAATCTAGATATAGATATTTTTTGTGATAGAAATATTCCCATTCAAATTCACACAAATTTTGCAAAACGTTCACTTTGAAAAATGACAATTCTTACCATATCTTTTTGTATTTTTTAGGCATTTTCCATAAGATTATTAAGTTATTATTTTAGTGAAGGAAAGATACGACCGACGCTATGACCGCTAAGCTAAATTACAAATTGTGAAAGCAAATTTCGCGGTGGCTTGGCGGTCATAGCGTCTGGTATACTTAACCAGAAGACGCAGATTTGAATCCTGACCTCGGTCGTATCTTTCCTTTACTAAAATAATAATTCTTACCATAGTTTTGTAACATTGTAATAATACATAATTATTATACTAGCAAGTCAATAAAACGATTAAGATTATTACAGTAGTGAGCTTTGACGTTACAATTCTCTCGACATTTGTCATTCTATTCTTGTGATTGGAGTGAAGATTCGGGCGCCTGATTCTGTACGCTCTGAAAGTAATAGGTCAATAAACTTTGAGTATACCAAAAATTCTAAATAAGAAAAAAATACCGCCAATATAAATAAAAAAAGAAAGAAGGTACAATAACGCCAGGAAAATGAGTGGCGCTCAACATTATGCTGAACTGCATCACAAAATGAATGCTGAACTGCAGCACAGCGCAGCGCTGATTGTCGGCGCCAACTTATAAATAAAAAAAACTATTATATTTTTTTGTTTGACTTTTTTGACGTAAATGCAGCCAATCTCCTGACGTAGAAATGGCTATGATCAAGAGAAGCTAGTGCGAGGCATGAGTCTCCTCTTAGAATGAGAGGAATTAGACTTGTACAGTCCACCAAACTGACCTGACATGTGATGGCCGACTCCACTCGCTGCCGAGAAAAATCTCTCAGGTTTCTGTCAGTGTTACCTTACGCGTGATAATTATTCATCGTGACTGTTAAAATTCAGAGGTGCGTGCCTTGCGCTCAAACTCGAGACCTTCGACTGCACTTACTTATTTACAAGATTAACATTAAATGTGTCGATGTACCAATCAAAACACCCTATATAGTTTCCATTATAGATTTTAGTAAAACTGAATTATAGCCGAACAATAACGTTTTTAACAGCACATAAAGAATATTTTACATTACTCGGACATTTGTTTACCTCATAATTTATTATTCACATAAAGCACTTACAATTATTTATAATATCTGTCATCTACCTCACGAATACATTTTCGCGTTAACTCGCATCGAATAATCGTGAATACAGAATATGCCCGCGCATTTTAAGAACTGTGACTAATATCTTTTTTATAAAAATAGAATTCCATTTTTAAATTTAAAACATGTTGACAACGTACGTTGAAATGCTACATTTTATTATTTGTTTTTGTGATAATTTCATTTTTTAGTGACGGGCATGGAATAAAAATAATCTTTTTTTTTAATTTTTAACACTGAGACGCTGGGAACATAAATCGTATAAATTTTCCAAGATATTATTTTCTGGAGCCCTTTGAAATTATGTGTAGCAGAATAAAATGTTATGATCATCATAAATCTTTCGAGGAATCTCAGTTTAATTCCAGACGTATTCGAGATAAGTCAGGACAAACAAACAAACTAAAGCGTTCGGTTTTTAAATTCCCTTCGGATAAACACGCGCAAAGGTCACGTATAAAATATGGTGGAAATTAAAAAGATTTGACAAATTCCGACATATATTTATACGAGTATAATATATTGAAGGTTGTTTCAACTTGCGTTTTAATATTTCCATCATCAACATTGATCCATTTATATTCTTGATATGTCGGTACGTAACTGACGGGACGCAGGTTTAAATCCTGCGTAAGATCTTATTTTTCTTTCAGTAACCTGTGTACTTGTGATAACAATAAATGAATTCTATTCTATTATTTTCTAGAAATTTATCTCTATTCTCTAGATATTATAAAACAAGCCTCCGCCGCGTCTTTTCGCGATAAACTCATAAACTGCTGAACGGATTTTCATGCAGTTTTCACCAATAGACAGAGGGATTCATGAGGATGTTTAAGGTGTATAACAACAATAGATAACTGCCTCATTAGTCCAGTGGTCCTAAGCGCGCTTGCTACGCTAGATGTCTTGGGTTAGATTCCCAGGTCTAACAAAGTGTTACTTATTGGGTTTTTCAATGAAATTCAGAGTAGCAGCTTGCCACCTATTACATGGGACCTATACCGGCGAACTGTGCGTGTACATTAAGAACACCTCTGCCTAACCCTTCGGGGAATACACGCGTGGTGGTATATGGTTGCAATGTAACGATAATTGCGAAGCCGCGGCGCGTCACTAGAATATTTATAAAAGAAGTCTTTCAAAGGCTGGTTTAACCTCCAAACCCTCGAGCTCATAGGTTGGTAGAGACCACTGTTTAGTAAACTATGGGTTATGACTATCGTGTGTTTACCAAGGCCGACTGTCAGTGTTTATGTGTTTACCTACGAAACTGGGTTTTCAGCGGTTGGGATAGAGTCAGTTTTCAGGCCAAGATATCTAGTTCTAGGAACTAGCAGCGAATCATATTAAATATTATATATATACTGCCTCGCTCGTGGTCCCAAGCGCGACTGCTACGCTAGAGGTCCTGGGTTCGATTCCCCTTTCGTGCAGTGTTATTGAGCTATTTCACGAAATTCTCTGTAGCAGCTGAAAGTCTGGATTTGTGCCCACAGGCTCGCCTTCGATTCGATGAGACCTAAACATACCGGCGAAACGTGGTGGGTGTACATTAGTAGGTACACCTCTTCCTAACCCTTCAGGGAATACAGGCGTGATGGTATGTTATGTTACTATATATTTTAATGGTAGTAGTAGTGTCTCGCTGGTATGTATACATGCCAGCATGAATGGGATGGCACGACTGGGGAAGTTCTACCCTCCCATAATATCGACGTCAAATACCAGTAGGTATACCTACTGTTGCGTTTCGTACGGTGAGTGTGGAGCGCTGGAGGCACAATTTCTCCCTCAGTCCCGTCTTAAATAGGTTCGGCAACGCATCTGCAAATCCTTTGGTATTGCAGATGTCTATGGGCGGCGATGACTGCTTACCATCAGGTAACCCGCCTGCTCATTTGCGGAGTAATCCCATAAAATAACTAGTTCTGGTATCGATACCTAAGCAAGAGCAGAATGTAGAACTCCCGCCAGCATGGTGGAGTGACGACTTGTGGAAGGCAGCTGGCAGTGACTGGATGAAGAAACCCGAAGATCAGGCTCTATGGCATCTACATCTACATCCAGCAATTAATGGATATAGCCTGATGACGATAATCACTTAGTTCGAACCATTCTTAATGGTATATAGACATGCCAGAAGGCACAACTACTACATAAACGGACACGTTTACTTTTAAGTGGAAATCCATAGTCCTGGCCTACCCCAATGGCATACAGGCGTGAAAATAATATGTACGTGTATTAAATAACAATTTCACAAAACAATTTTTCAACGCCTATCGTCCGAAATCTCGGTTCGTTGAAACCAATTGGTATAAGTCATCGGTCGATTGAAACTGAGCCAAAACGTAACGATCCGACTCAATGGTTGTGTGGCAGTGTGTGTGGGCATCGTAAATAATGCGCGTACACATGTAATCCAGTTATGTTTTCAGAGATATATTAGACAAAGTTATTCAAACTGATTTTCTTTGGGGTAGATAACTCTGCAAACGAGCAGGCGAACTACCTGATGGTAAGTAGTCATCGCCGCCGCATCGATGGACATCTGCAATACCAAAGGAGTTGCAGATGCGTGGTTGAGCCTATTTAACGAAAAGGGAGATGAAGGAATTAAGGGGGGAAATGAGCCTCCGGCGCTCAACTAAACTATTTTTTTTTATGGAAAGCCCTCTACTAACTTGGTACTCGTGGAACTAATCATAACTGTTTATGTCAGAAATTTAAACTGATAGCACGTTTTGGTTTGATGTGTTTTAAAAACGTCAAAAATGGCACTTGACTCACCCCTATTATAATAGGACCTAAACATACCGGTGAACTGCGGGTGTATGTTACACCTTTGCCTAACCCCTCGGGGAACACAAGCGTGATGGTATGTTGTGTTATGATGTGTATGTGACAGGGAAAAGAAGACAAAAAACTTTATAGAAAAAACAAAGGTTGTTATTTAACAACAATTGTTGTTATTTATTAGTTATGTTATTTATGAACTATAAACTTAGAATTTCAGAAACACAAACATCCAGAGCCAACAACTACCTATAAACTATACAAATAATTAGTTGTTCTTAACGGAGATTGCAACCCACAACCCAAAGCACAGAAGCCGATCACTTAACCTATAAATACACTCAATCTACTAATAGTACAACCCTCATCAATGACGACAACGAGTAAATACACTTTCAAAGTCGCTACATCAAAGTCGGTTGCTAACCCGATTGGTTGAATACATTAAGAAGATTAATGGGCCTAAAGATAATGGCTAATTTAAGGATGAAAGAAAGCGCATGAGTCATTTTAAAATACTTTGTTCATACCATCACGCTTGTATTCCCCGAAGAGTTAGGCAGAGGTGTACTAATGTACCTAAACCAACTTCGCCGGTATGTTTAAGTCCCAAAAGTAGGCGAGACTATTGCCATTAATCGGGAACAAATCCAGACTCCGAGCTGCTACTAGGGATCGAACCTAGGACCTCTATCTAGCGTAGTAGTCGCATTAATGAGGCAGTCTCTTTAAGTCAAAATCTTTATAGAATACATAAGTAGATATATATAATTTTTTTGAAGAAGATATTAGTATCTGGCTGGCATATCTGTCTGCCAGCATGAATGGGTCGGCCGTCGTGGAAGTACTACTTACTACTACAGAATATCGACTTGAAGTAGCAATATGCATACTGTTGCGTTTCGTACAGTGAGTGTAGAGCGCCGGAGGCCCAATTCCTCCATCAGTCCCCTTCCTTCTCCATTTCTCCTCTCCTGCCCTTTTCCTTAATAGGCTCAGTAACGCATTTGCAACTCTTTTGGTGTTCTTCAGCTGTTTTAGAGTTATAGGGACACTAAGTTTATCATCATCTTCCTGCCCTTCATATCAATAGCATGTCCAATTCTTCCATTCATCCCTGTTAGTTGTTATGTCATCATTATTTGCCATCATATCTAACTAAACCAAAACCAACCATCTTTCTTTGATCTCCCTCTACCCCTCCATTCCTCATCATTCATACTCATAACTCTTTTAGTCTCATGCGTTTTATTCTTTCCCATCAAATCCCCATACCAAGACAAACGATTTCCTTTTAACTTTTCTTTTACTGGCGCAACTTTCAAACTTCATCTAGTAAATTCGTTCCTTATTTTATCCATTCTAATCACTCCACACATCCACTTCAACATTAAGGACACTAAGCTATGGCATAATTACTACAGTATAAACAAAAACAGATCGGTCACATAATAATATTGTATAAAGAAATATGGTACAAATCTTATAAATACCGACATTTCCCCAACAGAAACAAACAATATCCATCACAAAGAGACCGCTGTAAGTGTTTGATGTGGCAGTAACGCATTGGATGTATGCCAAAATAGGCCTCATACCAAGAACAGTAATCTTCTATAACAATGAGTATTCGTCGAATAAAAGTATCGAATGTATTGACTAAGAACGTAAAAATGTACTGCCTAAGGTAGGGATGGCGATCCTTTTTTGACCTACGTGTCATTTTTCCATAAGAAAGTTTGATGAGGCAACGAAGAGCCTTAATAAACACTAACAACTTTCCTGCTAATTCTACTTATACTATTTTAGTTAGGTGTCATCGTGAACAAATTACACTCGCAAAGGAGGTAAGGAGGAGAAGCAACCACCTCTCTCCTATCCGTAGTAGATGCACAAATCGCCGGAGATCGCAGACAGTCAACAGGCCAGTTCATGAAGGGTTACCTCTGGCCTCCGTGAGACGTGACCTCTGAGAGTCCCATGGTGCCATCCATGAGGTTTTCCCACAGCTAAAAAGGTGTCCTTATGTTATGAATTTACTATTCGTTTAATTACAAAATTCTCCGATTGCTACGCTTTTTTGCTACACAGGTCTATATTCTAAGTGACTATTACATGGGACCTAAACATTCCAGTGAAGTGTGAGTGTACATAAGTATCCTTGCTTAACCCTTTAGAATTTCCATTTTAACTTTTTGAACGCTACGCCTTAACGGCATCTCCGTACCCTGTATGCCAAGCCCAAAAATCGATATAAATACCTTCGTAAAAAATAGGGTAATTAAGTGTTTATTTAGTATTTTTCTGTGACCTGTTTATTGTTGAGTATAACCGACGTTGGCGTTCAAAAACGTTAAAGAATAAGCAAGCAATCCATTTAGAGACTCTATCTACCAAGTGTTTCAATCACCATTTATCTCGAAAATATTCAGAAACTTCGAAATCTCGTTACTTTTGATCCAAAATACTAAAATATAAGTACTCAACATCAGAAATTCCCCTGAGAGTTGAATGATCTCAGTCCAGGATAATGCAATGCAGTGATCGAGTGATGGTCCCATTTGCGCGCAAATCCTGATCGCAATCGATCGATAAGTTTTATTTAGACGACGAAACACATTTATTGGGAGATGCATTAAGCACACGGAGTTAATTGTATGCGAATGAAATATGCTATTTATATTTTCGGTGTTGTGTTGTTGAAATATTCGTACGAAGTGAATATTTACATACTTGAGAAATAATCATGCTAATCAACATACCATCACGCCTGTATTCCCCGAAGAGGCAGAGGTCTACTAATGTACACCCCACGCTTCGCCAGTATGTTTAGGTCCCATGTAATAGACCGAGCCTATTGCCACTAACCGGGCACAAATCCAGACTCCCAGCTGCTACTTAGAATTTTATAAAAAAAAACAATAACACTGCTCGACCTAGGGATCGAACTCAGGACCTCTAGCGTAGCTGTTGCGCTTAGGACCACTAGACTAATAAGGCAGTCTAGTGGTCCTAAGCGCGAGTTTCATTCCAATTAAACAGTAAATATAAAATAAATATGGTACTTATTAAAATAAGTACCGTATTTTTTTAGAAAAGCATCTTATATTTGACACACAGGTCTATAAGACCAAACCCCATAAACCCCATTTAGAGGTCAAGCAAAATGTTATTGACGTGATAAGCATAAGCAAAACACATGACGACAGACGACAGCGATGCCGAGGAATACTTTGACGCCTAGTCGCGGCCCACTGTTTTTTTTTTTTTTTTCTGGTTTGTTGGTTTTTTCTTCTTTTTCTTTTGGAATGTAAAATAGTGTAAATATAATACAAATTAGGTTTAAAATGATTTAGGTTCTTAATTTCATTATAATGTCTAGACTAGAAAGCGATTTATAAATTTAGAAATATCAATATAAATTTAGGTTTTTTTTTGAGCAAAACACTTCAGCTTAATATTTTTTTTAATAATTTCAAAATCAACCTGTATATTTTACGCGCTAATATCCCGTAATTGTAGATTGCCATAGACCACATTTGTTTATTTAAAAATGAGCAATATGCAAGAATTGTAGCAAATGGCGTTTTCTCATTTAAAAATCGGCCAAGTGCGAGTCGGGCTCGCGCACGGAGTGTTCAGTACCATTACGATTTATGACGTATTAAAAAAGAACTACTTACTAGATCTCTTTCAAACCAATTTTCGTTGATAGTTTACATGGTAATGTACATCATATATTTTTTTTTAGTTTTATCGTTCTCTTATTTTAGAAGTTACAGGGGGGGGGACACACATTTTACCACTTTGGGAGTGTCCCTCGCGCAAACTATTCAGTTTAGAAAAAAAGATGTTAGAAACCTCAATATCATTTTTGAAGACCTATCCATAGATACATCACACGTATGGGTTTAATGAAAAAAAAAATGAGTTTCAGTTCTAAGTATGGGGAAACTACCCAAACCCATTTTTTTTTGTTTTTTTCTATTTTTGTGTAAAAATCTTAAAGCGGTTCACAGAATACATCTACTAACCAAGTTTCAACAGCATAGCTCTTATAGTTTCTGAGAAAAAAATCTGTGACATACGGACGGACAGACGGACAGACAGACAGACATGACGAATCTATAAGGGTTCCGTTTTTTGCCATTTGGCTACGGAACCCTAATAAATATTTACATCCCATTACTTAACTATTTGCGGGTAGCTGTAATAAATAGAGTCGAGAAATAAATAAACTACCCACATTATTTCCCGTAATTTCAGTTTTCTTTCAGCGGACGCTCTATAACTGCGTCTTCGTTTTCGTTCTCTACTGCGAATACATAACGATATCTTAAACTGTAAAACATACTATTACGCCTGTATCTCCTACATATAAATATCGTGTAATATGGGGCAAGCCAATAGCCGGACAGAAAACCAAACTCTGAGCTACTACTGAGAACTCCATAGAAAAACTCAATAAATCTGCTCCACCTGGGTATCAAACTCGGGAGCACCGCTTGCATTCAATATAATTTATCAATGAAATAGAAAAAAAGATGGTGAAGATGATTTGTTCATGTAGAGAGAATGGAACAACGGAGATTGAAGGAACCAGTATACGTGTCTATATACTTCGTCAAACGTACTGCAACCAAATTTCGGACGTTCTTAAAATTGACTAGGTTACGAGCACCGTCCACCTTAAACCGGAGCACCCTAAACCGCCGATCATGCATAAGGATTTGAGGAGGCTAATGAACGTAGAAGTGAAAACGTCGTGCCAGGATCGTAGCAAGTTGAAATCTATAGTCTCTACCTACCCTCATGGGAGACAGTGACATGTGTACTATGTGTAGGGATGTATGTAAAATCACAGTATTTGCATAAAGTAAACGTGAAAATTTAAACTAGTCAGTTAGCTCAATGCTATTGGGAGTATATTGTACACATAGTAAGTAAAGTTAACTGTCCCAGTTTCATTTCAAACTATGGAAGATCAGATCGGGTTCCCGCGGATATACCCAGGTATCGTTTGCATCATCAACCCATTCACTGATAGTGCATGGATTAGATTTGAGGTGAGTGCTCTGCAGGATAAAGACATAACATACCATCACTCCTGTATTTCCTGAACGGTTAGGTAGAGGTGAAATTTTCCCATGTTTCTCTTTACCATTTAAGCGAGTGATAAAATTGTTATTAATAAGCCAACAGGCATTATCGATACATTTTATCGTCGTCGTTTGAAGAATTGATAAGATCCTATCAAATTTTCGTTATAAAAGGATTTCATTTTAAGTTAAAACAATACCCAAAATGGTCGGATTGCATTTGCATTTAATGTTTGAAGACATGTAACATCTACCAAACCGCACTGAGCTTGTGGATTATGGCCCACTCCCTCTCACCGAGAGGAGGCCTGTGTCCCAACAGTGGGAACATTACTTGCCGATTATGCTTTGCGTGTTGGTCACAACATATTATAGGTTATTTATTTATTCCACACACTATCTTTACAGGATAACCCCAATACAATAGTGGTTTGCAAACCTACACTTTATAATAATACAAACTAATACAAAGCAATAACATAAAGAACATACACATACTCTTGCGAATTCACTCAGATTGCACGAAAATATGTCAATATACACAATATGTGTACTAAACGTAGTGCATGAGAAAGCACTACGTTTAATACACATATTGTGCGGGCGAGGGGTGTTTTTGACAGCAAGTTTAATGTGAATATAGCTATTGACGTTGTAATCCTTTAAAACTTGTCCAATTAGGTTATCAGGTGCGAGCCGTTAGGATAAGATGTTCCTATTGAGATTTTTTTAAGGAAATTAAAAAGCAAGGTTAGTAGCGAATTAGCTTATGATTTACTTGGGGTTCTGCGGTGCACAATAGTCCACCTCAGCCTAACCGTAAGAGAAATACAGGTGTGATATTATAATAGATTCTTCAACAGATATATACTTCACACAGGTTGCTTATTTAAGAATTCCTCATGCATTGTATCGTTTCCCGGACGGCGGTCGACGCCCACGCATGTTTTCTCACGGATCATGAATGATTTAAACGATTCCATTAACCGATGCGGAATAACAGGCACATCGTATAAATGTTCAAAAGGTAAACTCGATCAAGAAATCAACTCTAGCGACGAGCAATAAATATTTTTTTATAATTCCTTATAAAACAGTGGTCACCTCTAGAAGGTCGTAATAACAGTATTTCAAAACATATCATCACGCTTGTATTCCCGGAAGGGTCAGGCAGAGGTGTTCTTAATGTACCATAGTTCGCCGGTATGTTTCGGTCCCTTGTAATAGGAGGCGGGCCTATTGCCATTCACTGGGCCCATATCCAAACTCCGAGCTGCTACAGACAATTTTATAGAAAATCTCAATAACATTGCTCGACCTGGGAATCGAAGCCAAGATCTCTAGCGTAGCAGTTGCGTTGGGACCACGAGACTAACGAGGGAGAGTTTTTAATGTGGTATAATATACGAGAGCTACGGCAAGGCGCCACCGCTACGTGGTGGAAGTGCATTTATCTCGCACAAAGCGTTTTGCGTCTACATTTATAGTGCGTACTGCTGTATTGTGGAACGTAGACCACTTTGATGCTTAACATCAGGCAAGTCGTGGTCAAGCGTTAGCCTATCCGTGATAAAAAAAATACATATTATATACTACAGAGACTGTAGCGAATAGGATTTGTCAAATTCTGCCACATAAAGATCATGACATATGGGTCAATGAACAGACGAATTGCAGAAAATTTACCACAGCGCAATCACTTGGGGACAACTTCAGACACACAGCTATTTAATAGAAAGAGCACTGTGAACATAGCCTTATTAATACGTCACCCAGACGCACTCGCCTATTTCATAAATTTAGGAAACACTGGCGGATAGGAGCAATATTCTTAATATTTACATAAACGTAAAAAGTTTCGTTTACGTTAGCCAATGCGTTTAAAACGGGTATCTGTTTCGGATTTCTTTGGCCAGTGACGTAGATTTTACAAGAACTAATTAGGAAAACGATGTATTGACTTTACCGTAAGTTATTATATATAAATCGTTTAAAAGTTTAAACTAGTGACATACAATTCTCAATCTATTTCAATGATTTTACCTAGATTTTGTTTGTAGTGTGTCCGCATTTTGCACTGAATGTTTTTATGTGGAATAAACTTAAATTAACTATTTGATGGGTTGATTGGCGCAATAGTCGAGTATTCGGCAGCAAGTTTAGAGGAGGAGAGGAGAAAGGGACTAAAGACATTTTTTTCTCACCACAATAATTATCACAACAATTACAAATAATAAAAAAATAAACAGGTGCCTAAGCTGGTCTTTAGACCTGTATTACAATAATAAGTAAGTCACTGACTTTATATGCAAATAATTAGAAATTTGTTAAAGAATCAACAACGGCTGGAACAAAACTTTAACCCCCCACCTGCCTACAGTCATTCGATTTGTGACTCAGTAGCCCAGCTCAACTAGTGCAGAATGGAAACTTTATTATTACACAAAATCCAGAATTCTAGAATACATAATATACCATCACTCCTGTATTCCCCGAAGGGTTAGGCAGAGGTGTTGCGTTATACACCTCTAATAGCACTACTAATATACCAAATTTCGCCGGTATGTTTAGAGGGCGAGCCTATTCCACACAAATCCCTACTTACAAGCTGCTATAGAGAATTTGATAGAAAATTCCAATAACACTTTGAATTATAGCCAGATTTCAAGGGTAGATCAGTTGACGTTTTCGTTTTAGTCCACATAATTACATAAAAAGTTATACCAGCCCTAATTAGGCAAAATGTTACATATCAATTAAAGAATAATTTTGGGCACAACGTAAATACATATGCAATGATCTGCAAATTTATAGGCAAAGTTCGCTAACAGAGCTGCCACAGGCGATTGCAATTATAAATAAAGATTTAGGATCTATAAGCGATTGGAGCAAAGCGTATGGACTTAAAATTAATCCAACGAAAACCCAGCTTATTATTGTTGGTAGCCCTAGATTGTCTGCTAGTATTGACTGGCCTATGATTCCACAAGTTGTCTTTGATGGCACACTCATAACTCTAAGTGAGAAAGTTAAAAACTTGGGTATTTTAATTGACACACATCTTTCTTGGGGTCCTCAGCTTGAAGAGGTCAGTCGCAAAATGTTTGCATCAGCAGGGTCGCTGAGGAGATTACGAAACTTCCTGCCTACTGCCACCAAAATAACACTAGCACAGTCTCTTTTACTTTCCATTATTGATTATGCTGATGTCAGTTATCTCGATCTCACTGAGGCACAACTAAATAAACTTGAGCGACTCCAAAATTTCTGCATAAGATTTATATTTGGCTTGCGCAAGTATGATCACGTTTCCGAATTTCGAGCAAAACTCAAGTGGCTTCCGATACGCCTTCGCCGGAATTCTCATATACTGTCTCTTCTCTACAGTATTCTGTTTAATCCTCTTACTCCTTCTTATCTTAAAGAACGTTTTCAGTTCCTCCATGACACACATACGAGATATCTAAGATCATCGGAAAACTTGAGACTTGAGATGCCAAAGCACACCACAATTTTTCTGGACAATTCCTTTTCTATTCAAGCTGTACGGCTTTGGAATGCTTTGCCTGTGTCAGTGAGACGTGCGCAATCACTGGCAATATTCAAAAGATTGGTGAAGGAGCATTATCTGTCGCTATAACTGCTCTATTATCCTAGATCGTAGTATATGTTCTTGTAATAAAATTGTAAACTTATCTCTTATTATGCCATATAAGCTATATATATTTATTAATATTTATATATATATTATAATCAATTATCTATGTAACGTATATTGTGTATCTATATTATTAGAATTTAAGTATGATTTAATCTGTGTTTAGTTTATTTTATGTACGCCAGACTACCTAGTTATCGCCTTACCTTTCTCTTGAGTCCATCCAAAGGTTGTCTGTAAGAGATCGCTTTAAGCGATAAGACCGCCCATTGTACCATTTTATATATAAAACTTGTACTTGAAAATATTTTTGGTGTGCAATAAAGAATATTCTATCTATCTATCTATCTAAATACACACGGTGCTGTATAAATTGGGCGAACTTCGCAAACAATAACAAAGGGAGCCGGAATCAAGTCAAAACAAACTAGTGATGTAATGCACCAAAAACGTCCGAATTTAGGTCATTACGGAATTATTTACCGGATATTTTGTCATACAGCACATAACAATGCAATTGGAATCGATTCTTGGTACAGTTGTATACACAGACGGGGATAAAGGTTTAAATTATGTTTACGGTTGGAGCGGAGCGTAACACAAGCATTTAGCTTAGCACGAGGGGTTAACAAGATTACTAGTAATGTGTGACCCAGATTGCTAGTAAGCTTTTTTTAAAAAAATATCACGGATTCCATGGTTGTGATAATAGGGCAAGGGATGGTACATACATTGCCGCCTTCCCAGGTAGCATACAATCCATAAGGATTTTCATTACTTAAAAAAAGTTTGTGTTGATGTATGTCCGTGAATTATAATTGACTAATTAATTACCTTACATTACTAGTAAGCTTTTTTTAAAAAAAAAAAAAGATTTATCAAGAATGAATTATGATGAATTATCTTTACCTTAATAATGGTAAAATTTTCATAAGTAAAACCCGAAATACAGAACTCAAAGTATTTATTTATCCACATAAATATTCTTCTAATGCTACAAATTAATAAAAAAAAAACAAACGTTGGAATGATCAACAGTCAATAATTGAGTACTTTTTTAGGTAAAACTAAATAACTTATCTATTATTAATAATGATCAATTTATAAAATATTAAATTCAAATTATTCTTAAGGAAATATTAATTGAACTCCCTTTAATTCTATAATAATAATAATAATTCCCTGTGATATCGAATTTCTCTTCCACATTCTACGTATTATTGTTAATACAGCGACATCTTTTAACAACTAATGACACCTTCAGATGAAGATTGTGTAAGAGGAACTCCATATCACAGGCACTGGTCTCGGTAGCTTAGTGGCTCAAGCGTCCGAAGGGGACGCAGGTTCGAGTCCTTCCTGAGATCGCATCTTACATTCGCCAAAATTCTTTATCTTATTTAAGTGTTTATCAAAATAAAATCCGATACAATAATAATTCGTGCTATACCTATTAAACAGTCATTAAAGTCACTATAAATATATTGCTTAATTTCTTATTATATGAATTTTAATCAACATTTTCATTGCCAAACCACAGCGTCACTGGCAATTTATGATTGTTTTATGCATTATATTGTTCCGCTTTCTCCAATATCATTCTTAGGTTGGTCACTAATTCTTGTCATAATCTGACATGCAGCCAACCTCGAAAAAAGGATTTAATTAACTACAACCTAATTGCTAAGGAAGTACGTAATGAAACTTTAATTTCAAATCTCTGTAATATTGCTTTCAAAGCTTTTTGTCAGTTCTTCCTGATCATACATACCGACCAATTAATCATCGCGAATTTAATGTATGCTACTAAATAAGTGATCAAAGCAACATATGAATCAAGAGGCCATAATTTTACGTACTGTAATCATTAATAAAAACCACTGTAATTGATCCTGAACAATCTACAATCAGTATTCTGCTTCTTAGTCTTCGATATTTTTTATTGTGATTGTTTTATAAAAATACTTCTTTAACGTTTTTAATGTGCAATCTCCTAACTCAATCATATGTATTCAACTTAGCCTACATCATATTCTCGTTATAATAAGCTCTTATCGTACTTACGTAAATCCCAATTTCAGACCCTAATAGCGAAATAATTAATCAACCAATTTGTGATAATATCTACTATCTAGGCTAGACCAACGTTTTAGATATAGGTCATTACTTACAAAACAATTTTACTAAGCCAATTCCGAAATCTGAGTAATTCTATGATACAATCATCCATATAGCTTATTTTCTTATATCTATGAATACAGAACATTCTATACATAATACTATGTTTCCTGTTTAAAATATAGCCTAATTTTAAGATATTATGACGATGGAAGACCACAATCAGTGGTACCGTTGGAAGAAGAAAAATATTTCACTCCAAACATGAGGTTTCAAGCAATCAAAGGCAATTCTATTGCTTCCAAGTCTCGATAAAGAAATAGAATATCTGTACAAAATTATACTCTAATAATATCAAAAGATATAGACTCTATAGCGGCTGGCTATATTTTTTTTTTCTGAACAAGTTTCTTTTAAAAAAACTAAGTCTCGTTATAGACTGTATTGTAAACAAGCTCTTGGATCTTCATTCTCAGCATCAACTTCTTAGCTGGTCCTAATTTCTTTACGTGGGGCAGAAGGCTGTTAAAGAAACCGATGTCCTCGTCTTTTGCTGGCTCACTAGGTTCAGTGGTAGCACTTTTGTGAGCGTCATCATCATCATCGTAAAAGTCAGTCTCCATTATAATCGGTTTTGTATCAAACTCATCGAAATCATCATCTTTGACGCTGACGTCATTTGTTGGTTCTATGTAGTAGCTACTTCCTTGATCAGCATCATAATCTTGGTTGTATTGATCCTCTGGGATTTCGTTACCTTCGTAATCATTGAACTGGTTGGTTAGGAATTGTAGTTTTGGAAGATATTCCCAGTCAGATCCCATTTGCTTCCTTACTTCCTTCCTGGCTTGGTCCCTCAGATATTTCCATTTAAGTCTCGCTTCATCACCTAGAAATGATAAAAATATTGTGTTATCTCATATTTGATCAATCAATGTTGTTCACATATATATTCTTCAACATGTTGAAATAAAACTACTTTTTACCGCGTTATTTATTGCCTACATTTCGGATCCTTTACAGCATCCATGGTGAGCCAAAATAATATGAATATAAATCGGGCCTTAGAAGGTCCGGAGTGGATTAAGTATCGTCTAACTGTAATGTTAATTTTATCCCTGTTATACTACATAAATAATATAGAGCTGTTAGCTGTCTAGTTATTTTGTTTTGTTGTGTGCACATATTTGTTACGTTACTATCCAGATCAAAACATTGTACTTGTGATATGCATGGTTATTTTTACGATTGTAATGTGTTTTGTGTAATTAAATAAAAAAAAAAGGTTAATTCCGTAAAAAAGTAGTTTTATTTTAAAATCTAATATTCGCGGAACAGGATTTGATAGAGCCGTAGTATGAAATGATTACACAGTCCAAGTTTGTGAAAAATTATTGCAATTGATTTTCCAAACGATATCTGTCGATCAGATTAAAGTACGGGTGCACTTGTGGTCTCCCTGGCAACCTGAGGTTACTTTATTTACTCTCAATTATTTTGTATATTGTTTACCACTTTATATAAACAGGAACTGTAAATGTGAATACATCGTAGTCATTTTTGTCTAAGTAGTTTATAGTTATCCTAGTTCATATTTTTTGATGATGTGTACACATAGTGTATCTGTTTTAGTTTGACATTGCGTTCTCATTTGCTGAGAACCTTCTTGTAATTTTAGTCCCAACTTCAGGATAATTATGACATAAACCTCCAATGCACTCACATCCTGTTATCGGCATAATGTACCAGCAAATTATGTTAAAACAATATATTTTAAAAGAGTGTCCATGGAGTTTCTTGCCGGATTCTTCTCCATGGGATCAACATTTTGGAACCGTGCAACTACAGTCAATAACGTTTCATAAACGCTTGTGAAAGCTTATTTGAAATAAAAACATTTGATTTGATTTGATTCAATACTCAATACTCAATACTCAATATATTTATTGCACTCCACAATGTTTACAGGTGTTACACAGTAATTTAGTAGGTATCAATCATGGACCCTGTCGGGCACGGCAATTTAGGAGAGAGGAGGAAGGCATTCTATTTTTATATTTGTTATACCTACTACTTTTTTTAGTTTTTTAATTTTTTTTTTTATTTATGTTCTTAATTATTATTTTTTTATAGTTATTGTTTTGTATATACTATTTATATACCGTTTATTTTATTAGCATATTGTATCAATATACCTAGTAAGATTTATATAATTATGTATTTATTATTATGTATTTAAACATATTTATAAAGTTATTTATTTGTATTGTTTGTTTTGAATATATTGTTGTTGTTAGACTTAAATGAAGGTAGTCTTCTTTGTTACTGAAGCTAATTTTATTTGTCATGGTTTTTATTTAGGTATTCGCTTATGTCGTAGTAACTCTTTTTTAATAGCATTTCCTTTAATTTCTTTATAAATATACTATCTTTTTGTTCATTTTTAATTATTTGTGGTAGATTATTATATATTTTTATTGACATAACGAATGGACTGGTTGAATGCATTTTTAGCCGAGAGTTTGGTAAGTTTAGTCTGTCTTTATGTCTTAATGAGTATGGTAGATGTTTGTCTTCTTGTGTAGTGTAAAACTCGTTGTGTTTTCTTACAAATTTGCATGATTCTAGGATATATATACAAGGTAGAGTTAAGATGTTTAGGCGTTGGAAGTGGGGTTTGCAGCTTCCTTTCAAAACTAATTTAAAGAATATTATGAAAGTCGTGAAAATTGTGGAATCGTTAAAATTAATCAGTCTTATTAGATATCCAAAAGCAGCAATGTGTCTGTTGTCTTTTTATGAATAATTGATTTTATTTGGTGTTCTGGTTGATAGAGCGGCTTTCTCGGACGAAACTAAAATTGTTAGCCAAGAAATAATTGCTTCTAACCCGAGTGTTTTTGCATGCATTTGTTACCTACATCGTACGAGACCATTTATATAATTTAATTATGTATTCCAAGCAGCGTTAGATATTTATTTTATGTACAACCGATTAAGTAATAGAATAACTAATAATCGAAACTTACGTGTACAATCCAACTCCTGTGCAATTTCTTTCCAGCTTTCATCGAGTTTGTACCAATTATGGTGTCCTTTCAACGACCTGTTCCAAATGATTTCTCTAGCCCGCACAAGTTCAATCAGCTTGTTCATATCAACATCAATGGTTCTTCGTTTATTCATCAATAACTTCTTCCTCATTGTATATCCTAGTTTTGGCCTCTTAATAGAGTCGTCAAGTGAATTGAACACTTCATCTGTAGTATCCTCATCCCCATCTTCATCATCTGCCATGAATTGGTTGTGGATGAACTTGAGTTTCTGGAAATGTGGCCATTCGGACTCCGTTGGGTTTTTTTTCATTTCCTTCCGACATTGATCCTTGAGATTCTTCCATTTTTTTCGGCAGTTCAAACCTGGAAAATTTAGAGTTCGGTTCTAAGTTTTTTTCGGCAGTTCAAACCTGGAAATTTTAGAGTTGGGTTCTAAGTTTCTCGTGTCAAAAGAGATACGTACTCACACTAGATCTCCGATAGTGTTTATTCCTTTTTATGGATGATAAAAGTTTTCTCAATTGGGTACCTACTTACTTAAGATAATTTATTGGCCAATTGGAAATAAACCTTTCTACACACAACTTTACTAGTAGTCAAAAATAAAAAAGTTTTGGCTCGATAAAAACGTATTCAATTGATCTTGAACTTGTAAGCTTACTTTCTAGAGCAAGTTCGCCATTACTGATGTTATATGTATTTTCTTTTCATACAGCATCCAACCAACCATCCAACCTTATAAAACATAATACACCAATCTTGAATCATTGATATTAATACCACACCGACATACTTAATTCTAATTGCAAGAGAATTTACGAGCGTCGCAATTAAATTTATTCCCGCCATACATCGCGGCCATCTGCTAAACGCTTCTGCGACGCGATACCAAAACAAACGGAAAACAAACATTATTGATAGTGCAGCGGCGGCACAGCGGCACAGCCCGCTCGCTCGGCCGCGGCCGTTAACCTTCGGCCGGTAAAACGCAAAACGCTACTCACTAGTCGTCCCCACTTCGGCCGCCACTTCGTTCCAATACCGCTCCAACTTGAACCGATTCCGGTGCCCCCTATAGCTCTTGTCCCACAAACATTCCCTGGCCTGGACAGCCGCTATGAGCTTGTCCATGTTCTTGGATCTTGCACCTTTAGCTTTAGACTTCATTGTGGAGCGGGCGCGCAGGCGAGAGCGTCGACGGGCGCTGCGAGCGAGGCGCGGCGCGGAACTGACGGCGGCCGCCCGCGCCCTTCCCGTGCACCAATGCCCGCTTCGCTCCGTCGCCCGCTCCGGTGTATCGCTGTCCTCTTCGCTCGCCGCCTCGCTCCCCTCTCGACGCGACACGCCTCAACGGCTATAATCCGCTGTTTTGAGGGCGATATTTTCAAAACATTCGGCGCCTTTCGGTCCATTGCGTTTTTATGTTGCACTTTCATACTACACTCGCGTTGTTTTGCGGTGATGTATATTATAATTCGCGAAATTGTTGGTGTTTTTAAGGGCGTGGTGATATCGTGGTCGTTGCCGGTTAGTAACAATGGTCGCAGTAGGAGCGATTCACCGCGTTGGCGTGCGTCGTGTCTCGACGTTTTCGCTCAATAAACCGATATTCTCTTGAGCTTAGAGCGTACAAAACGCTGATTATCGAACCAGACGACAATAAAAAGTATTTGGCAACTATACGCACTAATCCGTATAAAGCTTAGAAATGTTTAAGTCTGATGAACTTGTCGACTTATTCGAAATATTCCAATGGACTTTGTAATGGGGGTAATTATTGTTTTCCAGAACAATGACTCACATTTGCGTCTTTGTACTTTGTAGTAGGTAGATAACAATGCAATACTTACTACTTAGGTGGTTCCTACTTAGTTCTAAACGTACTCTACAATATATTGCGCAATATGAATATTGTACAACATTATTGAAATATAGGTAACATTGCTCTTACACGTTCAATAACAAATAAATGAGTATTTCGGTGGAGTTTTCTTCACTATGACTACTATAGTCATCATCGCGACTGCTGTCCAAGCAGTTCGATTCGCGAGTTCGATTCCTAATTCGAGAAAAAACTATTGGGATTTTCTATGAAAAACGGAGATTGGATTTGTGCCCGATTAATAGCAATAAAGAAATATTACATGTAAGGTCCAATATAATTATTGATATACGAGAACTCTGTATTGTATACCAAAAATATGTATCTATTTTAAAACATACAATGGGAGGCCTTATCTCGACCAGCGATCTCTTTCAGGCACTCTACTTAGTTTTTTTTATGGTTAAGTCGGCAAACGAGCAGACGAACAGGAGCTACCTGATGGTAAGTAGTCACCGCCGCCCATGGACATCTGCAACACCAAAAGAGTTGCAGATGCGTTGCCGAGCCTATTTAAGGAAAAGGGAGGCGTGCCTACAAGCTAGCAATCATGCTAGCTTCTCAGATCAAATAAAAAGTTAAGATGGAACTTTGCGAACAAAGAAGCGAGGCCGGTTAAAACTGCGCCTTGCCGTGTACAAACACAATTACACGCACACACGTATACCGAAACTACGCCTTATCTTGTCAGTCGAGCAGACTCGAGCTATCGCTACACGTCTATCAAAACGTCACGTGCGTGTGTGCGTGTAATTGTGTTTGTACACGGCAAGGCGTAGTTTTAACCGGCCTCGCTTCTTTGTTCGCAAAGTTCCATCTTAACTTTTTATTTGATCTGAGGCTAGCTTGTATACACACCAGCGAGACACTCTATGAGTTATTTAGTTACTCTAGCCGTTTCTACAAGTAATTTGTAAACTCACCCTCCTCCTGAAGCCGTTGTACCTCATGAGGATCAGAGAGGCTCCGACGAGGCTGAAGTCTAACACCATTGTATCACTCTCACTTTATCACTATTGAAGTCACTGTTTCATTTAAATAGCATTAAGCATAAGTGTTTTAATATTTTCTCATAGATTTTCGGATCTTATGTCAAACATGAGTAGTACAATACAAAACAAAAGAATAAAGGCAGTTGCTTCGTGTAAAAGATATTCTTAAAAACTGATATTCAACCCAAATCTGGTTAGACTCGAAGCCGACCCAATGTTGGACAAAAGTTACGAAGATGTAATGACGTAGTAACTATTTAGTAATTCGTTATTATAGATCACCCATCCACTTTATTGACCGCAGCAAGCGCAGCTTCTTGAAACTATGGTTAATTAAGAGTTTGGTGTGCGAGAGAATTTTGGTGTCTTAAGACTGGATTTTGGACAATCGAGATTTCAAAGTAGTCTTAAATAGATTACGTCTCTATATCTCAAATGTCTTCTATAACATGTAAAAAAATCGAACTCAAACAATTACTCACTGATCAGTTAAGACATCTCTTAAACAATAAAGCATAAAAACTAACAATTTTAAATTTTACATGTAGAGTCTAAACATCAGCTAAAAAATGGTTTCGAGAAATTTCCCACAGTTATAGAAAAAATATGCATTCGTTCCGAGTATCATGCCAATAAAATAGTAAGTCCAATTTTATAATACTTAACAATATTATTATCTGTTTATGAGATCGATCGCTACATTTATGGGTTATCCACTCATATCTATATGAGTATCATAAACCTACTGACCACCATATTTTACGAGCAGATTATTTCTATCTAAGAGCCTGTTTATTTTCATGATGCTGCTATGATTTTTAAACAACTGCAAAAAGGAGGATGTTCTCAATTTGTGTGTTATTAAAAAAAGTTGTTTATGAACCTTTTTGACGGTTTATTTTAGTAATAGCCAATAGAATAAGTCAGTGAGGGAAAATCTTACGGAATTATTTGAGAGCTAAGACTAAGTAACAAAACTATAAAGGAATTTGTAAAATAAACTTAATTAAATCAATATGTTACTTCTACAAAAGATTACCTATATTTTTAAACACAACAATCCCGTTAAGTCAGTCTAACACTTTTAGTGCCACATTCCACAATAATGTCACGGCACTCAAACGACACTAGTTAGTGACAGATTGGGTGACACAATGGAACTAATTTGTTGCTGACACCTTGTACGTTGGCATAGAAAGCTAACTCAAGTAGGGTGACCAAGAATTATGTAATAAGGAAGACGACTTTATGCATAGCGTGACGAATTGTTACTGTTACAACGAGACAGGATAAAGGAAATAGTATATTCCTTCATCCTGCCTCTTACTCGGGGACTTTATAAGAGCAACAGAAGCCAAAACAACTATTTTCAAAGTTCTGTATTTATTTTAAAGTCCGTATTTTTGTATGCGCTTTACGCAAATTGCTGCACAAAATTGAATTTCACTGTTATATTGCTGAAGGTCCATATTAAAATCTGATGCATGTTTCACGTAAAAACGCCTCTTGGAAGCCGAGTTTAAAGTTAATCCTTTTGGGACGCGAGTGAAACTGCGGTTAACAGCTGCAGCAAGTATCGGATAAAGATACATTTTCACCGAAATTCTACAGGACTATCCTCACCAGAACATTTTAAGGTAAATGTAACTTAAAGAACTGACTTGGATTAAACCAGTTTAAATAATTTTACGGCTTGTCAGGTTGTTTAGATATTTATGATGCTATACTAAATACCTTATAGCTTCTTCACAAAGCTCGTTAGGCAAAAAAAAAACTAAAAACATTCACTTGTAAAATGAATCCTTAGGTACAAAGATCGACTTACAAAAATCAATATCATTTCTTTACCGACTTGCAAGTCAAGGTCAGGCGCGTTTTGCAATAAGTTATTTAGGTCGTCTTTGCAATTTTTTTTTGTTACGTGTGAAAATCCTCATGGACTTCATGAGAATTTCCACACGTAACAAAAAAGGTCCCAAACATACCATACTATATGGTCACACTTGCAACCCTTTATTACATTATGTGATTACTTATTTCTTCCTTCGTGTCCACTGCATGACAAATATCTATACGAGATCAGCTAGGAAAACATAGAAGTTTCTATATCTGTCTTCTGAATCTATTACTCCCTGTGATAGGTAGAAGAAGAACACGTACCATCACGCCTGTATTCCCCGAAGGGTTAGGCAAAGTTGTACTCAAGTACACCCCCAGTTTGCCGGTATTGAGGGGGCGAGCCTATTGCCGTTATCCGGGCACAAACGTAAATTCCGAGCTGCCACTAAGAATTTTATAGAAAAACCCAATAACACCACTCGACCTGGGAATCGAACACAGGACCTCTAACTTAGCGTTCGCGCTAAAGACCACAAGACTCATCAAGATATAAGTTTTGGGGGGATTGAGAATGCTTCGTTCTTTCCCACAAAACCAGAATTTGTGTTGTCGAACGCATGTTGTGACGTCACAATGCTATAGCGCGCTCTCTGTCTAGCATAAAATTAAAATGCTTATATAACTGCCTTAATATTGAACCCAGTCTAGTTTTGATTTTGTTGTTCGGCTCTATTTATATTTCAACTTTTTTACGGGACCATAAAAAAACAATTAGACAACCAGCCTGCTCCTAATTATTAAAAAAATACGTTTTAATTGATCCTGCAACACAGACTTTCAAAATAAAACAAGTTTTCTATAACAATATTTTTGTTCTTAAAAATCTTACTAGTAATGTGGGTCGCACATTACTAATATTCTTGTTAACCGCTCGTGCGAAGCTAAATGCTTGTGTTACCAGTTGATTCACTTTGGTAGTGCAATGGGTAGGTTTCGAACCGGCAACCACATGATCTCAAGTCCGCTACCGCCGCTTCCATATGATTAATTATCCATATTCCACGCATAGTCGAAAGATAGATTGGTTGTTAGGCTTTTTTAGGTTTCCGACTACCACTTACGATTGTCATAGGTATTCGTATGAGACCCAGGAATTCCAGGACCAATGGCTTTACGTGCTCTTCAAGGCACGGAGTGGTCTCTATGTATTAAGAATGGACACTCATCCACTATCCACCATCCCTAATCTTGCAGATCTGTTGACCAGTGCAGTTATAAGTTAGCCCCGAGCCCATCCCTCTCTCATAAATTTCCCAACAGTATTTTTAAATTTATTATTATACTTGGCAACCCTATATGTAACGTTTGACAGATACAGTTTGTTCGAAATAAGTAAGCCGATCGGAAGTTGCCTGCAAGTGGTTTAGAAGTGGTAAATTTTAATAGAAAGAGTCGGTGTAAAGATAATGAGAGTCGTAAATGTTTCACAATTCTAATTATTTTGTTTACTAATTTCGATATTTATGTATTAAAACACTTAATATACGATTTTATCACCGCGGTAGTTCGGAACGGCTAACTTCCGATCGGCTTACTTATTTCGAACAAACTGTAGTTTTATTACTAGAATCAGCCACCAAGATATCACGGCCAACAACCACAATAGCCCAAACACATTTTATAAAAAACTCTACAATCATAAAATAAAACACATAATAAATTAATTCTACCACTTTAATTTCGTATACTACGCTTATTTATTATATTATCAACTATCATTATTATCTCACGCCTGAATATTCGCATTTCTGATTCAGTCAATGCCTCAATATCCGGCAGCATTGATAATAGGAACATCTTTCTTGGATTACCCTCTATATCATCACTGTAGCTGTTTCTTGTCTCATTAACCCTATGTCCGTTCTCGATAGAGAGATTATTTTTAATGATATTTGGTATTGAACCGTTATAATTGAATTTGTTGTTTTCTCTAGAATTATCATTAGTTCGAAGATCAATGGTCATATCTGAGTTACTATCGCTGTCTGAAATTTCATGTTTGGGTATCGTAGCTTCTTCAAATTCCATGTGTTTATCCGTGCCATCTTGAATCGTCTTTGGTCGTACTTTGATGAACGGCTGCAAGAACTGAAGTTCATGTGTTAGGTAGTAAGGTCTCATGGGTGGCTTGTCGCTTTGCTGCTGTTTCAAGGATCTCATGAAGGAGATTCGTATCTTCCTCCATTTGTCTCGGCAGTCTGGTACTGTAACAAAGAGAGGAAATGTTTAGCTTCTAAAGATCTTTGATATATTTTTTTATAATGGACTATAAATCAAGGTGTCGTTGTAAGGAGTACGGTACGGATTGAATATCCAGCCAGCTAATTACTTCGTGGGCTATTCAATCCAAAATTCGTCATAATAATTGTGGTTTATAGATATGCAATTAAGATATTCCAACATTATAATATATCATGCTTGTATTCCCTAAAGGGTTAGGCAGAGGTGTACTAATGTACACCCACAATTGCCGGTATGTTTATGTCCCATGTAATAGGGTACAACCTATTGCTATTAACCGGGGACATTTCCAAACTCCGAGCTGCTACTGAGAATTTTATTGAATAACCCATTACAATTGCTCGACCTGGGTATCGAACCCAGGACCTCACGCTTAGGAACATTATAATGACATAAATAGTAGATCTAGCAACAGTAAGACGTGACTTTGAACCTCAAAAGTCGCGCTATAAAACTCCAATTCGGCTCAATGAACTAAAACAAGACTACTAAAACAAATATTGCAGCAATATTACGTATTGACAAAGGAGTCTGATGTCAAATACATCTGTTGCATTTTACGTCGCAATGTGAATTATTCCAAATGGAACTAAAGATCCATATTCCATATTTTGCCATTTTTCCATACGTTCACTCTACAATTAATTCATTACTTATATCCTATCTACGAATATATTTGTACGACTTCATCACCCTTGTGGTTTGAAACTGCAAACCAGTTTAGAATTAAATTCTTATTCTAAGAATTAATCGCAAAATTTCTATCAGATTTATACGATTGTAGATTTACTTTGCAGTGGTACCTATTGCCTAGAAATTGGGATGCGGTGGACTGATGTCTATTTAGCCCTATATAGCCTGAAAGACGTTCCAATGTTGGGCAAAGGCAAAAAAGATGATAAGTACCGAAAGATTGAAGATTGTTATCAGTTGACGCGACGGGTACTAGTTATTATTACAAAGCCGTCACTTCCTTATTTCACAATATTGCACTATGTTACGCAACATTATGTCCACTTATGGAGAAACCCAGAACTTTAAGAGGGTCATAACATGCCATCAAGCCTGCATTCTACGAAGGGGCAGAGCTATACTCATGTACACACGGCTACACATCAAGCTATACAAATCCAGTTTAGACTGACCTCCCATTATAAAGATTTTCCGTACAATTCAAGATCAGCCTATACTGGTTTTGTATAGCTTGATATGTAGCATTGCGTACACCCAGAGTTCTCCGGTATGTTTAGCTTATTGTCATTACCGGGCACAAATCCTAATACACAAACTTTAAGAGGAGTGTCCCTCGCGAACGCAACAATGTTGCACAGTTGTCGCTGTCTCTATCCCTCGCGATGCGAACGCGTGCCCGAGAGGAGAAACAACAACATTTTCACGCGTATTTCGTATGTTCCGAATTTTGGAGATTACTCCTATAATATTGCTAATATGTAAAAAAAAAATCTTGTAAAAAAATATTCACTATATTATCTGGGTTTCCTTCGAATCAGAATGTTTCTGTATTGATACATTGTCGAGAAATACTAGCATAAAGTTGGGCCGTTTTTCAACGAAAATTGCCAATCTTTGAGCTCGTGTAACTTTTTAACCGTATATTGAAATGAAATTTTATATTACAGAAACACGTATATTAATGATAAGATTGTTACTGCAAAATTTCAATGACTTTCATTGTTTAAAATTCAAGCAAGGGCCAAACTGCGTTTGTATGGGGCGCGAAGCGGATACTATCCTCTTAAGAGGTATTTTTAGTATTAATCTTTTTGGATTATTTTATCCTGAAGGCTAAAACGGATTATTATCCTAGCTGTATCGGATCCATCGCCTATAGACGCATTTGAGCGGTCAATATTGGTCAGTATATAAAGGTCTGAAACTACAGTTTGTTCGAAATAAGTAAGCCGATCGGGAAGTTAGCCGTTCCGAACTACCGCGGTGATAAAATCGTTTGATTAAGTGTTTTAATACATAAATATCGAAATTAGTGAACAAAATAATTAAAAATGTGAAACATATACGACTCTAATTATCTTTACACCGACTCTTTCTATTAAAATTTACCACTTTTAAACCACTTGCAGACAACTTCCGATGGGCTTACTTATTTCGAACAAACTGTAATTTATTATTTGCTCCAACCTTCACCTATATTCTTAGCTAATATCGCATTAGTCGGTAGCGTCGGTACCAGCAAATCACAATAAACTAAGATCTAGATTTACTCAACAAATTTAATGCATTAGAGAGCACTAATAATCAATGAGTCGCTTCAGTAGTTTCTTGCTTGTCGACTTAATAAATTCATCTTTTTGATTAATTTTGAAATCAATTAATTTGAAACAGCTGTTATCAGATTTGGAGAATTCATTTAGTTTTTATTGTACTAGTGGTAGTTACTTACTTAACCCTAGTTTGGAACTGCCATTGCCAGGAATTTTTGCCCCTACTTTAAGAAAAATCAAGCGGTAAAGTTTGGCGAAGTTTTGTGGAATTAACTGGCGTTTCGCGACATTTACGATACATGCCAGTGTTAATATTTTGTACTGGTCTTCCAATTATTAATAAACACCGCCTTATATTCAGTTATATGTATACAATATTCTCTGTGTGGCATTATCAGATGTTGGTAATCTATGCCAATCTTAAGTACAGTATTAAATATATATTTATACTGTGCCTTAAGTAAGTAGGTAGGTCCCCAAACCTCCTTTGAGGACTGTTTACACAAAAATTGCAATAACATTTACTACCACTAATACTTACTTAGAAAGTTATAGTCCTCTCGTAATATAATAAGTTAATCTCAAAACTTCGAGTATGGATATCCAAAAAATACAGGCAAATAACCCGCCAAAACTATTGCAAACTCTAAGTTGATTGCGGTTGACCTAAATCTCTCAATATAGGTACTCAACTACTTGCGCAGTGAACAAGATCGATAGTAAGATACCCGACACTGTGATAAAACCCAAATGAAAACAAAAACTTACTTGAAGTGTTAGCTCGTTTCGCTATCGCTGACCAAGCTCTTCTATTGTGCACTTTATTGGCGTACTCAGGTAAAGTCTTGTTGTACAAACACGGATACTTCTCCACTTCCTTCACAAAATCCACTATGTCCCTCCTATCACTCACTTTAATAAAGAAGTCTTGTTTTGGCTCCATTTTCCACTGATATTACGACACCCGTCCGTATCGAGGTGATCTGCGCAACTGCGTCGCAACATTGAGTCGAAACATTGAAATGGCGGAATTATATTGCATGCTTTTTTTCTGTGACGTTCAGCCAATGAGAGGCGAGTATTATGACGCACACATGCGCAGCACACGGCCGATGACATCAATGAAGCGAGCTCGCCTATACAGCTTGATATTGCGTTATCTTTGTTTCTTATTGCGTAATATTTGCACACTAAAAGAAAGTTGTTTTGAGGGCACATATTTTGTTTGTTATAAGAATATGAATGAAGTTTATTGCTGTGTACCTTTTTTTCACTGAATATTTTGTGGCAGAGGCAGTGTTGCGTCACAAATACCAAAATAAATATAGGTAGCTATCTACGTAAGGATTGCGAGATCCTGATGCAATATTGTACAGTCTGACTCAAAATGATGAAAGCCTGATGCAGAATTCCACTGAATTCAATCGAATTAATTACTTACCAAACTGAACTGCTGCCTGCAGAAATTTAATGGCACAGAAAAGTACTCAATTATATTTTTTATTAATTTATGTAAGTGAGTAGTTATACTTATTTCCATTATTAAAAATTACCTATTTAATTTACACGATTGCTGATTAACTTTTATTTGATGAGTGAGAAATTAACATGCAGTAGTGCGAACAACAATTTATTTATCTAGAATAACTTCAATATCATTAGAATGATAACAAACTATCATGCAGAACGAAACGCATAAAAAGATCAGTAAGATAGTACTATCCATGTCCAAATGTGAGCAGGAAGATAGTCCATGGCACTCTGCGAGAAGCCCAGCGTAAGTGGATATCGATGATCGTCCATGATCATAGACTTGGCTGCCAATGAGAAAGATAGTGCCAATAATGCCATAGTGAAACTGCATCGAGAGGCACTTAGGTCCTTATTCAGCCAAATACTTTTGATACCAATGTGACAGTTTCTAGAAGATCTGTGTGCCACATAGTCTGGAAGTTTACCGTGGAGTATCATAATCAAGAAGAGCAGGAATGACAACGTTTCCATGGCCCGAGCAAAAGGTGGTGAGGCGAAACCCCCGGTTGATTTAGACTAGTCAGTAGGTCAACCGCCTTGGGTAGAGTCCGACACAACCCGTCACCTTCTCCGGCCGGCAAGTGTCCATGACGATGTCCATACACTAAAAAAGGGTCAGGGTCAAAATTATCTTAGCTTAGAGTAACCTAACATATGAATCGTATTGATGTATGGCACAAAAGGTACTGATTCCCAAGCTAAGCATGAGCTGGTATTATGGGAAACAGTGTTCAGCCGCAGGAAGTAGCACATAATACAATACGAATACCCAGACAAATATGGCGGTGTCGTCTGCATATGTGAAAATGCGAGTGTAAGCCAGGGACGTTGTGCAGAGGTCATTGATGTAAATCTGGAAAAAGTTGGGTCCCAAGACACTCCCTTGTGGAATGCCGTAGGAGACGGTCTCCTCATCACTCATGTAATCTCCAATTATAACGCGTTGTGCTCTGTTAGCGTTTAGTGTTTCAGTTAGTGAGTTTGTTCGATGATCACGATACAGGAATACAGCTCACACTGGAGCACTCATCATCCACCTATCATCATCATCCTCTTTCCAATTATGTTAGGTTAGGTATGCAGTATAACCAAATGCAGCCGAAAATCGATCGACTGACTAATCGAAGCGACTGCCATCAGACCTTCACAACCCAATGTTTGAGCAATATTGATATTCCAAGGACTGGTTATCAGGCTTTTTAGGCTTCCGAATTTTTTCCGAATTCCGAATGTTTACTATTAGTAAACATTGTCATAGGTGTTCGTATGACAAACACGGAGTATGATTGCGTGCAAAAACTTATACTATCGAGTAGATTATTATGGATGGGAGAAAAGATTCGTGTAGGCACTTTATCCGAGATAAGTACACGATTATTGCTCGTACTATCGAAACATTAATGCTATGTTCTTTTATACTACTGGAGCCGTATTACCATATTACCGTATTCCCCGAAGGGTTTGGCAAATATGTATTATGTACACCCACACTTCGCCGGTTTGTTTAGGTCCCAAAAAATATGGAGGTGAGCCTATTGCCATTAACCGGGCACAAATCGAAACTCCGAGCTGCTACTGAGAATTTCACAGAAACATCCAATAGCTCTTTGCTTGACCTGGGAATCGAACCCGACTAATGATAAAGTTTATTGACTATTGAGTCGGAGGAAGCGAGTGATAAGTTATTAACTTTATATAGGTATATTTCCCTAAATCAGCAAATCATAATTTTACTCGAAAAAATTTCGACTTTCACTCTTCAAACTGGAGTACCTACTCCAACGTTCGTCAGCATTTTTAGTGCGCATGAGCCAAGTCAAGTGGCTCTTTTCCCGCTTCGGGTTCAGTATACCTTTCATCTCGACCAAGTCAGCATAGGATAATCTTGTTAAGGAATGAGGTGAGTCGACTTAGCTCCCCGTAGTAAGCGTTGGATTAGCGTATAGCGTTGTAGGATATTAATGTATCAAGTTCCTAACTTTAAGAAGTGGTTGTTGTGTCTGTGTTGATAACTAAGCCAGGAATTATTAGTTTTAACGGCCAATTTCTTTTAAAAACCAATTTTAGAGGTGTGACCCAAGGACCCAAAGTCAGTTAAGGTATATACCTAGTTAAAAGTGTTCAACTTCAAATAAAACCTCGGTGTCGTAGTGTCAAATGGTCTCTCCTATAATTTTGAACCCTATTTTAGGGTTCAATTTACCTTCATAAAAAATTCAAAGTATAACCCCAGTGTCATACAGTCGACTGTGATACTCTCCTAAACTAAAACCGCTTATTTGGTGCAAAAATAAGCTTTAATAAGAGCTTTCCTAAGAGCTTTTATACCGTCCTGGCAATGATTGCCGGGCGATCTGACTGCTCATATATATGTATCAGGAATTGCTGTATCAGATGTTGCTAGTTGTGCTTGCTACATACTTAATAAAATATTGTTTGTATTGAAAGTTATATTTATATCTATGTGTATTTTCGTATTATTATTCTAATTTGTATTCTAAAGATTTTTTATTCATCTAATACCAGCATAGTCTTATCACACAATACCTTGTATTTCTGATTCTGCAATCCCTTTGTTATTTTAAACGCCTATAGTGAAACGTATAGCAAACGCACGCACAAGTGCAATTGGTTGTAGAGTTTTTCCATGATAATATTATTAAAACGCAATAAATTGAAATCAACACACGATTGTTTACATTGAAGGAAGCCACACATCACAATATGAAGCCATTTTGAAACAACCTTGCAGTGATAAGTTACTGTTGTGCAACTAATTCCACGCGGCATCACGCTTAGAACGGAGATATTGTGACAGTAAAAAAAAAAAAAATTTCTCGTCTTACGTTTCTGAATTGAAATCTATCTTACCATATTCTGTGACTCTAAGCGAGACAGATGCAAGAGGTCTTGGGTTCAATTCTTATATTGACCAGTGTTATTGCCTGCCGTTTAGCGCTACAATATTTAAGAGCGCGTTGATACGTCCCAGGTTTTTCTATGAAATTCTTTGTAACAGCTTTGAGTTTAGATTTGTAGGGGCACAAATTCAAGAGACCTAAACATACCCATAGTTCGCCGGTTTATTTTTAGGTTCAATGTGGGAAAGCGGGGCTATTGTTAATAATAATCGGTCATCTTTGAACTCACAAACATTTACATTATTTATTTTATGTACAATGTTCTAAGATACAAAACTACTAAAAATAATATAACATAACATACCATCACGCCTGTAGTCCCCGAAGGGTTAGGCAGAGGTGTACTAATGTAGGTACACCCACATTTCGCCGGTATGTTTAGGTCCCATGTAATAGGGGGTTAGCCAATTGCTATTCACCGGGCACAAATCCAGACTCTCATAAGAATTTCATAGAAAATCTCAATAACACTTTGCTCGACCCGGGAATCGAAACCAGAACCTCTAGCGTAGCAGTCGCACTTGGGAGTACTTGACTCATGAACTAATGAAGTTTTCTCTTCAGTTTTCATGGACAAGTTGTAGTTTTTTTTTTTTTTTTTCAACAGACCCTAATGTTTTATTTCTGTTGTTACAGGTTTTGATTGCCGCATGGCTGTCGACCTGCAAGATGTCGGGCATGACGGGAGCGAGCATGCTGCGCACGCGCCGCAAAGATGTCAACGTCAAACCCAACCGGAAGTGAGTGCTAGTGACATCTATTCGCCTTCAAACACTATGGCTAAGTCACGATTGGCTATATTTTATTACTGCGTAGAATTTAATGCACTATTTCTACTTAGGATCTTTCCTAGCGACTCAGGGCTCAGTCAATGATTTTACCGTATCAAAAACAAAAGCACAGCATCCCATAATCATCATTTGCAATCCACGCATGATTCCATAGTGAGTAGCTTCTAACTTTCTCCCATTCATCTCAAATCATGACGTCACCCGTTTATAGTGCACATCGGGATCTAGGAAATATATCAGTGCCTAACTTTCATAAACTTAGACAGACAAAAGGTGTGTGGGGCGTATCCAGGCCAGATGGAACTCAGGAGGGTGGCCGGTACTTTCTGGCTTCAGTTGGCTGAAGAGCGCGTGTTATGGCGAATCAAGAAGTCCATGGCCAGGGCTAAAGAGTTACAGGATGAGGAAGATAGGTAAAATGGTGTCCGTATTATGTGCACTGTAAATGGTGAATGAGAATAATGTCTCTGCAAGCACCCTTGAGGCTGGAGCACACGCGTTCGTTTTGTATAATTTTTTTCTCTAAAGTTATTGTAGTCCACTGCTGGATAAAGGCATCGCCAAATGCTGCGCATGATTGGAGCCTATCCTCTGCCTTTCTAGGTTTAAGAAACAAGTTTAAATTTCCCAGACGCTTCTCTTGATTCCTATAATAGGTCAAGCATTAAACCTACTCTCAGTTTACGTAAAGGGAGTGAAAGGAAGAAGAGACTAATGGAAATATGTAGAGGAGAAATAGGGAGGGTTGGAGAACGAGGAAGTAGTATGATAGGTAAATACAGTAAAGATTAATTAAAAGGTTGGATGAAGTTGAAGGCTGGCAATTCATGAGCTACGGTAATCACTTAGCTGTATCTATAATACGAGTAAGAACCAAAGTCCTGAATAACTTACTCACTCACTAACTGATAGACGAAACACAGCGTATTCCGCTGGTCATAGAGACATGACATCCGAAAGGTCTATTTGTGTTGATAGGGAGAGGTGTACTAAGAAAATATTAATTGAAATTCAGCCTCCAAGAGAGAAAAATTAATAAAAATATAATATTGGTAGTTGTGAGAACAGTGAACAATAGAAGGGTGAAATGGACGATGAATAATAGGTTTCCTTTGCTCAAAGTGCCAACATGTTTCCTGATGTCGTAGTATTTGATTATGATGAAGGCCCAAATTCAGCAGTGGACGTTAACCAACTGACGATCCTCCAAGATTTACCATTACAAGCAGCATAGTGTCCATTGTAAAGCACCCTCCTTTCTGCTTTCGCATTTTCGTCGCATCATCAGCTTCCATTACACCTACCTAAAATTATTTGGATGTGAGAGAGAGCTTCAGTCTTGAAGTGATCTCTTCAATAATGATTAACTTTAACACATTTTAATTCCTTCTGTCAAAGTGTTGGCGTGTAAGCATGGACTTTTTGGATGTACTGTCTTTCAAGTCCTTGTACAAAATTTTGGTGGAGTCCTGGAATTTTAGGTAGCCAACCATCTCATGTGTCATTCGTCATACACTCACATGACTTCACTTCTTCACAAAGTCCATTGTCAACGAGGTCACAGACAAAAATATTTCCAAGAAGTTAAAGCAAATCAAATTCTTCTACAGATCAAAAGCCTAAAGAAATTAATACCTCGAGATAAAAAAAACAATATTTTCTGATCTTAAGTTACATTATTGTATAACAGACGCCATTGCCTTAGTATATGCCTTATGAGGACCAGGATATAGCAGTTATTTGCCCTCAGGTTGGACCGGAAGTCCTCCCGGGGTATGCTCTACGAGAACGAAGAACTGCGCTTACGCACTATCAACATCAATGCCGAAGTGGAAAGAGGTAAGTCTTGTTTTACAACTTTATTAGGTCTTAAGCGCGACTGCTACGCGAGAGGTGCTGAATTGCCAGATCGAGCAAACTATTACTAGGTTTTAATATGAAATTGACAATAGGAGCTGTGTCTGCGTGTGTGCCTGTTTACTGGCTCACCCTTACCTACGCTACCTTATATGGGATCTTATATAGCCCTTTGGGGAAAATAGGCGTGAGTGTATTTATCTTATTATGTTGTTTTATGTCATCAGGGAGGTTAAAGATTGTCACAGACATTTACGAATTCTTTGGGTTTTCTCTTAAAAAATGGTTTGTTCAGCTCCTATCAAATTGTACAGTTACAAGCATTAATATGTACACATTCAGTGAAATTCAACAACGATTTACTCTGAAACTATTTATTTAAATTCTGAGGTGTTGTTCTGACAGAATCTTAACATTATGATTTCTATTATATTTCGACATTTGAATAGATACTCTAAAATAAAATAATACATACATGTTCGTGCTTGTTACTGTACAAAAATCAATAAAAAAGGATAACAATAACACCCACAGGTCAATCGGACATAAAGAAATTGAAGCGTGAAAACGATCAACTGAAGCGAGAGATATCAGCGCTTCGCTACGAGTATGACCGGCTCGACAGCATGCTTCGGGACCGCCGGTCTTCGCCAGAACACTCGGACGTACGTTACATCTTTTTCTTGCAGTAGACGTCAGTTTATTTACGAGTATCTAAGCCTTTTTATACATAATGCAATTAAAACATTATTTTTTTTATGGGAGAACTCGGCAAACGAGCAGCCGAGCTACCTGATTGTAAGTAGTCATCGCCGCCCATGGACATCTGCAATACTAAAAGAGTTGCCGATGCGTTGCCAAGGCTATTTAACGAGAAGGAAGGAAAGGAGGAATTGGGCCTCCGGCGCTCTACACAAACCGTACGAAACGCAACAGTATGCATAGTGCTACTTGACGTCGATATTCTGTGGGAGGCTAGTACATACTTCCCCGGCAGTGCCGACCCATTCATGCTGACATGCCAGCAGGCACTACTACTACTAAATTGATGATGATTGTGATATTAATAATATTGTCCCGAAAGCCTGCAAGGTTGCTAGTATTTACCGATAACCCTATATATGCAGGTATACCAGTGAACGTTTCTATCCAGCTCTACACTTTTTTATATCCATATGAAAAAGAGGTACCCAAAATAAATTAACATGATATTTGTGTATTCTTCAACAATAATATGTCAACAAAAAATCAATTAACAATATGTAAAGGGCTTGGATTGAACACGTCTACAAAAGGATTCCAACCACAATAAGATTCGCATACTTCAATACAAAGATGATCCCTCCCTAGTTTCTGCGCTGTTACTCTCAAAGGGGCCATAAGCATTGTCAATCCCTCTCCCGACATATCTGCTTCTATGAACAAACTGTACAAATTCACACATTTCTCTATAAATTGTACAATATTTTGAGGGTCAACATCATCATCGTTCGCTGCTCTTTCATATTCACAGATATGAACATTCTCCAAAGTGATGCAGTGGCTCAGTATTTGAAAGATAAGTTCGTACTCTATATCTTCCGAAGTCAGCATGAAGTTTTTCAAATTCGGCAGATGCATTGACTTAGATAGTGACTGAGTATACCCTCGAATCATGCCATGTTTTTCGACGTAGATGTCTAAAGTGACCAATTTGGGGCAACCGTTAAACAAATGAGTAAAGAAGTCCTTCCTAAGCGGTATATTATTTATCCTCAGAAACGTTAAGTGCTGTAACGATTTAGATTCCTTCGATAAGCTAATTGGTCTTCGACACCTCATTACTAACCCGTCTCGTCGACAAAAATCTGTCAATGTAACCTTTTCAGGTATATCGCTCAATTTTTTCTCGAAGTTCTCACAACTATCGACGCAGTACCAACTACTTGGTGACTTAACAATCTTGATTTTTGTTTTGCTGTGCATGCAAACATAAGTAGGGAAGTAATCTTTCAATTCCACAAGTAAATTACTAAAAAAATCTTCATCAAAGGTAGTGGTTGCTTTATTCCAAGCCATAAAAATAATATTGCCGTCAAGCATGAAATTTTGTGGCAAATATGAGCTCACTCCCAATTTCAAATCGTTACAATTCACCGTGAATATATTTGCAAATATTGGTGATACGTATATTTCTATTTTCTCCAAATACATCATGAAAATGTATTCAATTTGATTGAAATTTAACCTCGACACCCCATCCAGCTGTTTAGACATCTTGTGAGTTACGGCACAATCTCGGAACATGAAAGTGAGCTTATTAAAATTGACATTTATTTCATTTCCATCTCTTAAACTAGTTTCTTGGTGGGCTAGATCAAAGAAATCCTTATAATTATCGGATACTGTTAACTTTAAATCATTAACAGGAGGTACGTCTTTTAGGAACACTAATGGGGATGCTGATACAATAAATTCGAAGACCACGAAGTGAATACTGTTAAACTGCCTATCTCTGAAAATTTGTCTGCATTTGATATTAATGCTTTCATTCTTGGTAGTGCTAGGACATTTGAAGAAATTAATGCCAATATTCTTGACATTTTGTGGACACACTTCTGCTATATCTGATAGGTAGATGTTGGTAAACGTTATGTCTAAAGACTTGAGGTTTACAAATCTTTTTATGTGTGGTTTTAGGTTTTCAACAGTTAAGTCTTGTATCCCACTCAGGTTTAGGTCTCTTATATGTTCTCCTAGGTTCACAAACAACCTTTCATCTAGAGTCTTTACAGTTGCTAGTGTACTTCTTGTAAGAATCACTTTGTTTAAGTGACACCAACCTGAACTAAAATAATACCTGACTTGGGCACAGCTATTGTAGAAATTGATTTTCGTCTGTGTATCTAAATAATTAAAAATTAACACGCCCACTTCAACAGGTAGATCAAAAAAATTCATTTGGATATAGATTTTGTAAATTTCTTTCTAAAAATGTCTACAATAAATATTGATCCTAAAAATAGTTTTTGACAGTGACGTGCTTAAGTTTTTAAAAATACTGTTGGAATTCAGTCTCTTTTGCAGAATGTAATAAAACGTTTGACAGAAAAAGGTCTGACGGTAGTTTAATGTTTTTGCTTTCTTATGACACGTTCAAGATATGTTTAATCAGAGTCTGTGGTGATCTTGGTCGCGTACTCATATCGACCAAGAACGGGCGCCAAGAACCGCCCTTGGCCTTGGCTTTGTGACATTCGCCACGACCATAACGCGCAACTCGAGACACCTGCGCTTATACCTCGCACAATTTTATTTGCAAGTTCTCATGATCTCTACGTTGGGAACAATGAAGTGTTCTACATTGTGTTTTTAGTTTACGATAAGAATCCGATTTCCACCTATCTCGGGATCAGAAATCGTGAACTAATGGGATTCAAACTATTTTTTTTTTTTTTTTTTATACTTCATAGTCATCATCATACGAGTGTTTGAACTTGTTGCCACACCGTAAGCCATGATCTAGATTCATCATCATCATCATCATGTCAGCCTATCGCCGTCCACTGATGAACGTAGGCCTGATCTAGATTGCTAGCTGGAAATTGAAGCATCATTTTTGGAAACGTGCTTGGTTAATGGTGTAAATGATCACATAATAAAACAAACATCAAATGTGGAGTAAATAAAGCACATTATCGCTTGGCAGGACAGCGTGTCGGTATGCAGCGCGTGCCCAGACTGTGTCAGCGTGGATGGTTCTTCGCGAGCAGTCGCCTTCCATGACCTGAGCGTGGTGCCTGAAGAGGGGGAGCAGGAAAAGGTATGTAACTAAAATATTTACTCCAACTTTATAATGTTAGATGGATACACACCAGTCTTATAGCCTTAAAGAGGCTTAAAGCGGTGTTATTCTTCGTGTTAGCAATAAATTCCCAAAACTCTTAAGCAACGATTTACACTCTAAAAAAGAAGTTAAGTATGCACTTACAAAATAGTATCTAGGTACTTTACTTTTTTGATGTTCACTTTTACGTTGTTTAGGTGTTATACGCGTCGGTCTTATAGGCGTCGGTTTTGTGGATGAACATCTTATGGGCGTCGGCGGTATAGGCGTCAATGTTAATACAGGCGTCGGAAATATAGGCGTCATTCTTATGGGCGTCGATCTTTTATATATGTCGGTATTATTCACGGAGGAATTCTCCATGGTATTATTATAGGTAATAGGCATCGGGGTTATTATACGCGTCGGTGTTATTATAAGCAACGGTTTTTCTATGGGCGTCGGTGTTATAGGCGTCAATTTAATAGGTGTCAGTCTTATTGGCGGCGGTGTTATGGGCGTTGGCGCTGGGTGTGTCGTTGGTGTTATCATCGTCGGTCTTTACGACGTCAGTTTTATTGACGTCGGTGTTGAGAGCCTCGATCTTTTCGGCGTCGGTTTTGTGGGTAAGCGTCTTAAGCGTCAGTATTATAGACTTTAATCTTTTAGATGTAGGTCTTATTGGCTTCGGTGGTATAGGCGGCGGTGTTATGGGCGTTGTTACATGGGCATCGGTGTTGTGGCACCAGGGTTATAGGCGTCGGTCTTACCGGGCCTAAACATACCTACCGGCGAACTGTGGGTGTACATTCACTACACCTCTGCCTAACCCTTCGGGGAATACAGGCGTGATGTTAGAATTATATTACTAATTAAAATATACTTAATTATTCAAGTGAAAAAATGCGTATAAGGGAGGAAACATAATATCCTCACGCTGTGTTGGCAATGATTAGTAATCAGTAAAGATTCTTGCATAAGACCTGAGAGTAAGACATAACATCTGACGTGGGACATCAAAACTACGTCTGGTGACAATGACCTACTGCTCTCATTATTGTCTCCTTAAAATAGTACCAACAGTCTACGTAACGAATTTATGTACAACACGACTATTGCATGAGAGTTAAAGGGAAATTAACTGAATCCTGCTTATTTCTGTATCTCCTTAAACTTGTGTTATCCACAGTAGCTATACTATATTCCCTGAAGGGTTTAAGTAGAGGTACTGTTGTCCACGCACAATTCGCCGGTATGACTTTAGGTGGGAACCATGAGGCAAGCCAGTAACCAGACACAAAACCAAACTCCTTCTATCCAAAGCCTGTAAAAATTCCATAGAAAAACCCAATAACTTTTCTCGATCTCTCATATTGGGAACTTATTCTAAAATCTACATAATTATTTATCATACCATCACGCCTGTATTCCCTGAAGGGTTAGGCAGAGGTGTACTTATGTACAACCACAGTTCACCGGTATGTTTAGGTCTCATTTTATAGGGGACAAGCCTATTGCTTTTACCCGAGCACAAATCCAAACTCCGAGCTGCTACTGAGAATTTTATAGAAAAACTGATTTACACTAGTGATCTGGGAATCTAACCCAGAACCTTTAGCGTAGCAGTCTAAACTGTAGGTACTCAAAAACTTCTTTTCCAACTGAACCAAAGTTTTGTCCAACATAAACACCATCATTTCTACCTAAATAGCCTTACGTCCGAAAGCTGTTGGTGTTCGACGTATTAATCATGTTCAGTTCCCATAACGGTCCAGTTATAGCCGTCGAGACGAAAATAGCCGACGAATAGCCGTCAGCCTGGTGGAAATATGCTAGATACTTTAAGCGCTAATTAGTCATGGTTTTGCGATGTTTGTACGTTTTAGTCACAAGTTTTAGTAGTTTGTTTATTTCGTAGAATGTGAAAAAAATTAAAATTATTAAAGAATACCTATTTGTGACATGATATCTAAAAAAATATTACCAATTGAATTGTAAAAGTGTCTTTTGTTGCCAAGACAAGTTATCACTATCAAATCTCATGTACATAGGTACATGAGATGTACCTATGTACATGAGACATGTAGAGCGAAGCTTCTAACTCTATACGCCCTAGCTCTACAAGCCCTTGGCTGGCTTGGTCTGGCCTTGGCTAGGCCTGGCTTTTTTTTTTTTTTTATGGGATAACTCGGCAAACGAGCAGGCGAGCTACCTGATGGTAAGTAGTCATCGCCGCCCATGGACATCTGCAAAACCAAAGGAGTTGCAGATGCGTTGCCGAGCCTATTTAGGGAAAGGGAGGGGAAGGAGAAAAGGAGAAGGAAGGGGATTGGGGGAGGAATTGGGCCTCCGGCACTCTCGCTCACCGAACGAAGCGCAGTAACGAAACGCTACTACTCGGACATCGGTCTTCTGCGAGAGTGTGGTACTTCCCCGGTCGAGCCGGCCCATTCATGCTGCGAACAGCGTGGCCCTACCACAACAAACTGGCTTGGCCAGATCTAGACTTCGAGCTGCTACTGAGAATTTCATTTTAAAACCAAATAACACAGCTGGACCTGGAACCCAAAACCTCTAGCGGAGCAGTCGATCTTAAGACCACTAGACTAATAAGACACAATACTCTTGGAAATAAATGTATTGATCCGCCTAGCCTGGTCGTCTTACAGACTTACCAGATGCTGAATTTTTCTTTCCATAAGGTTCTTATAGAAAGAAAAATTTAACACACTTCTATTCTATAAAATATTTAAAAACTTTAAAAATATGAATGAACTCGATAAAGTCGTTTTAAAGTTATGGAAAATAGGGATTCATTTTTATATAAATACTAGCTTTTGCCCGCGACTTCGTCCGCGTGGAATAGTTTTTCCCCAATCCCGTGGGAATTTCCCAAAATATCGTTATAATTTAAAGCCTATATGTTATTCTGATGTATAAACAATAATACTGTAAAGTTTCATCAAAATCCGTTCAGTAGTTTTTGCGTGAAAGAGTAACAAACATCCATCCATCCATCCATCCATCCATCCATCCTCACAAACTTTCACATTTATAATATTATATATAATATATAATATATATATAATATATATATTAAGTAGGAAGTAGGAAGTAGGATTAGTAGGATTAGTAGGATAGGATAGGATTAGTAGGAATAGGAAGTAGGATACTAATGGACCCGACAGTTTTTCTGTCCAATTATTCCATATTTTTTCTCCGTTTAAACATTCCCTGGATTTCTACAGGGGCGTAACTACCAGCGGAACAGCCGTATCAATGATAACATGTGTAAGCAAAAAATAGTAAAATGTTATCCACAATATCACTTAATCTCGTACTTCCCGGGAAAAAAAACATATAAAAAAACTGTCATACGAAAAAGTAAACCGAAAAATATAAGTATAAGTATAATTTATAAAAAGGAGGTTATAAAAAAATGCCCAAAATCTTTACCCTTCATTTGGTCCAACTAATTGTGATACAGACCCAATCCAAGGCACGCTACGCCACTGATTTCCACAAAAAAGTATTACAAAATTAGTCAAAGCGGTCTAGCCGTTCTGGAGTTGTAGCAAGACTAACGAACGGCAATTGTTTTTTTTAAGAAGTAGAAGATATAGATCACTTGCTGTGAACTTGACATGTAAGTGTTTGACATGTAGGTGCAAGTGTTCTAAAGTCAAAAAAGCTTAGAACGGCTGATCTACATGACTAATTTATTTTATGTTTGGCTATACATCTTGATTTGCGAACCGACCGCAGTTTCCGCAAGAAATATTTTTGTTTTATAGATAGGAAATGAGTCAAGGCCGGCCAAGAAATTCATGTGTAAGAAAATATTGTAGAAACGTAATGTTGTTTTATAAATAAACGCAGTCGCGTTTGGACCGGCGCGTGCGCCGCTCGGCGTCCCGTGATTTTTACAGTGACAGTTTGTGATGAAGGTACCTTGAAGTCCACTTAAGTCCTTTTAGAATTTATGTTGAATTTTCTATGATTTTCATGAAAATTTGTGAGTGATTGTACCTACTTTGTTCTATTTCCGTGGTGTACTTTGGTCGTTAGTGTTGTGTTTATTTTTAATACCTGTTAAGTCCATTCAACTGTTCTTTTGTTTGAAAGTTTCGTCGGAAAGTTTTTTTTAAATTAGGGACTAATTTTTAGCTTCTTCGAACTAACTGGTTCAAAATGTGGAAGTCTAACCATATTGATCCTGTATATACCTTATAACTAGGTATGATTTTCAAATTATCACCGTTTTGTCTTCGTTCTTCTACTGACATAGTTATCTACATGTTTTACGTACGCTTGAGACCACTAGACTGACTAGACAGCAGTCTAGTGGTCTCAAGCGCGAGTGCTATGCAATAACACTTTGCTCGACCTGGGAATCGAGCCTAGGACGATTCCCAGGTCGAGCAAAATGTTATTGAGTTTTTCTATCACTCTCTGCTGTATCAGCTCGGAGTCTGGTTTGTGGCCGGTTCATTGCAATAGGCTCGCCCCCTATTACATGGGACCGAATCATACCGACACAGCGTAGGTGTACATTAGTACACCTCTCCCTTCGGGGAATACTGGCGTGATGGTATGTTTTTTACGTATCTACGTACGTTTTTTTGTTAAAAAGTTTTCTAACCGAGAATTATTTTTGAAAGATTTACATTTTAAAAAATTCTACAAACACAAACTTTATCTTTTTATAATATTAATACCTTTAGAAAAAAACTTAGATCTTATCATCCTCCTGCTCTTAACCCGATTCACTTGGGATCCAATACGTCTTTATTTTTCTACACATCTCTATAGCAAACTCATCACTGAATTTCTTTCGTACCATGTAGTCTTTCACACGATTTATCCATCTTCTTTTTTGGTCTCCCTTTATTCTTATGGTAACATCTCCTTCCTCATCCTCATCATCCCATCACAATCATATCCATACCATGAAAAAACAGTTACCTACTACAATACTCCACAATTCTCGATTTCTCCTTTTTCCCTTCCCTCCCTTTTCCTTGGCTCGGCAACGCATCTGCAAATTCCTTTGGTGTTGCAGATGTCCATGGCCGGCGATGACTATTTTCTGTCAGGTCGCTCGCCAGCTGGTTTGCCGAGTTATCCCATAAAAAAATCTGTCACTGGTTACTGGCGCTACTTTTAAGCTACCTATTAATATAGGTACTTATTCCTTGTATTGACCATTATCTTGTTACACCAGACATTCCCCTTAACATTCTCATCCCCGCTGCAAAGGAACTACATTCGTGCTAATATGGAAGTTGGTACATGTCACAATATTAAAGCGAATCAATGTTAAGTTTTGTTCATTCAATACTTCCTCATGTATCTTATATTTATGTTTAGAATATCCACTTGAACGATACGTCTGTCTGTCCAGACATACAATCGCTTTTATAGATCCATATTCATACAACCAACGTACCATACAATAATAAATTGTTTATTCACAACCCGTTCTCAATAGTATTGATAAGCTTTTATGAAGATTTGTTTGCATATTATTTTTATGGTATTGGGATACATGATAGAGATATCTAATATTATTATTCCATTATTATTACGAGCAGTAAGCATAACATATTATTACGACTGTATCCCCGAAGGTTAGGTAGAGACGTACTAATGTACACCAACAGATATCTGGTATATTTCATCATCATCATCATCATTTCAGCCAAATGAAGTCCACTGATGAATGATGGCCTCCCCCATAGACTTCCACAACGACCGGTTATATGCTGCCTGCGTCCAACGACTCCCAGCGACCTTTGCCAGGTCTGTCCATCTTGTTGGAGGGCGTCCCACACTGCGTTTTCTGGTGCGTCGTCTCCACTCGAGAAACTTTTTGCCCCAACGGCCATCAGTTCTACGAGCTATATGCCCCGTCCACTGCCACTTAAGATTTCTAATCTTGCTAATCCTTTGAGCTATGTCGATAACTTTGGTTCTTCTACGGATCTCCTCATTTCTGGTATGTTTAGGTCCCTTTTATTAGGGCAGAAGTGATTGCCATTAACTGAGCACTAAAACTGTGAGCACACATTAGATAAGAGCTGCAAGCTTCTATGAGGATTTCATAGAAAACCCATTTAACACTTCGACCTGGAAATCAAACCTAGAACTTCGACTGACGTATCGTATTTTGTTTTTTAATCTAGCGTCGAGTGCCAAATATCAATTGGTTATTTGAAAATACAGGTGACTACTTATAGTTACATCGTCGGATTTTTGTGTTTCGATGTTTTGAATCGATTTGAAGCGTTCGATTTTCATAGTAGGCCCCCAGAATCTCTGGCGTAGCAAAGTTTCTCCGATTGTAACATTTGTATTTAAAAACTTAAAGAATAAAATCTCAGCACCATCTCATTACGACAGCCGATACGACAGCCGACAGCCGACAGCAGATTCTAGTGTTTGCGTAGACTTGAAAAACTTTTGAGGCGTGATGCTGTGACGTCATGACAGGCCTTGTATTTGCGGTCCCCAACTGGCCTAAGTTCTCGTGCTTAATCAGGGAATCGGACTCATAAGACCTTACACTGATTTGCCACGCTTGCTTCAAGACCAATTAGCCAGCTAAGGAAAATGACGTGTTCTTATAATTAAATCAAGATGTTTTACGAGTTCGCGACAGTTCGGGTGTATGACGCAAATTGGATCATGACAATATTTCTTACTGGACAGATGTTACGACCGCACGCCGTGATGACCAGTCTCACGGTTGATTATAAATAAAACAGTACTAGATGGGTACTCCACACAGTATTAGGTACTTGCGGTCATCGTTTAATTTTTCTCAATCCTGTTCCTCAAATCTTATAGCGAAACTTTCTGTCAACAATGACGCCTGTGCAAATTATTTAAATTGATTGTTTCTGTGTATCCAGTTGGCTTATCCAGACATTATTTTATAATTTAGGTATATCCAGTTAATTATTATAATGTAACAGATATTGGAAAAACTAAAAAACAAACATCAAATAGGCTAGACCTAAGAACCTCTTTTAGTATTTTTTATATTTACACAACTCTCAGTGCTAGGCACTGGCTACTCTTAGAGTAAGAGAAGTTAGGCTGTAGTCCACCACACCAAATGCAATAGCACATAATCCTTATTTAGCACGTAATTATATATTATATTTGTAACCTAGCTGAAAACGTTGTAAAGACGATGTATAATATATGTACAATGTAAATACTGAACCACTTTTTACAAATGCATTTTTAAAAGAGTTTATCTATCTCTGTTCTGTACCTAACCCAGATGGCTATAAAACTTTATGAGAAATGTACGTTGGAGTGTTGTAGTGAATACTAGCACTCGCCTGCAAGCAACCTCACGATACGCTGTTTATTTTGGCACAAGTTTGTGTTTAACTCTTTTTATTTAAATGAAATGTAATTCTCTGGTACTGTTTAGTTTAGTTAATGTTTTCAGCTACAGCAAACCGACTTAGGTACTTATTCATATTATTATAGAAGGTTACCTTGTCCAATCTGTCGCACCGCTGCACGCTGTAGCAATTTTAATGAATTTTGGTACCGAAATAAAATGGACTTACAGAAGGACATTCTTTTAATATTGCCTCATAAAATCCTTTGGTGTGTGAGTGAAACCAAGGACAACAGTTTCATATACCTCGTATTATTTGCAGCAAGTTAAACATATTCACAAAACTCATAAAAAACTGTTTATAATTTCCAGAGCGGCGCCGAATCACCATGCACATGCGATGAATGCCAACAGGAGGCCCCACGGAAGATCCCAAACAATCTGAAAGCGACACAAATGACGCAAAGCACGGACAATACGCAGCCAAATATAGCGGACAATGGGCACGAGCGAGTGGTCGACATACTGGTGCACGACGCGCCGCCCGAGGTACCCAGGTTCTTCCAATCCGTTACCTCTCCCCCCTACCACGTCGCAGGCCCCCCGCCGCCAGGTTTCGTCGTTGCCCCCTACCAACCTCCCCGATTCCATACCGGAGGGAACGTTGAAGACCTTCTCGGAGACGTACAGGCAGCGCCCACGATACAGACCACATATATACAGCAGAACTCAGTATTCATGTGTAATACAAGACGGATAACACAGAAGTGCTGCTGCCAGAAAAAGGAACCCGTGTCTGGCATGCCGATTGCTGTCATGCCGATGTCGAGTGTACCGATTGTTGAGGAACAGCAGGAACCCCCGAAGAAATATGTCACAGAGAAAAACATCGAATTGACTTATGACTATCCAAGAGGGACGCCCATTCCTAGCAGCAGTGGCGACGATGTACAAACGACTACCACAGAGGTAGCCAGTACAGTAGTCTTCGTTGAAAGAAGAATACCAGTAAAACCAAAGAAGTTCGACTTTTTCTCCCGATCACGATCAGCGCCTGTTGGAGAAAACGAAGAGCCAATATACGCTACAGTGAACAAACTACCAAAGAGATTACGTAGAATGGAGCTCGCTAATCTAGAGAAAGAAGTCGCGTATAAATCTGGTGAACCTGATTCTTCCACTCGAACAGAATTAACTCTTAAAACTGATTCAGAATCTCAAGTACCCCCACCAGACGACGACACGAGTCGTTCTGATAGAGAAAAGTCGACAGCTCCTCAAAGACCAGACTCACCAAAGGCGAAAAAGCGCAAAAGGTTCTCTCTAACCTTCAAAAAGAGAGAAAGAAAAAGAAGAGATAAGAAGAAGGAAATGAAGAATGGAGCTACCAAGAACGGAGGAGCTGTTCATGTAGAGAGTGACAATGAGAGGCTGATAGAAGGAGAAGTGCAGGATATTTCGAAGCACAAACATTGCAACAGACACCGACCGAGGAATACTCTGTCTTCTTCGAGCTCAGGCCCGCGATACAAGCGGGACAGCTATCAGGTAATCAGTGTATTTTAAGAACGAGTATTAGTAAATAAGAAAATTTTCAGACAAGACTTAGATACATTCTCGTGACATATATTTTTAAATCGGTCGACTGCATCTTGTAGACAAACCTGGTTGGCTTAAGAATGAAGATATTGACACACTCAAGTTATTGATACAAATCCATGTCATGATCGCAAGGCCAAGATATAATTATGTATATGAAGAACACTTTAATTAAAATTCTAATTGGAATCACTCTGGAAAAACTGTTCTCTCTAGCTTTCTCGTTCTGTTTTGCATCTGATGATAAAGTTTCTGGACTCTATTTGGCAGCTTTTTTTCTTGTTGAGATTTTTGCCCGGTTAATAGTAATATGCTCACTTCCTTACATGGGACTTTAACATACCGGCGAACTGTGGGTGTACATTAGTACACATCTGCCTAACCCTTCCGGGAATACAGATGTGGCTATATTAACTATACATTAATATGTGAAGAATAAACTTTGTGTCCCTTTTTAAGCAAATGGCGCGCCCGGAGGAATATAAGAATTAGCATAATTAAAGTTTAGATTGAGAAGGAGTACCTACCTACAAAAAGTATTGCGGTCGAATTACGACCACGGGGCGACCACTAGTGTTTTCATTACACCAACTCACAGATTCATCTCACTTATAGAGTAGAGAAACTTATCAGCCAATGGTAAAACAGATCTTTAGCCAAACATTCCCATTCATTTCTCTTCTCCTTCTTTCCAGGAAATGACGACATCCCACTCAGAGCACGAGAGGACCAACAGCATGTGTTCTTCTGTCAACTCCTTGGGGTCTGCGTGCACGCATAAGTCCAGGAAACTGTCGGTCCCCATCAACGATGGATCCATACCATGGTGCGGTTGCTGGGGGGCTGGATGCGTGTAATGGAAAACAGGATAGAACGTCTCGAAGGCAGTAATGGAGATATCATAAAAATGCTGCGGCTCCTTCAATAGATTAGTTTTATATGAAGGGATAGGCTGGTGGGGCGTTTTAATTTGTCGTTCTACGGCCAGAATAAAATTAATAACCCATCTCTCGATTGTTTTCGCTACCTAAGAAATTTATATTAATTATATTATTATAAAGAGGTAACGTTTGCGGGGTTGTATGGGGTAATCTCTAGATCTACTGAACCGATTTTTAAAATCCTTTCACTCAATAGAAAGTTACATTATTCCTGAGTGCCATAGGCTATAATATATCCCCCGTAAAATGAAAAGAAACGTATATAGTCCAAGCGGGCGAAGCCTTGGGCGGTCTGACATAAAGTTGCGTCGAAGTAATTTCTATCTCCAGTAGGGAATACAATCCAGAGATAAGTTAATTTACGCCGCTAGAGATACTGTAATCTATCCTCTATCTTCGAACCATAGTGTTAGTGACGTAGGTGTAGGAATATAAAAATAAGATGACATCGATCGATGACGTCACTTGGCACATGTATGTAAATAAATTAAGGTAAACTGTGATTCACTAGTATTGTGTTTATGATGTAAGAGCATGCCTGTTGAATGATAAATAAACTTTGCACAAAATATTGTCAATCGTTTTATTGGTCCCGGATATCGTCATAACTTCCTTATTTCCTGCATGTTCAACTACGTTAGGTAATTGAGAAGGCAATTTTAATTCTTGGGTGGCCTCTGTAATGTTTTTTTTGCACCGCCGCGGCGGTTATCTTTACTAATATTATAAAGAGGTAGGTATATTTTGTGAGTTTGTAGGGGTCAATCTCTGGAACTACTGAACCGATTTTGAAAATTCTTTCACCAATACAAAGCCACGTTATTTGTCTGTCAGGCTTTATCGCCCGACAAAGTTATTGTTGTATTTAGATTGGATTGCCTCATTAGTCTTTGATCCCAAGCGCGACTGCTACATTAGAGATCCTGGATTCGATTCCCTGGTCAGACAGTGTTAATGGGTTTTTCCTTAAAATACCCAGTAGCATCTTGTAGTTTGGATTTGTGCCGGGATAATGGCATCAGGCGCGCCCCCTATTACATGGAACCAACATATCGGTGAACTGTGGGTGTAATAGTACACTTCTACTAACCCTTCGGTAAATGCAGGCGTGATGGTATGGTATAATTTATGAATGGTCGGTACTCTAGTCAGGAATTACTGCAATGATCGTGGTACGACCTAACAATAAAATTACAAGGAGAGAGTAAAAATAAATATGTAATTAAAACACACATTCATTACATAGATGATTATTTATTATAAAATATGACACATTCCTTTTGAGTTGTGTTTTACAGTAATTGAGACGCATAGCAAAATGGATGCGCCGCGTGGCCCGTGAACGCCTGCTGACGTCACCACTGATAATATCACAACATTGATCACACTACTATTACTTATAATATTTATAAGCCGCGTCGGGTGCTGTGAAAGTAATTTTTTTATGGAATAACTCGGCAAACGAGCAGGCGAGCTACCTGATGGTAAGTAGTCATCTCCGCCCATGGACATCTGCAAAACCAAAGGAGTTGCAGATGTGTTGCTGAGCCAAGGAAAAGGGAGGGGAAGGAGGGAGGAATTTTTTTACAAACCAGTTTCATCATCGGCCACATTCAATATTTTAAGTAGATTTGTTTTAGAGATGAAGATTTTGACAAAATTCTATACCGATACAGATGAAAATCTTATCTCTATTGACAGAAATTATATTGGACCCGGCTTTTAGATATCTCGCCCAGAAAAGGGTCTTATGGAAAATACTGATATTCAACCGCATTTAAGTAAAATGAAAGCCCAACACAGTCGGATAAAGGCTGGGAGGATGAAGGTATTTCCAAAAAGTTAAATTCAACAGAAATGGAATTTTAAATGCGCTATAATACTGATTAAGAATTTTTTTTATCATCAACATGTTCACGTTCCCGACGCACCTTACTTTTTATTAAAAACCTTAAATCTTAAACACTGGCAAGAGCAAAAATATCAAACTTTGCTCATATCTCACTCAGATCATTAACCTACAGAAGCAACCTCCGACAACATTCAATAACTAGCCATATCAGACCAAATACGCAGGCGACGACGGGCCACACAGCCAAGCGTACATTGATATCTACTGTAGAACATTCGAGAACCTACAACAAAGAATTCCAAACGTAGAAGCGTTTACTACCAAAAAGGACATTACATAAACTTTAGGAATCTCCAAAATCACCGCACGTTTAAAAAAAATGGCACGTTCACGAAATCCATAGACAAAAACATGTGCTCCATAAAAATTAAATTAAAAAAATAATTGTTACAACTTGAATTAAAAAAAAACACTCATAATATTGCATGGAGTAACAAATATATGGCTTTAAAACTCTTTGATAAAAAAATATCTCAATAAATAAATTAAGCAAAATAATAAAAATGAATGAATGTACAATATTTACATCGAATATTTATATAGAAATTGCATTTTCAAAAAACATTAGGGGAAATTTCACGTTAAGAAAATAAAACTTTGAACATATAAGGGTGTAACACCGCCAGTGAGATCTATAGAAAAGCGAATCATTCTAGGAAATAATATTTAAAACAGGTAGGCTCTATGTCTTTTTCGATTCATAGTAAAATATAAAAAATCCCTTACATCATTCCCCTAATGGACATGACACTGTCTCGCTCGCACGAAAACGGCCGGACGTACATCGCGTGCGTGCGAGCGAGACGGTGATATAATGACATTATATCGTTAAAAACTTACGTACACTTAACTATACTTAATAAAGACACCTAATATATTAAATATACTTATTAAATAGTTACATGTAGTTTACTTGCAATACTTAAATACAAATCCGAAATTGCTTTTGCAAATCAACGTAATGGAATCGAGTATTATCTACCTTAAGATATAAGTAACAAAGTTCGTATTTAGTTGAAGACGTATCGTGATACGAAATAAGTTAAAAGACGTTAAGTAAGGTAGAAAACACTATACAATTTATTGGCATTTAAATGTTTCCTTTATAGGAATATCCCTTGTAAGTCAATATGTAATATCATTGATATTACGAAAATAAATATTAAAATTCTACACACGACTCTTACGCTTTAAGAAATATCTTAAAATATTTAAATGCCAATAAATTGTACTCGGAAGATAACTATGAGGATCACCCTATATATATAAAAAATATACATTAAGAATACAACAATGTACTTTAAAACACTGAAATTCTAAGCAACCTACGTTACAAGTAGCAAAGACGTTAATGAAATTATGAAATAAAACATTTAAAAAACGCACATTCTTAACGTCTAATGGCATAAGAATTTTGTAATACTCATCATAAACAAATTAAGCTTAATATATGTTCAAATTAGACGAGTTTAACTCGTAAAGTACCGAATTCACAAATGCTACCCTAAACAAATGACATTCTGTGAGCATCGCCACGTCTTGAAAAACATATCACCATCACGCCTGTATTCCCCAGAAGATTAGGCAGATGTGTACACCCACAGTTAGCCGGTATGTTTAGGTCCCACGTAATAGGGGGCGAGCCTATAAGATAGATACACATAATAATCGATATAATAATAGATCAAAACCAGAAACTACTTTGTTCAGAATCAATAGCTAAATCGATTACACTACTTTTTAACGTAGGTTAACGTTAATATCATTTGTGTGTCGTGTCGAGTCTAAAAGTTTCTTAAGCCACAGCGCCTGCGCCATTAATGACCGATGCTGATGTTTTATATATACTTATCTATGGATCATAGATTATGGTAATGATTCCTTAATAACATATATGGTTTCATGTATCAATGCCTGAACATCTTAATCAAAAAATATTATTATTATGGTTATTAACCTTCAACTTTAGTGATCGATAAAGAAGGCGTGAGGCAAGTCACTCGAATTTCATCAGTTATGAATTAATGTAGAGTTTTGAATTGGCTAGAATAAGCACGAAACTAAAAACTGCTTCCATCTCCATCAATAATATGAATGAAAATAAATTACTAATTGCCAAATACATTTCTTGCAATAAAAAGTAGTTGCGGTGTCTGAAATTTTGAGATTTGTATTTCAATTACATGTTGTATAGACTTGAAGTACCACGTGATCAAATAGAGTGTATATGTCTGCCCTATAAATGGTAGTATACATGTTGATCTTGTGACGTGATCATGCTGACAGAATGGCACTAGGATGGGCTTAAGCTTATCCCTACTTAATGAGGACTCCAAATACGAAATGCAAAAATATCTAACAGACTTTGTAAACGCTTTATCGATAAATGTACAGTCAACAAGAGTTAGGTATTTAAAGGTTAGGTAGGTAGGTAAAGATATCCTGATCATCATAGATTGTGTTATAAACAATTACTATTACACCTGGAAAATAATGGAAGAAATTGCATTATGTCATGTCTAATAGATGATTTAGTGTACAGAAATTGTTTTAATAAATAGACGCCTGCCTTTTGTTGAATTATAACACAGTCTTTGCTACAACATAAATATTGTTAGATACCTGTATAGAGAAAACTACAAAAGAATAACCTTTATCTTTTGTCGACTAGTACATTTATACCCTCTAAAGGTTTTCTCATCGTCAATTTTCTTGACACCAAATCAACACGACAACATCCGTCTCCAGCCTCACAACTAAGAAAATAGTATTTATTTGAAATTTTACAAGATAAAGTATGGAAATATGGAAGATACTGAAAGTGTTTTTAGTTTAAAAGCGATTTGAATAACGACTTTTTAAATGCAATTGGCATTAAACATCATTTAAAAAGGATTATTCCTTAAATCTGTATGGTTGAAATATTCTGTTCGAAGCTTTTTGGTGCCTCTTGGACCTAACCCAGTTAAGTTATCAAGTATCTCTGAACAAACCTCTAGTTCTTGCATTAAAAAAGAAAAAAATCATGGAAGCCCTCTCAAAGGTCCGTCAATGCATTATGTACTCCACATTAATAATTGAATACCTGAAAATTAACGGCATTTAAGGAAAAATACTTATTTTTGTGATTTTGCCATACATGTGAAATTAATAACATTAAGCATTAGCATAAGTGAGAAAATATTACGCTTTATTTTACTAAAGCGTTCCTAGACATAAATATGTTGCGCATGAGTTTGCTGCGCCGCTTCTTCTACCACCAAAAACACTAGGAGGGGGTGAGAGCGGGCGCTTAGGGGGCTATCCATAATTAATTTTTTAAAAAAACATTATTATTTCTGTTGTGATGTTTGGTGCTAAATACATTTAGGCAGTCGTTATGCATGTCGATAATTAAAGTGTTAAATAATGAGATTCACATATACACTACGTCAGTCTATCTACCAATTAATATACAAAATAGGCCATTCGTTATACATTCTGGTAAGCTTAATAACTTAAACACCAAATAACTTAAGCACCAAATAACTTTTAAAGAAAAAAAACAGGAAGCCTAAGGTGCTTTTTCCATTAGTGAAATAAAAGCTGGAAACAATTTAAAATTACGGCTTATAAACTGCCTTGTTGATCTGTCCTAGTTTCGTAGGGTGAGAAATTTTCAATGCTTTTTTTTTTCTATTTAGACTTTCTCATTTCAATTCCTTGAAGTTTGATCAAATTCTAAGTTTAAAATAAACCTCACGATTCTTGCGGCCACCGAACTATAGAGGCGAGTTAAAGATATTGGTGATCAAAGCGAAGCCCGCTTAGAGCGCCAAAATCTATTTTGTTTTTTATAATATTTTAAAAATAATTAATTTAAATTAAATAATTATTTTAATTTTATAATACATTCTCGGCAGTAAGAATTGCAGGTTTAGCTACAACATATTCACAACATATGACTAAAAGTTTTGCTTAAAACCCGTTATTTAGTTTTACCCTATTTTACAACGATTTTTAAGCTAAAGTTTGAGTAGTCAGTTGTGAATAAGCTTTAGTTGATGTCGCAATGAACCTAGAATGTGTTACAGATTTACAATTTGCAAAAATCCAAAAAATTGGGCAGAAGGCGAGACGGTCCACCTTAAAAGAAATGGCGTAACATTTACTTATCATTAAATTAAGTGCACGTTTTGGATTCAGTGAAAGGAACTAGCTGTTATCAGTCTCGAAAATTAAGAAATTAAGCTGCCTTTTCATAGGGAAATAATTTTCTTCCCGAGAATAATACAATTTAAACCTTATACTATTGACATAAGAGTCATACGCGTTTACGTGAAATATACACTCGATTTTGTGATTACTTCTTTTTGACAATAAAATGGTTTACCACTGTTTACACTTTTTATAATGGCAAGAAAGTTGTGTTATTATCTTCATAACAGTTAAATAAAATAAGCGACGTTTATGCGACATCGATATATAAAAAATAATATTTTGGTTAGAATATTTAAAAACCTAATTATGTCTCTTGGATGTCAAGACATTCAATTTTATTTTACTTACTTAAATTTTTTTTTTCGTATAAAATTGGACTTTGGGCACTGGGATGGGTATTTTTTTAATAATTATTATTTTTAGCGCGGATAAGTTAGTCCAATAAAACCAAGAGACACACGATCTCCCCAAAAATCATTGCCATATAAAAAATATTTCAAAAACAAGCGCTCGCAAGCATTTCTTTATTTCAATTCTTACTCACGATACTAAACCCACGGTTATCAAGTTACAACTATTTTATTCATAATTATATCCAATAATTATTAACACTTATTTTTCTGAACGGAATGTGCTCATTATATGGTGTTGCCATTGATTACAAATATAAACGTTTAAATATCATACCAGTATTACTTAGCTTAGAAAACATTTTGTTTAAATACTTTTTGTGCATTTTTCACTTACAACTATTACGAATGCGTTACAATTTTGAATAACATCTATTTAAAATACTGATTCACTAGTCCATCGTATTCAAAATTAAAGTCGATTAAAAAAAATATATGTAAAAAAATGCAAGCAACGACATGTCGAGACCACTAAGCGTTATTGATATGAAAAACCGCATGAAAAAATAATATCATCGTTACGAAATCGTGACATACTTTTTTTATATAGTAAAAACCTACATTAGAACAACAATAGCTTGCTAATAAACGATGACGTCATTGAGATTGTAGAAGATTTATAATTCTAATAGAATCACAATGTCGTCTGTGTTTGGTCGTGTAACGTGACGTCATTAGTACAGTCGAATACTTCGAGCACAATAATTTATTATAGAAAATATTACGCGACTGTATCCTCGGCTCGAAGTATGTCGTACGATCTGTATGTAACGTCGAATGACGTTACGTTATACGTTCGCGGCGCACAGTACATGTAGTAGCCAATCTTACGCGCTAAACTAACGTACGGTAAACCGTTCCGTTCCGAATGCCGATATTACGGTCAAATCGCCGCACCCGGGTGACGTCAAACGTCGTCCATCACAAATGCAACCTGCATTGTGGGTTCCTGAAAGTATGCATTTAATTAATACTAGCTTTTCCCCAGCCTTCGCTCCCGCGGACGAACAGAAAGAATAATCAAAACCAGCAGTGATGATCTGTTATTTCAATAGATCTGCATACAACAGACAAGTCAAGGTCTATCGTAAGCATGTACCGCAAATTTTAAATTCAAGTAACTATATGCTTTCTTACAGTGAAAATAAAATTAAAAACAGCATCAATACTTTTTACACCAACCCTTCAGCAAACAAACAAAAAAATCACTATTTTGGGTTCGGGGACGTTCATATACTCTATCTAAGCTTGTTTTTTAGGGTTCCGTAGCCAAAGCGTAAAAACGGGACTCTATTACTAAGACTCCGCTATCAGTCTGTCTGTCTGCTCGTCTGTTACAAGGCTTTATCTCATGAACCGTGATAGTAAGACAGTTTAAATTCCACAGATCATGTATTTCTGTTGCCGTTATAACAGCAAATACTAAAAAACCGAAAAAATAATATTTAAGGGGGGCTCCCATACAACAGACATGTTTTTTTGCTTTCGTATTTATAGATAATTAGATTTCGCTAGCCCGCGTAGTTTCTTGAATTTTCTGTATATGTATGTATTATATAATTATTTATTATACATATATACGTTCCTCTTGAATCACTCTATCTATTAAAAAGAACCGCATCAAAATCAGGTTGCGTAGTTATAAAGATCTAAGCATACATATGGACAGACAGACAGTGAGAAGCGACTTTGTTTTAAAATATGTAGTGATATGTATGTATTATATACATATAAACCTTCCTCTTGAATCACTATCTATTTAAAAAAAACTCTACAGATCTAAGCATACATAGGGACAGACAGACAGCGGGAAGCGACATTATTTTATACTATGTACCATTCGTGCGCGAGTCCGACTCGCACTTGGCCGGTTTTTTTTTAAATATCTTCAATACTTACACACTGTCCTCACACCATAACAAACGCCTCTTGCCCTCTGAACAGGAAAGGGTGCTGATCGATCATGGTCTGCACGATGTCCTCGAGGTAGGGGCGCGTCATCTCGAACCGGCCCATGTCGGAGAACTGCACCGGCAGGAGGGTCGGCCACCAGCAGATGGCCAGGTTCTTGCTGTCCATTGAGTTCAGTTTGGAGTTATCTGCCACCCTGGAAACAAGTATTTTTTTAAATGACTAGTTGACCCGCGCAACTTCGTCTGCGTCTCAGAAGAGAGAGAGAGAGAGGGGCGTTAGAGAGTGGGGTGTAGGCACCTATCTAAAAAAAAATAACGCACTTCGTTGTGGTACATGAAATTTCAGTGACGCGACACTCCATGTAAAAATAATAAAATCGCGCTTAAAATGGGGGGGGGGGGGGGGTAAAAAATACTCTATGACCTATTTTAATACCTACCAAAAAAAAACAAAATGGGTTGAGCCGTTAAGGGGGAGTGCGATCACAAACACTTATAAATATGCATATCAATAAACTAAGCGCGTCGATAACTATAATTCCGCTCGATCGTCATCCCCTTAACATGCATAATGCCGTGCATTACACTCGCTTGCCTTCTTTGTTTAGAGGCTGTTAAGATGAAAACCGGGATTTTGGGAGTCCCACTCAGAGACTTCCAAACTCCCAAAACTCCGAATCTGGTAACGTTCTACCTCGAGCACTCCATAAAAACGCTGCTATAACAACTAAGGGCGCGTTCCCACTATGTTGTAACAATTAATTTATCGTTGGACGACTGTCGTCTCTAGCTGTTCCCATTAATACGATTGTTTGTCGTAAATTATTTTTATCGTTTAGCGACTATCGTATCTAGCTGTTCCCATTGGATCGCGACGACGTTTTATCATTTCACGGCAGTCGCTTTGTCGTTTACACATCATTAGCAAGCTACAAATCTACAGTCGCCTCTACGTTTTCTTGGAGATCAGTAGTGCGTTTAGGCTTCAGAGTTCAATGGACGAAGACGAAATTATAATAATGTATTACTTTTTGAAAACAAGGAAGATGAAGCAAGACGTGAAAACGACGAGGCGATATTTTTATCGTGGCTACGATAGATTTACGGTCACGATTTAGTCGTAATGTTTTTTGATCGTTTTACGACTGTCGTGCTAGCCGTTCCCACTGTCATGACAATCTGTTGTCACTGCAAAAAATGTTGTAGACGACAGTAAATCGTGTCGTTCTATATGTGAACACCTCCATTCAAACATAGAAGCCACGACACTTAAAACTTCACGATTATCTGTCGTCACGACAAAGTGGGAACGCACCCTAACAAGATCCACCCGTAACCATGGATGCTGTAAAGGATCTGAAACGTCGGGAATTAAAAATATCAATATAACGCGATAAAATCCGTAGTAAACAGTTTAACTTCAACAACTAACTATAGCTGAGTATCGTGAGGGTTACCTGGCGAAGTGGTCGAGCAGGTAGTCGAGCGTGGCGCGCGCCAGCGGGGTGAGCGCCGTGTTGAGCAGCGAGCGCAGCGCCAGCAGCCGCCAGCTGCGGTCCTTCAGCTCCACGCCGCCCGCGATGCACCCGCGCATCGCTGTTACATTATAAGTTTTTTTTTCTAGCATACATTGTCCCACTGCTGGGCACGGGTCTCCTCTCAGAACGAGAGGGAATAGGCCATAGTCCACCACGCTAACCTACTGCAGGTTGGCAGACTTCACACGCCGTCAAGAAAATCTATCAGGCATGCAGGTTTCCTCACGATGTTTTCCTTCACCGTTTATGCGCGTAATAATTAATTATTAATACGCACATGACTTCGAAAAGTCAGAGGTGCTTCGATTCGAACTCGTGACCTTTGACTTGGCAATTCAATGGTCATATCAATAGGCTATCACTAAATAGGCTAGGCTAGTTGTCTAGCTTTATACTCAAAAATATTTCGCGGCTTATCTGGCCACTTTGAAGGGCAAATGAAAAAACAGTTATAATGGATAACGTGTCTAAATGTTTAAAAATTTACCAACTTAAATGAATTGAATTTCTACATTTTTTTTTATTTATTATATTAATATTTATAGACATTACAGGTAACCCAAAGCGTCTATAAACTAGTTACAATATACATATTACTTATACAACACTTACTATTTAGTTACAATATTGTAGTTTTAATAAAATAAAAATAATGTATTATATGACAGTACGTTGGTTTTGAACATGGGATGCCACAGTGACATTAATGCAGTGAGGAATTGGTGAGGTGGAAAGAGAGGAAGAGGCGTGCCGCAGAGATTATTTGTGTTAGGTTTTGCGAAATTAAATTAATTCATTTTTTTCTGGTTGCGGGTGAGAATGGTAAAGTGGGTCACACATTACTAGTATTCTTATTAACCCCTCGTGCTAAGCTAAATGCTTGTGTTACGAGTGGGTTCACGTATGTAGTAGTATGTGTGAGTTTCGAACAGGCAATCACACGATCGCAAGTCCGACGCCTGAGCCATAAGGCTACCGCAACTGTTGTACCCGATAGATGGCGTTGTAAGATCATGGCGTGCGATCTGAATCGCGATGTTAAAATTCTCCGGCTAATCATAACCCCTCTCGGGGTTTTCATAAATTGTCTTGGTCTGGACACATTGTTTTATTCCTTCGAGAGATATTTTAAAGACTTTATACAATACACATAACATACCATCACGCCTGTATTCCCCGAAGGGTTAGGCAGAGGTGTACTACATAATGTACACCCACATTTCGCCGGTATGTTTAGGTCCCATGTAATAGGGGGCGAGCCTATTGCCATTAACCGGGCACAAATCCAGACTCCGAGCTGCTACTGGGAATTTCATATAAAAACCCCAATAACACTTTGCTCGACCTGGGGATCGAACCCAGGACCTCAAGCGTAGCAGTCGCGCTTAGGACCACTAGACTAATGAGGCAGTCATTAGTCTAGTGGTCAATAAAATCTAGTGTCTAGTGGTAAATACAATACATTTCTTGTCAAGGTCAACTTGTAAAAAAATCTTAAATTTTTCACTCGTTTACACATAAATTTACGGACATACACATTCATAAATACATACATACATAGAGTATTAATGTTCAAAATAACTATTGTACTTACTGGCGATATCCTCTAGCTGAGCCATGCTGGTTTCGTCAAGCAATGGAGGCAGTCTCTTGGAGAAGAAGTCCTTCAGCGCCGTCGCGACCGCGTTCACCGGGATGTCTAGCGAGTCTAAATCTACTTTGGGGTCTGAAAATGGTATTAAGGTAATCTTGAAGAAAGGCTTCCATTGTGATGTATGTGTAGGGGACATGGGGTCGTCATGTTTTGACGGCGGCATTCATTACTTTCCCAAATAAGGTACAGTACCCGGCGATAAATATTGCACATCGTCATTTGGAAAGAGACAATCGGCTAATTTCGGCTTCGTAGAGCGTTATCTCTGTCGCACGAAATACAAACAGACCGGTATCTATTAGGAGCTGTGAAATCAATTTTAATTTGCTTCTTTTAATAATTCTTTGTATAAAATACACCAATTTTTGATAATTGTAGATATTTTTTTCCTAAAGATGGCATAGTACAACTTTAAATTATTTAAATTTGGGGGTGTTAACAACTCTATATATATATTTTGAACTGCCGCACTCTATCGCACTTGAACAACGACTGACAAAACGTCACATAGGCAGTGTGCGACAGAGATAACGCTCTACGAAGCCGAAATTAGGCGATTGTCTCTTTCCAAATGTCGAGGTGTAATATTTATCGCCGGGTACTGTAGTTGATTGCCGAGTGATTAATTAAAACAGGCTTAGGGATAGGTTTAATTAAATATAATTAATATTCTGTAAAAGTAATTTTAAATCGGCTAAAATAATCAAGACAAGCGTTTAGGTTTTTGGCGGGGATTGAGAGCAGAATCTGTATCTGCATTTGTATGGCGTATCGGTTTGTGAAGTCACAGACTGTCTAGCATAAAATGTAAATGTTTTTATAACTTTCTTATTTTAGGACGCGATGTATAAAAATGGTTTCCTATTAATTGCCTCGATGAAGTATAGTTACGAACAAAAATTAAAATTAAAATCCATAAAATTTATGCTGATATAAATCTATAAATCGCTTTCGTGTGCAAGGTTGAGCTGCCTAAAATATAGCCGTAAATTAACATTAAAATAGACGGTTACCAGATTTGGATCTAGTACCCGACGGACCCACCACTTTTTTAGACCCAGACAAGTATTTTAGTCAATCATCAACCCGTTACATTGTCCCACTGCTAGGCACGGGTCTCCTCTCAGTACGAGAGGGATTAGGCTATAGTCCGCCGCGCTAGCCTACTGCGGGTTGGCAGACTTCACACGCCGTCAAGAAAATCAGGCATGCAGGTTTCCTCACGATGTTTTCCTTCACCGTGTAAGCGCATGATAATTAATTATTAACATAACTTCGAAAAGTCAGAGGTGCGTGCCTTGGATTCGAACTCGAGACCTTTGACTTTGCAGTCCAATGGTCATATCACTAGGCTATCACTGCACTGCACTGCAGTATTTTAGTGACCACAACAAATTATGACAAATAGTTAATTAGTGTGACTGACCTTCATAGAACTTGGTGAACAGCATATCGACGTGCGCCCTGTTGCCGGGCACCCTGTACAGTCCCTCCGACGCGAGGCCCTCCCTCTCTATGAACTCTACGCATTTCTCGACGAAAAGAGGGATTCCGTGGGCGCCCTATGATAACATAAATACGTATTTGAAAAAGGAGCTTCTCGATAGTATTTTTATTTGTTACTCAACTGCGGCGAGTTGGCTCATTAGTCTACGATAAAGGTCCTGGGTTCGATTCCCAAGTCGAGCAGTGTAATTGGGTTTTATATGAAATTCTCAGTAGTAGCTCGGAGTCTGGATATATGCCCGGTAAACGGCAAAAGGCTAGCCTCCTATTACATGGCACCTCTGCCTAACCTTTCAGGGAATACAGGCGTGATAACTGGGGCGAAGCGAAAGAAGAAGATCTCTTAGGACCACTAGACTAAAAGTCAGCAGTGTGAGTAAATTATTGTATAGGTACCATGTTTAATTAAATCATGAACAAGTATTCTATCAACAACATAAAACAAGATTTTAATTGAGATCACTGCCCTCAGTGGCTTTTTTTAAATATATTGGAACTTAACAAATGAGAAGTTATTAAGTTATTTTTAGTGAAGGAGAAATACGACCGCGGGCATGATTCGAACCTGCGTCTTCTGGTTAAATACACCAGACGCTATGACCGGTAAGCCACCGCGACTCCCACCCGCCATGTCGAAATTTGCCTTCACAAAAAAAATACAAAAATTCCTAAAAAATAAAAAAAGATAAATGAGAAGATATTCAAATGTTCTGCTATGTACTTTAATTACCTGGGGGCCCCAGTTTTGTGCTGACTGTGTGTTATTAATTTGAGAAGAGTTCTTCTTTGAATCTTTACTCTTCGATTCCTAGAAATAATAACAAATGTTAGACTAAATTACATATTATTACAATCATCAGCAAGTAGTTACTAAAATCCCTGCCGCCTTGAGTTTGTATTTGTTCGGGCTGACCTCAAAAACAACTGTGCTGATTTTCATACGGTTTTCACCAATAGAAAGATGGATTAACTAGGTGTATTCTATGCAGGTAATTTATGAACATTACCGTGCGAAACCGGCGCGGGTCGCCAGTGCAACATAAATTTGAATTATCTATCTTCAACCCTTGTGTAAACTACAGTACAAGTACTACACATCCAGCTAAATGTGTAGCACTAAATACATCCAGTTTACAGACCAGACCTCCCATTGAAAAGGTTTTCAGTACAATTCAAAGCCAGTCTCTACTGGTTATGTACAGGTTAATGCGTAGCCGTGCGTACTTTAAAAAAAATAAAACATTAGAGAATTACTTTTGAATGAAAATCCAAAAAAAAAACAAAGTATATTTACCTTATGCCTGCGGTCATGCTTGCTAAACGGATGGTGACGTCGTCTGGTGTCCGCTGTGCTAGACGAGGAGTTGTCCTGAGCTGACGATGGATATTCCCCGGCTAGCATCTATAAAACAGGATTTTGTTTTACTAATGCTAAGATAGGTATTATGTTTTTAATCGTTATTTGAATACATTACATACTAGTCATCATCAACCCATTACATTGTCCCACAGCTGGGCACGGGTCTTTTCTCAGTACGAGAGGGATTATGCTATATATTAGATACTAGTGTTGTTAGTAAACAAACTTAATTTTAGATGGAGCTCGCAAATCAAGTGAATCCCCTACTGAGCCGTGGCTGAAACATACACAGTGTCACACACACTAAAATTGCTCTGCACTGCCTAGCTAAGCGGATCATTAGATCCGCTGATCTGGAGCGTGAACAGCTTGATCAGAAGATCATTTGTTTTTACTTTTACAGCAAGAGTCTCTTCCCAGCACAGATAACTAGTTATTTTTTATTATATTTTAGCAATAAATAAAGCGAAATATCCACGAAGCTATCTTGTGAAAGAAATTCGACATCACCGACAGTGGTCTTGGTAGCTTAGTTGGTAAATCGTCCGGTGTACTTAACCGGAGGGACGCAGGTTCAAACTGAATTTTTCTTTCACTACAAAATTCATACAGTTTCTACATTTATGTCAGGTTACCTTATGCGTAGGTTCGTGGTGCGGCGGCGGGGGCAGAGGCCTGGGCCTCCGGGTCTCACCATCCGAACTACCTTCGCTCGACTCACTTGCAGCTACCAACAAACAACAACGATTACTTAAGAAATCATAAGAGTTCAGGTGGACAATGAATTAAAACTTGAACATCCCGCTATCACATCTGTATTTATACAAGGATTAAGATAAAAAGTTGCGGATGTTCTTAAAAAAGCCAAGTTCCAACCACCCTAAACCGACGATCATGCATGAAGAGATTAATTAATGTAGATGAAGCCAAAGGAGTGTGCCAGGATCGTAGAAAGTGATAATCGATAGTCTCTGCCTACCCCCATGGGAGACAGGCGTGACAATATGTATTTATGTATGTTAAGAAAGAATTAAGCGATGTCGAGTGAGTCAATTTTAATTATTTATTATTTTTTCGGTAAACAATTTATTATTAATAACATTTTTAAATTGGACTGTTATTTTTAAAATCAAACTTTAGATTACTACCCTATTTTATTAAATGCACAAAATTTGCATGCCTATTCTAAATTTTTGTTGAAATAAATAGCGATATACAAGTTAACTTTCATGACTGAATTTTTCGGGTTTATTCGCTACGTTGTAGTTGTATTCTGAGATTTATCTTACCTTTATCTTCTTGCGTTCTCGCTCTGTATCCTGTGGGTAGTTCGGGCGGACCCACGAACATCCCCAGCTTTGGTACCCGAGGACTTTGGACGGCTACCAGGTTACCTAACGACCTGCAGACATATTTCTTATAAAACGCGTGCTACGTACGAAGAGATATAGGGATCGTCATCATCATCATCAACCCATAACATTGTCCCACTGCTGGGCACGGGTCTCCTCTCAGAACGAGAGAGGGATTAGACTATAGTCCACCACACTAGCCTACTGCGGGTTGGCAGATATAGAGATGAATGGGTATAACTCTAAAACACATAATTTTTTTTACAAAAATCCTCTCTGTAATCTAATATCAGTATTAATTATGTCCCATCGGGCAAAGTGTACTCAGTGTCTGTAAATTCTCGATAGTACCTTGGAGTCTCTATTCGACACCTATTAAGCACATGGTACCTAAATCTACCGGCGAACTATTGGTGCATATGAGTACACCTTTGCCTAATTCTTCGGGGAAAACAGTCGTCATATTATATGCGTCTTATTCAGGCAGAATTCTGCTTGTAAAGTAGGAGTAGGAGGGAGGGGTATATTATATTACGAGTATCAAAAAGCCGTCAAATCAGATTTTTGTATCAACATTGAATAAACAATGATGTTTCGTGTAATCCGTATTATTGCTATAAGTGCATACAATAAGTACCGTTTCTTGTAGTGTCTGGGCGCATGTTGCGCATGTCTACGCCGCGAGTGCGCACGCGCCGCCCCGCCCGACGCTGAGCTGGACCCAGAACTGTCCGTCTCCGAGAACGCTACAAAACATAATTTTGTAGAACAAGTACGTTGGAAATACGTCAAAGACAAATTTTAGTTAATATATTTTCATTTATTCATTCTTTATTGTATTTTCTTTTAGAAAGAATTCTTCTTTTAAAATGGTCTCCAAATGACTATGCGGAACTCGCACCACAAAATTCATTTGTACAGTGTCTATGATAAGGAATAAATCAATCTTATTTGCTTTTGCTGAGACTTTAAAACATATTTTTAAGGGTATAATTTAGACGATCACCAGAAATGTTTTTAAGATCCCAACCCTAAGCACCAAATATTCTTTTTGCTTCCCAAAATAGCTAAATGCTCACCAAATTTGAACACAGATGGAACAACAGAACAAACTATGGGTTTAGGTTAGGTTAGAACTGCGACCACAACGCACGAGCCGAGCGTGGCGCGGCAGCGGCCGGCGACGTGCCAGGACCGAATTCGGCCTATTTAACTAACATTTTACTGAAGTATTACCTATTACCTATACTATTTGGCTATATTATCATATTTTAATTAATTTCGTAAAGGGAAACGCCCATTTTTGGCCATCCTTTGCCCATCAATGTGGTAAATACAAAAAAAATACGCATTTAGTAACTAGAATATTGCTATAAACTTATTTGTAGCAGAACTCCGGAATTAAAAGCCGATTTAATTAAGACACTCAATCGGATTGCTTTATTTTACAACTTCCGTGCTTTGGTCAATCCGTCAAAGTAGGGAGGGATAGTGACTTTTACTAAAAAAAACGATACACTAAAATCGGTAAAAACTGACTTTTGGGAAATCTTTTTGTTTGTGCGATTTTTTCTGCTTTTTTTATTGTCTTTTTACAGAAAAAAAGTGAAAAAAAGAAGTGTTTGTCCATTTTTGGGCTTCAAATACAAACTATTGAACCGATTCCGTGTTTTTGGTTTTTTTTATACAGTTTTTTCGATAAATAGATATCTTATCGTCATCCCTACATCAATAATAATCGTAAATCATAATTGACAACTGACTGATTGACATTGACATTTCACATTTAGTTTGTTGACAAAATGCGATATTGCGCGTAGTGATTTTATGAATTCCGTTTTCTGGTTGATTTTTCGACGACTTTGATTGCGATTATAGACCCAGTTACCGCCCCTGATGACGACCTTGGCTTTACATTGGATTCTGTACCCGCTTTCCACGAACAAAAATCATAAAAATACAAGTATGTTTTTTTGTTAACCGTAATTTTTTTAATATTATTTTTATAACTCCAACCGAGTTCTGTGTAAAAAATAGTGGTTGTTTCTTTATCTATAATGTCAACCCTAATACCTATAATTTGTTTCATTCATGGGCGGCATTTGGCCAAAACCTCTTTATCAAATGGGCATTTCCCTTTTAAAGGCGTCCATATATTTTTATAGCAGTCAATAATAAGAAAAATTGGATTTATTCGATAACATTTTAGGAAACGTAATTTGGTGACCATTTATCCATTTTGGTGAACGTTTCGAATTTTACTGGTAGTAAAGTAGGTACGTTTTTGGGGGGCGTTTAAACACAAGCCTATTTTTAATAGAGGGTCAACAGGAATATATTAAAGACGTGTTTACACATCTTATTTATCTGATTAATTAAAATTATATATTCTTCCTATTTGTGTATGTTAAACATATTATTTTAAACAAATAGTCAATTATAATTATATTGGAATCATAATTTTATTTTTTATAATATTCGAACTTACATGGTTGATGCACTGGCGTTTTGTCATGTCTCCGATGTCTTCTTAACCTCATCATAGATGGTGCCTCCATGTATTCATTTGTTTCTTTTATCTGTAACAAGAATATTCGACTTCAATAATGCTCTTGAGCAGGCGGCAAACGTACGAACGTACCTTGGCTCTGATTGGCTTGCTGTATTGCAGCTACCCAATTTCAATTTACCTAGGTAATTTCCAAGAGTGTGGAACGCAAAATCAATATACGGTTAAAGCGAGCAGGTTATCTTTATATATCTGTATGTTGTTGTCCCCTGTGGACTCCAAAACAGCTGGAACGCTTTGGATAGTTTCTGTCAATCTTTAGATTTACCCAGCAAGTACACCTTTAGTAGCAATCGGATTAAAAAAAACACAGAGCACATGTAGCAATATGATTGTTTAACTTGATCGTTAAATACGTGTTGATCAAAATAACATAAAATTCTTAGTTTCCGGCCGCAAATCGTTAAACCACTAGATTCTTACATTTTGGTATAACCAGGCAAAAAGAAACTAATAAACAATGATTGTTCCACAGTTTGGCGATGACTAACATAGGTGTAGCTGCATTTCTTTAAATTAACTTTAAGCGGCGGTAGCCTAATGGCTAGGGCGTCGGACTTGCGATCATGTGGTTGCCGGTTCGAACCCCACCCATTGCACAACCGACGTGAACCCACTCGTAACACAAGCATTTAGCTTAGCACGAGGGGTTAACAAGAATACTAGTAATGTGTGACCCACATTGCTAGTAAGCTTTTTTTAAAAAAAAAAAAAAAAAAAAGAGAATCTCTATAAACCCGTGCGCGGAAGCTGATCTCTCAGCTATAGTGCCAAATATACCATTGATACATAAAAAAACCTAAAAAATAGGTACCTGAGCATATTGCGCATCTAATTCTGTCTCGGAACTGACTCCTGACGGATGGTGGTGATGACCTCCTTGCTGACCACTCGAGTGCGTCCAACCAGTTCGTTGTGTCTACAACATATTAATTTCTGCATGTACATACAGCTACACATCAAGCTGGCCTCGCATTATGCGGAAAGCGTTTACAATGCGAGGTCATGCGAGATAAAGTTTAATTTCCCTATTTGCTAAGATAATTATGAACAGTCTGTGCGCTACGATATATTTGATGGTAAGTGTACTGGAAAAGTCGTATTCGCCTAGACGCGGTCTCGACTCAAGAACTCGCTTGCTCCAACGGTTGTCGAACACAGCTAACGAAAATCAATCTGTAATATTATATACCTTTCTGTCAGATCTGGAGTGAGCAGGAGGTCCGATAGTGATGTGCTGTAGCGCATCACTGACCATCGTGTAGTTGTTCATGTCCAATTTGCCCGGTTGCTGTATGAAGGAAAACTAATTTGTAAAAATCATATACTATGTACAGACTATCTCTGTGGGGGGGGGGTATTGAGAGAGAGAAATTGAGAGAGAGAGAGAGGAATTGAGAGAGAGAAAAATATTTTATAGCCCTAAGGAAGGTCCCTTAGAAAAAAAAGGGAGAGAAAGATATACACTCTATCTTTCTCTTCTAATGGACGTGGCACATGTGGGGAGGGGCTCGAGGGTGGTCTTTTAAGAAGAGGCGGTAAGCTGTGGAGTGGTTTAATTGGTAAGAACACCCTTACCTTCAAAGTCTGCGAGTGCCTGACCCGCTGTGGCGGCTGATGGGGTCTGGTTCTACCCGTCGTGAAGGCGCGATGTCCGTAGCTAGCCGGTTGCCATAGACCCCCACCATCTTTAGAATAACCACGTTCGAAGTTATGTACACTCATATTATTAATAGGTAAACTTTTTTATTTTATTTTTTTGTGTGAGGTAATCTGTGGATCTATTAAACCGATTCTGAAAATGCTTTTACTGATAACAGGCTACACCATCCCTAGCAGATATGTTATGTTTTATTTTATCTTGCCGATAATGCGATCACGCCATTATTAACTGAAAGACAGCGCACATCTTTCGCTGGTCTAGAAATTTTGCAGTACCTTACATAACGTCGGTGAGCACTAAGACACATTAATTCCACATTCTAGATGTTACAATTTTCACCTCACTATATATCTATCATACTACAAGCATACATTTGTATGTTACACAGACTACACATCAACTTCTACTACAAATCCAGTATGGGCTGGCCTCGCATTGCGCGGAAAGCGTTTAAAATGCCAGGTCAGTCGGAGACTGGATTTGTATAGCTTGATGTGTAGACTGTATTTCATATCCATTCTCACTGCTATGCTAAAAATGAAATACTCTAAAATACCTACTTTTGTTTTTTCGTTTCAAAAATCATCTGATGGTGTGTACACATGGATTGGGTTTGCTTGTCACCCAGCATACATTTTAATAGGATATTATACAAATACTTGAAAAAAACTGCATGTCTCAATATTTTCCATTAGAGGAACCAGTACAATCATGCACTTCTAAGGTATTTTTCAGAAAAAGTATAACGTTTTACTTAACTATCGCAATAACACCAACTCTCTTCCGGTAGTAAAATTCTATCTACAAATATTTTTATTTAAAAATCTACGAAAGAAAAAAGTTAAAAAAAAAAACAGTTAAAAAAATTGTATATAAAACTTCTACCTATTTAAAATAAACACAACTATGTATCATGCAAAATAAAAAACGACACATTCCATAACATAACAAAAAATTATATAGTTGATTTTAACAAATTTATTATTCATGCATGCATGTTGCATAATTTCCAAAAGGAATTGACAATATTATTATTGTATGTATTCATTTTATGACAATTAAAATCAACTATAAAACCAAAATCGTTGTGAAAACCATACTGCCTAATCTACATCTACACACAAAGTGATACCGTCTGTTAAAGTAATAAGGTTCATAATCGTTGGTCATGCAATCACCTGACTCGTGGGTGCTGAGTGAGTCCTCCGAACAGTTGAGATCCGCTGCGTTATAACATTTTGTTTGTTTATATTTTAATTCAGAATTACAGTAGTTTCTGATAGGTGTACTATAAGGCAATGTCCTAGATGAGCAGTGGTTTAAGGGAACATACATCACAACTGAATTCCCCGAAGGGTAGAGCAGAGAAGTACAATAGAACTTACTAACTAACTAAGAACAAGCAGACGCAGTGTCATAGTATTCTTAACACTAATAATATTTAGTGTCTAGGCAGAAATCTACATTTCAACTGCTCATGCTTTATCTCACACAGTCTTTTTGTCTCTTTTTTTGTCAATCCTATACAGTCTTTCTGTCTTTTTTACTGTCAGAAAAACTTAATATTTTTTATTAATCTATGCATGAATACAAAATTTGACGCTGCTCAATTAGGACTTAGAAGATATTTAGAAGTAAGGCAATAGAGACGCGATATTTAACCCTTAATTTGAAATATAACATAATTATAACCATCGCTACACAGTTTTTAGTCTTAACTTTATTTTTTTGTAAGGCCACAAATTCACTATGATGAAAAGTATCGGCGTTATGTCAGATTCGTCACCAATGATGTAAAACCCCTCAAAAAAACCGCCCCATCCATCCATTAAAACCAATTTACACACAACTTTTATTTACGAAATTTACTTCGATATTGCCGTTCGTGCGGACTCTAAGGTCTTCGCAATGCTATACAGGGTGGAAGGGACATCGACGCTCAAACGCTTACAATGAATTCAGTTTATGATTCTGGACCCCCGCACGTTGATATTTTTCTTCGGTTATAAAAAAAAACTGCTATTTCCTACAAAAGTGACCTACCAAACCTACACGGTTAGAATGTATGGAAGAGCTATTTTTTTTTTAATAACTGACGAAATTGCAGTAATAGCCTAGTGATATGACCATGGGACTGCCAAGTCAAAGGTCTCGAGTTCGAATCCAAGGCACGCACCTCTGACTATTCGAAGTTATGTGCGTATTATCAATTAATTATCACGCACTTAAACGGTGAAGGAAAACATCGTGAGGAAACCTGCATACCTGAGAGATTTTCTTGACGGCATGTGAAGTCTGCGAACCCGCAGTAGGTTATCGTGGTGGACTATAGCCTAATCCCTCTCGTACTGAGAGGAGACCCGTGCCCAGCAGTGGGATAATGTAATGGGTTGATGCTGAACTGACGAAAAATTGCAAATCAGGGGGGCCCAGAATCATGTTTTGAGTTCATGGTAAGCGTTTGCGCGTCGATGTCCCTTCAACCCTGTATAGCATTGCGAAGACCTTAGAGTCGCGTCCCTTCCACCCTGTATACTGCTACATACATCGTCTAATGAAAACGTGGCCTTATTTTTAAAGCTATTGCTACATTAATTGTTATAACTTACGTGATAGATCTGCATGCATCCTGTGGTCTGGAGGCGCAGGTTCTGGTGGAGTGCTTGGAGGAGGATACACGCTGAAACCTACAAAAAATGGCGAAGAAATATTGAATTCATGATTATCAGGTTGGAATTTCGATGTAAATACACTTTAGTACACGACAAAATCGCTGTCAAGTCTACTTTCTATAATGGATAACTTTGAAGGGTATGTGAAATGCTTTTTTTTTATTGTTAACGTGATAGTAAACGTTCGATGTCTAAAATTGAAATGTATCGACTACTCATCGGCATTCTTATAGTCTAATTTTCATGGCAGCGGCCACTTTTTTTATTGTTTTTTTTTTTACCTTTTAGGAATCCTCTGTTTTTGGAGTTGTTGAGCGTATCACTGTACTCGGAGTCGATGTCTGCGCGAGAGTCGGGACCAATCAGCAAATCTAATGAGTTGGTCAACTTGTGCTCCCTCCTAGCGGAAAGAAGAACATAATTATTGCCATAAGGATATTAGGAGACTGATATTGTTTAACAGATTAAAAGTCAACTATTCACATTGATTAATATTTAAAAGAAAGTCGACACAGACGATACCACGTCATGATATGATTTAACAGTTAGTTTGACCACTAGATAAGAAATAATAACAATTTAAATAAACAAACATGAACTCAAGTTAGTTGACAGAAAATGGATACGCAATGATTTATCCTACATAAAACTTAGTTAATAATAATTCCTATGCAAAGGAGGACGGGACTAATAAAGTTTCTACATTCAAAAGACATTGTTCCCCTGTTTTTTTTTGTACCGTGGCAGTACGCCTTCTATTGCATGGGACCTAAACATACGCGCGAACTATGGGGTGTACATTAGTACAGCTTTGCCGAACCCTTCGGGGAAAGGACATGTAACTAAAAAATTAACTAAAAACAACCTAAATACAAACAAAAAATCCTTCGGGAAATACAGGCGTGATGTACGGTCCTCAGCACATCAGGTTACCACCAAACGTTAATTTGTTTCAGTTCATTTTGAACTTGATCATCAACATTTTAAGGTTTACAATAATTTCGAGAAATTTGTCAGTTTTGTATAACCTGGTGTGCTGGCGATTGTACAGTGTCAGTAATTATATAATGTAAGTGCTGACATGTGGTTGAGGTGGTAGGAGTGGTTCCTGGGCGGCGGCGCTGGGCGGGCGGCGGCCACGTCCGGCAGGTTGTGGACGTTGTGCGCGTTGTGGGGCTGCTCCATGCGGAAGGCGCGCTCGATCTCCCCCTTGCGCTCCCACACCTCTTTGAAGAACGGCGTGTAGAACGCCGCTGTTGACATACCCCGATAAATTAATATACAAACGAACAAACATAATGTATTTATATGACTGCCTCATTAGTCTAGTGGTCCTGAGCGCGACTGCTACGCTAGAGGTTCTGGGTTCGATCCCCAGGTCGAGCAAAGTGTTATTGGGTTTTTCTATGAAATTCCCAGTAGCAGCTCGGAGTCTGGACTTGTGCCCGGTTAATGGCAATAGGCTGCGCCCTATTACATGGGACCTAAACATACCGGCGAAATGTGGGTGTACTTTAGTACAACTCTGCCTAACCCTTGGGGGAATACAGGCGTGATGGTATGTTGTATGTATTTATATGAAATCTCGTTTAGATCAGAACGCATTAGAGTGAGACAATAAAAGTATAGATATACGCAACAACGACAAAATTCAAAAAGCGAGAAGATGGCAAGATCGAACCAATGCAGCTTTGGTGGATATCTGTCTTATACAATACTGGGGGCTTACTCTTCAAAAAAATTTCAATTCCAATCCAAAGCCAATCCGATTCCAATGTTAATTTTGCAGTCACGTGATTCGGTACTCTTGAAAACAATATTGTCAACATTGGATTGAAATTGGGATTGCCCCGCGATTATTTGGTTTCACGTGAAGTTAGCTATGTTACGGGCTGGAATAGAGGTGTTCAACTCATTACGATAAACCGGTAATAGAACTTTAAAATGTTTTATCCTTTAAATAACAACGTAAATAAATAAATTGATATAAGTAGTTGTTTATTTCATTATTTGTAATGTATTAAATTCATTTGGACGTAAGAAAATGATTAAAATCATACAATTAACCATGACTTTGGCTGCATGCGGCAGGATCGTTGCCTACACTACCAATGAAAAAAATCATGGCGTAAAAGTTCTCCAATTTCAAAAATAAAGTCAAGTGGTTTTAGAAATTAGAAGTGTATTTGAAATTTAAGTTTGTTTAGAAGAGAACATTACTTGTAAGCGTTTGTTTACTAAACAAACTTATTGCGTTGGGATTTTTGTCGATTGTGATTTTTCCATTAGCAAAAGGGTAACTTGTTAGATATTGATAAAAACAAGTGAAATAAAGACTATAAGAGCGTCGAATGATGCGTTATATGGACAAAGCGTAAACTAAACTAAACAATGTTTAGTCTTAACTATGACAGGTAAGTAATTATGCAATCATGCTTTATTATTTTAAAGTAATGTTTTACTCTATAATTTATTTAATGAGTGAAATATTTTTGTTTAGTCAATGTACCTAAATTTTCATATAATTAATATGTATTATGTTAATAATGCTTGTGTCAAAAAGGCGCCATCTGCCAAGCGACCAGATTCTGGTCGTTCCGCACTTGTCTCGATAACGCATCATTTGACGCTGTTCTCGTCTTTATTTCACTTGTTTTTTATGAGTATTATGTGAAACGTTGTATATTAATGCTAGTCGCGCCGTATTTTACACTTGTTACTCACTGAAAACCATTTAAAACGCAAAACAATATCAAAAAAGTTACACTTTTGTTATTGGAAAAATCACAATCGACAAACAATCCCAACGCAATATTGGCGCAATACACAGCGTCAAAATTGACTCAAGAGTAGCGTTTACGTCCCGCTAAACCCAATCCCGATTCCATTTAGTTCCCCAAAATGGACACGCAATTCAAATACAATTTAGCGCTAGAGTCGAACTCAAGAGTACGAAACGTCAAAATTCCAATGTCGATCGATCGGAATTAAGATCAAGAGTAAGCCTGCTGTTGTGGTCACAGTTAGTATTGTATAAGACAGTGTGGGGCATTCACCAATGTTTCGGTACCAAGTGCATACCAAACTCGAGGCGCCTAGGTATGACTCGCGTTCCGACTGTTTGTACGAAAACAGAATACTGTATATATAACTTTATTGTGCGGCGCTGTGATTTTAGTTGGAGCAGTGGCTCCCAATCTTTTTCTGATCAGGGACCACTTTGATATTATTGTTGTTACCATGGACAACAATGTTTAAAAAAAATGTAAACCTAAAATTAAACTTCAATAAAAACTTTCAACATAAGTAATAGAATAAAATCTGTTTTCAGAATAAAATCCTTATGTGCTACGCCTACACTAATGTGTTTTCTTTCTTCCAGTCCATCCAAAGAGTGTCTAGAAGCGATCCCCTTGTGCTATAAGACCGCCCATTGTTTGCGTGGTGGACAATAAAATGTATATCAATAAATAAACACAATTTGTCGTGAACCGTGGCTTTTGAGGACCCCTAATGGTCTACGGACCACTGATTGGGAATCACTGTATTAGAGGATGGGGGTATTTATAATAGTAACTTACATTTATTTTCAGCACTGGACGTGTAGGTAGTGAAATGAGCGGACAATCTGTCTGCTGTTGCATTGCCTTCCGTGATGAGAGCGTGTCCCAGGTCTGTGCCGAAGAAAGTACTGGCGGCTGACCCACCGCCGTCCGTCACGGCCACCATTTGGATGGGCAAGTTCGGGATATTCATTGAGAATGCACTATAAAAAGAAAATAGCTTACTTCTATGTGTATAAAAAAAGCAGAACAAAGTCAGAGTAGGTTTAAACTTCTGACGTCACCACAAAGACGTAAATTCAGAATTTGAAGGCAAATTTCGACTGGTGCGACTCGCTGCGGCATTGTTAGTCGTAGCGTCTGCTGTATTGAACCACAAGACGCAGGTTCGAATCCTGCCCGCAGTTGAATAACCCACAATCCACAATGCCTATGTATGCCAAACATTTAGATTTTATTTATATTTTTTTAATAAACAATTTGCCTAGTTTAACCCTTAATTCGACGGAGATTTTTTTCGATTAAATTTGTAAAATCGTTACACATTTTGGTTCCTAGCTTGAAAGGGACCCTAGAAAAAATACCTAAAAAAATCTTACTATTTCAGTTTCCTGAAAAACCTATGTCCATTATACTGTACATTATCAAGTTCATACGAAACTGATGCACTTAAACCATGTGCAGTATACTTCCCATTGTCAAAGAGAAGGAATAAAAGAAACAAGTGATTCCGTAGGAAAATACTCATACTATATTAAGAAAATTGTCTCATAATTACATTTTCTTATGCTTAAAACTAATAGGATATCGTTCCGAGACTAAAAATCCCCCATTGTTCACGTAGACACCACATCAAGTCGAGCGTACATCATTTCAAGCGGACAGATACGTGAGACAGTATACCTATCAGTCCTCATCCGAATTTACGTTGTCAACAATGTTGCGTTGAATCTGCTCGAATAGTTTCAATGGCATGACATCAGCCACTTGGGCATATCTGAATTCTGTAGACCAATAGTCTAGATAGGAGGGCATTTTCACTATACCCAAGATAAGAACAATCTTGAAAGTCTTTCAACCCCTCGATGTCCAATTGCCAGTACTTTGAGATGAGTACAAGTTCATGTTGTTGATGGTATTAGCAAGTATATCTGGAGAGAAGAACCAATGAAAATAGTCCTTCGGAGAGTCAATATCTCGTAAATCAAACACAAAGTCGTTTGATGGAATGTCAGCCTTGTGTCTGAATTGTCTTTTCTTCGACATTGGACACAGCTCATACAGGAAGTTTCCTCTTACGCCTGGTTGTTCTTGATGTTGTTGAACTAGCAATAGACGATGCATTTAGTGAAGCAATGGACAATAAATGAAGCCAAACTGGATAGAGCATTATAATTTACTTCAACAGTCGGTGGTAGCACGTTTTAAAAAAAATAGGCGTCAATAGAGGTCACTCATGGTTTAAATTGTCTCCGACTTCTAACACAGGTTTGTTCTCACTGCCACTGATGCTAAGATTGTCCTCTGTATGACGATTTTCGTTTAATCTCTCCATTAAAGTAGCAGCATCAACGTTAGTCTCATCACTGTCGATTGAAGTATTATCTTGTGTATTATTTTCTGAGCTGTCTTATAATATTCATGCGCTCTATATATGAATCAATGGAAGGGCAAGGTGAGGAGACCAACTCTTCAGTTCTACGAACAGCAATTTCCTCTTCGTTCTCATGTTCAGATCTACTATCTAAATCGGAAGGCATTTTCGAGCATTTTCTGGCGACATCAATGCTACTAAGCATTTTCTTCTAGACTTAAAGCTCTGAAAAACGAAAAGAAGTAAGGTGTAAAACATTTTATCTGCGGATCCCTAGAAATATTGTTACGAGAAACAACAAAAGTTTATTTTCTAATACGGCAATGGGAAAAATACTGGACATAGTAATTGGCAGTTACTTTACTAGTACTTCGACGATGGGAAGTATGCTGGACATACAAGTTGTGGGCGTCGTAAAAACTAAACAAAACTCAGCGAGACAATCAAAACATTATGAGTAGCAGTCCGGGTATGTTATCTTTAGTTTTCAATAAAATTGCAAGGTAATAAGCTGTAACACAATGAATAAAATACAACTTACCGTGAGCCCGTGCAGCGAGTCCTTCCTCCCCCCCATATTGCAGGCCACTACTCCCACCCCATGGATGTCCAAGTGATGCCGATTTTTTACAACATAGTTGGATATTTCAGCATGTAATTACGGCACCTTGAACTCTAGACATACTGACTATTTTTGATGTAGATTTTTTTTCATTCAATGGGTAGTATACTGCACAGTATCGAATTAAGGGTTAACACATTTACCTCATTTCTACCTCACTATATTGCAGCCAGTTCCCGCTTTATAGAGTGGATTCATACATTTATTGATGATATCAGATTGTCAACAACGACCCAATAGTATTGTTGATTGTGTCAACTATAAATTCACTTACAATATTCGTAAATTACTTCTTTGTCTTACATGATATAGAAATAAGTTCTGCAATAAATAAACAAATAGAAATCTTACTTCAAAGTCGCTAAGCTGGCCTTCCGTTTCGCCGAGTAAATGAGTATGAATCCATGTATTAATTCTTCTCTAAACTGACTTGCGCCGTGGAAGCTGGATATTATCACCTGCAACAAAGAAATCATTAGTATAAGGTTGAAATTTTCCCTTTGCGACTTACGCGACGAAAACATACCCGACGGGATAATGTGGGTAATAATGCACCCTTACTAAGTCATGTACTAAATTTATAGTAACTTTAACATCGCTGCTATATAATTCCAAAACTTATTTAAATATTCTGTGTCGTCATCTCGTTACCATCGCTTACTAAAACCTTATCAATATTTTTATTGTAGGATAACTCTGCAAACGAGCAGGCGAGCTACCTGATCATAAGTTGTCAGCGCCGCCCATGAACATCTACAAAACCAAAGGGGTTGCAGATGCGTTGCCGAGCCTATTTAAGGAAAAGGAAGGGGAAGGAGAAAAGGAGAAGAAAGGGGACTGAGGAAGGAATTGGGCCTACGGCGCTCCACACTCACCGTACGAAACGCAACGGTATACATACTGCTACTTGACATCGTTATTCTGAGGGAGGGTAGAACTTCCCCGATCATGGCAACCCATTTATGCTGGCATGTAGACATGCCAGCGCGACACAACTTCTACAATTATTCATAAATATTTTTGTATATATATCTTCCATTCTTATTTCTCTATAATCATCCAAGCATTTATTATTGCTATTGTTAAGTTTAATCCAAATATCTTTTTTGTGTCTCTCGTTGCTACTAATTATATATTTTCTTATTTCTTTACTCTATCTTAGCCCCCTGTCTGAAAGGGAAGCAGCTAACATTGCCTAATTATACCAACCTCGACTTTCCTCTTGGAGTCTCCGAGGAAGGTCTCGATGACTATTGACCTGTCCCCGGTGAGGAAGCAGGCGCGGTGAAGCAGAAGGGGACTCAGCACTCGCTCCGGGGAGTAAGGGTCATCGCAGAACATGCACACCATTATCCTATGACAAAAAAATATATATACAGGTATTTTTAAGGTTCCATATCTGTTTCGTACCTCCAAAATAAGGACCCTTATAAGATCTCTTTGTTGTCCGTCTAGTCCTTAAGGCACATATTGTTTAAGTTTATAGCTGGGTGCAGTTATATAGGACGGAACGACGCACAACTGCTTAGCATGAAGTCAATATATGATTCTAGACACCCTGGTTCGCTCGGTTATTTAAAAAAAATCTGTGCTGTTTCATACATTTGACCGTGTATGTTTTGTACTTTTGTAGGAAATGATTACTCCTTTTAAACGATGAAGCGAGATTGCAAGATTTTCCTGACGGTGAAGTCATGTATCCCGCAGTAGGCTATCATAGTTAACCCCTCAAACTCTGAGAGGAGTTCCGTGCCCAACAGTGGGACGGTAAATGGGTCAATGATATACCTCGACCTACCTAATATCCGAGTCGAAACACACGATGACGTCTCTATACAGATGCGCATAGCTGGCCTTCTCTCTGTTGGCTCTCACCAACTCCTGAACCGCATCAGCTGTTAATGCTTCAGTACCCAGCTCGTTCACTGAAGCCTCCATGTAGGAACAGTGTAAACTGGAACAAAATGGCGAAATTAGTCGTCATTTTTCATAAATACTCTAGTGAAAGAAAAATATAATCTCAGGCAAGATGCGTCCCGTTCAGAATTCGAGCGTTCGAGTATTCTTAACCGGTTAAGAATACTCGAACGCAAGTTCGAATTCTGCCTAGAAAATTTATATCTTTGTAGATATTTAGCAACCAAAATTATATATTACAATAAAAAATACCTATAAAAAATAACATGATTTTAACTTTGGCAATCAGCAGATTTTATGATAATGACAGTAAAAATTCTAAAGATAATTGTTTTGGGTTTTGGCTATTGCTGCTATAATGACCTCCATACTATTTTTAATTTAACTTTATTAATTTTACTTGCAATGTATGTATGCTTCTTCGGGTCAAATCTTGCGACGGAATTTTAAAGCATTTATCCTCAACCTATTAAGTTGAAATTTTGCGTACACATTAAGTTCGGATGACAATGCAAGGTTATCTAAGTGACGTCATTCTTAATCCAATATGGCGGACTATAAATCTTGTTTTTTAATTTGCTCTAATGAGTATTGTTTGGTACTTGGTGGACATTAAATAAAAGTGGACTGTAATTTTACATAGGTGCTAGTTTATTCGCCGTATAATACTCTCACGAGAAATGATCGTCCGACGGATATCGAATCCTAAGGCGAGTGCGGCGCGCAGCTATACTACTGTCCACCGGCGCTGCCCGCAGTGGAGGGGACGCACTTGGGTGGCTCCGCAGAAACGGTCCGCGCTGGGTTATGATGTGTCGCAACAAAACTATACTTACTTATCAGCTAGATTCTGCCCTTCTTCCTGCAGCCTTGTCAATTCCTTTTTGTCCATGCCCTCGTCTTGCACGAACATCACCACTAAAGGCAAACCCTGAAACAAAATACATTTATCAAAATATTTGCTTATTAAAGATAGATCCTCCTAGCTTTTCTCCCAGTATTTATATAGTATGTCTATGGGATCAGCTTCCAATTTACTTAGATGCGGCTGAAAGTGTTTTGCACGAAGCGACTGCCATCAGTAGGCCGAAAACTGTTTCAACGATTGCGGCATCGCTACGGTTTTAATTACGTGAATCGGTCTACTGACCTTCGCAACGCAATTTCTGGACAACACCGATATTCGAAGGATAGACTGGTTGTCAAGCGTTTGGGCTTCTGACCACCACTAACGATTGTCATAGGTGTTCGTATGACAACCGAGACCGATGGCTTTAGGTGCTCTCCGAGGCACCGAGGGGTCTGGGTGTGTTAAGAATGGTCATCCACCCACAGACTAACCCCGGCAGGCGTAATAAACTTTGCATATCTAATTAGCGCAGTTTCTAAAGTTCAATACCTGAAATGGTAATTTGTCTTCTTGTTCTAGACTAGAGAGTAATGTCTTTTCAGCACACCCTCTGATATATTCGAATGACTCTTGATCTTGATAAACGCAGAAATAACCTGAAACAAGCATACATATTTCATACACACTGTTAAAAAATATATAGATAAAAGTTTTGCTTCTAGTTTCAGTAGCTATTTGTAGTTGATTGAGGTCTAATTTTTCAATAGTCCGGTAAGTTAAATCAGCTGAATAAATTTGCCGTTTCAACAGATTTTCTCTACAAATACTGTTAGTTAAATTAACTGTCGGATAAAATTTTTCAGATTATTGAAAGATCGCCCCTTAGAAGTGTTATTAAAGTAAAATATTGTAATATTGCCGTATGAGCTTGTATCTTTAATAATTTGCTTTATTAGTCCAGTGATCGTAAACGCGACTGCTACGCTCGAGGTCCTTTGTTCAGTTCCCAGGCGACTATAACAGATTTTTCTAAAATTTTGATTGGATTTGTGGTTAATGGCAATAGGCTCGCCCATAATTTCCCGAAGCCCGAAATATTCCCACGACCATGGGTGTGCATTTTTTTGCTTACCATTGGGCGCGAAGTCGTCTATACAAGTTGTTTCAGTAGTGAAGTCGTCGGTGCGCAGGCGCTGCTCCACGCGCCAGCTGTGCGCCGCCACAGTGACGCGCCGCTCCGAGTCGCACCCCGCCAGCAGCCGCTTACCAAACTCACCAGCTATACCTTCCACCTGGATACAAAAACAAAAATATTATGAGCATCATATTATAAAGAGGAAGCCAGTTCCAAAATATATCATTATCATAAAACATACAGTTTTTTTTTTATTATTTATTTATTTATTTCAGATGTATATCCATAGTGTGTTAGTAGTGCTTAGAAACTATGTTAGTAAGAATATTTATTTTATTTTATATTAAATATTGCTGGCCTGGAGCCATGCACACAACTAGCAACTGGGCATTCAATTTTTTCCAGTATCGTGTTAAGAAGGCACTGTCTCTCACACGACGCATCAGGGAGGCCACTATTGTTTGACACACTCTTCCGCACTATTGTTCTAAAACGATCCGTCCTACTTTCTGCAAACATACCCGATGCGCTGCAGAAACGAGGCAGCCCCAACAGCATCCGAAACCCGTTATTGTACAGGACCCGTAGGGCACTGAAAGACCTTTGCGTATAACGGACCCACAGGGAGCAGGTGTAAAAAGTCTGGCAATAGGCCTTGAACAGAGCTATCTTGACATCCTTCGTACACCCTGCAAACCTGCGAGCCAGCATATTGCATCTTACTGACAGTGCCCTATGTTCCCTCTCAATATCTAAGTCCGTAAGTCTAAGTATTACGCTGATAAATAAATTACAGTAAAGATAGAATATAATAGGCTAGTTTACTGATATTTTTTTACGCATTTATTAAAAAGTTGACCTTGTATAGAGACAAAAAGAAAACGAAAACCGATTATAGAAGTTACAAGCATTTTTTCCTACGCTGCTCTCTGCAAATTCTATACTAACACTTTTGCTTTAGATAGTATTTTAGATCATATAGAGCAGGCCAGTCTTTTTTACTCGACTTACACATAAAACTTCGTAATAGCCTTAAGATGACTTATGTGAAGTCCACCAACCGATTGATGACAAATGAAGGTCAACTTTAAAATAGTTAGACTCAGTTTTGAAATAAGTTTCATCATATCAGCCAAATGAAGTCCACTGCTGAACGAAGGCCTCCCCCATAGACTTCCACAACGACCGGTTATATACCGCCTGCATCCAACGACTTCCAGCGACCTTTACCAGGTCGTCTGTCCATCTTGTTGAAGGTCGTCCCACACTGCGTTTTCCGAAATAAGTTTATGAAGTACTTACGCCTAATATGATGACGTTGATCTGATTGGAGTCCGTGGTGAGTGCCCAGGGAGCGGCCGGAGGGCCCGCGTGGCACTGGGACTCTCCCGTCGACGTTAACGACCTGCATATTATTATTATTGTAGCCATTTATTTATCCTTAATAATCAGTACATTAAATTTATTTCATATTTTATTCAACATAATCTTGATTACTGGTTTCTAACACTTACGCGAATATTAGACATTGAAATAAAACTACTTTTTACGGATTTTATTTGTATTTTATAATGGTAATTTAAAAATATCAATATAACGCGATAAAATCCGTAAAAAGTAGTTTTATTTCAATAATCTTGATTATTTTCATTACATTATTATTTTCTATGTTTAGTTTATTTATTTACTAAGGACCTCTCTTCGAGTATAGGCCTCCTCCATGTTATATATAACTTATATATAACTTTATTTAGCATCAGTATAAACATTACTCCACGACCTGAATATACAACAAGTTATATGGTTCTGATAGAAGGAAAATTATAGCAAGAGCTTTTTGGAGCGCCGGAGGCTCAATTCCTCCCAGGAAATAGTAGATAGTCAGTATCTCGCCGGCGGCGGCGGTGGGAGAACTACCTAAAGCGTTTTGAAAAAAAGATCCCTAATCATACGATGACGCCTGTTGTAAACCAATCAATTTTACACTGGCCTCTTATTGTATTGAAAGCGTATACAATACGAGATTAGCGTAAACAGGATTTGTATAGGTTGACCTGTAGCCGTGTGTAATCCCTGTGTATTGTACTCACCCCACTCTAGTGTTGAGTATGACCGGCAGCGTGGCATCCAGACAGTTGGCGCCGGCCGGACAGTGCTCGCGCATCGGACAGTGCACGAAGCCCAAGTGCTGGAACAGCATCAGCTTCCTATCCTGTTCCATTCGGTCCAGCATCTTGTATCTGAAGGAGAAGATGACATTAAACTACACAATAACTAACAGTAACATTTACAGTTGTCAGCACATCAGGTTATTCAAAACTGTCAAATTTCTCTAAATTAACTGTCAAATTTCTCTAAATTATTTTAAACCTTTAAATGTTGACGATTATACTTTGTCCATTATGTGAACCGTTTTTTGACAGATGCCGTAGACTGCTTTAGAGCGTAGCTGTTCCAGATTACGTAAAAGTTAACTTTGAAATGCGTAACATAATAAATGTATTATCTACCTAATGTTTTTCAATTATCTTAACTATGATTCCCTGCAGACATTATAATACCATAAATATAACGGATTCTCCAAAACAAATGATTATTGTTAAGCGTATTAAATTTAGTTACATTATACCACATTCTACCGTGTCTAGTGATACAATCGAATGTATTCGCTGCAATCATTTTGAACAATGATCGGAAAATGGCATCCACTCTAATATCAATAAAATATAAATAAAACAATCTTTTTGAAAAGAAATGTATGGAAAATGAATATTATACAAAAAGTAATATAATCAGATGAATATTAAACATATTTCTTTATTATTGGTCGTCGATTCGATAACCTAACAATCGATAATCACTACTAGACAGTAATCAAAGTGTCAATAATCGGGTCGATGATCGCATTGTTACGTTCCTGCAATCACTAGTTCCATCTGTCAAAAAACGGTTCTCATAATGGACAAAGTATAGTTATTGTTTTGTTTGTTCGTTATTTTTATTGATTGTTAATTGTGTTGTTATTAATTGCACTCCCAATTCATAAGATACCATTGTAATAAAGGTTGAAGAGCCCTGAACGCCGCCATTTTTATTGTTTACCTTTAGTTAAGTACCTAACCACATGGAGTATAAATACTTGTAGCCTGCTAAACCGGTTTAGAGCACATTATTCACACGTCATCTCCTACCTATGCTGTTGTAATCTAAATCAGAAGGGTGATAATAGCCAAAAATATAATTTCAATCTAGTCTCAATCACATGTCGAATGTAAGTCACCAGTCAACGTCTAACAGGAACAATATATTATATCGTTTTATTATCGAAAAATGACCGAATGTTGACTTTTAGGAAATTACATTATACCCTTAAGAGTGTACTTTAAAATTTTTATTTCAATACCACGGTTAGTCCTACTCTTTGGCGAAGGCCTCCCTACTCTTCTTCCACTCCTCACGGTTTTAAACTTCTTCAGCTCAATCTCTTAAGAGAGGTCTAGTTTGTACTGCCATCTCCGCCTTGGCCTAATGTCTAACGACTTGTGGACTCCACTCTGAAGTAATTCTAGCCCACAGGTCGTCCGATTATTGTTTGTTAAAAAATATGTTTTATTTAATGTTTGTTATTTAATGTTTAGGGCTGGTATCTCATAGCAAACATACCTAAAGTCATCTTGAAGTACATCAGTGATCTCTTTGATGTCTTCCTGGGTAATGGTCCCCGTCGGTGATATGCTCTTGAAATGGTAGAACAGATCCGCATGTTCCAATAGCAGCTCCTGTAAGCAATACCAAATTATAACCTGCACTTAATTGCTAAGTAAAAATTCTGAAGGACAACCCATTTCAGCCCAGATCGACTTATTCTATCATCATCATCATCATCATCATCGACCCATTACATTGTCCCATTGCTGGACACGGGTCTCCTCTCAGTACGAGAGGGATTAGATTTAGTCCACCACGCTAGCCTACTGCGGGTTGGCAGACTACACACGCCTTCAAGAAAATCTATCAGGCATGCAGGTTTTCTCGCGATGTTTTCCTTCACCGTTTAAGCGCGTGATAATTAATTATTAATACGCACAAGACTTCGAAAAGTCAGAGGTGCGTGCCTTGGATTCGAACTCGAGACTTTTGACATGGCAGTCCTATGGTCATATCACAAGGCTATCACTACACTTAGTTCGTATAAGAGTCTCCTAATTCCTGATAACACTAAGGGCCTATGCACACCACGTTTTTTAAACGCAGACGCTGACGCCGCGTTTGTAGCGATACCGACGCGATACGCACGCAAGTCAGACGAAGCCTGAACTGCTCTGTAGGATAAAAGCGATTTTTAAACGCGCCGTCGACGCGCGTTTTAGGAACGCGCGTCGACGGCGCGTTTAAAAATCGCGGTGTGCACAGGCTCTAAGCTGGAAAGTTAAAAGATAAGGTGGCATCGTACGACATCGTACTTGCTGTAAAGCATGTTCATGCCGGTTGAAAGGCAAAAACTGGCATTTCAACAGATGTCACTGACGTCACCTCAAAGACGTAAATATTAAGAATTTGAAGGCAAATTTAATTTCAACCTGACGGGTGGGACTCACTGTGTCTTTTTTTTATCACAGATAGGTTTGCGCTTGACCACAACTTCCTGATGTTAAGCAACGAAGTGGTCTACGATGGAGCGCGTTTGCCTAGAAGAAACCTAGGCTTAGCGGTCATAGCGTTTCGTGTACCTAACCAGAAGACGCATCTAAGTTAATTTAACTGTCGTATTTTTCCTTCACTAAAATAATGTTACGCCGAGTAACTAATTGAAGTACGTGGATGAGCCACGAAGGTTCTAGAGCCGTCATAGAAGCACGTAGAAACACAAAAGAATGTACCCGATTGCGCCTAATGCGAATAATAAGAGTTCAAGGCCAAGGTCACGGGTCAACGTCTGAAAACAATAGGCAGATAGGTACCTACACAAATTTTATGGGCTAATCGGGACTGTTCGACTCTAGAATCTTCATCGCGCGTATAAATACCGGCCGGGGCGGTCAGGCAGAGAAGTCTTGTGTTGGAAGCGAACAAGTGAAGATCTAAGTTTGTTGACAAGTGATTAATTGTGCGATATTGTTGAGTGTAGTAGTGTACAACTATAGTGACGTTGTGGTGATTTCTGTTGTGTTTTTATGAACTCTATTAAAGTGTTTGTGAATTGGTAAATTGGTTTAATTAATTTATCCTGAACCCCAGCGCGTAACTATAACTTACCTGGAAGTTATCCTTGGCGCGTCTCTGTATATGCCGCTGGTGCTGATCATATACTCGCTGCTGCTGCTCCTCCGACAGCGCCTCGTAGCACTCACGACCCATCAATAAAACTCGCACTTCGGATAGCTGCTTGCCCGGCGTGACGTAGCCTGTCTCTTCTAGAAGATGCTTGAACTGCTGGCACCATCTAAGTTGGAGAAAATAAATATATTAAGACAAGATTCTTGTTATATTATTCCGTGACAACGACTTTGGCTTGTGTATTCCTTTGTAAATGTAAAGTAGTAGTAGTAAATACAGCTACAAAAGAAAGTGGAATTAATTCCTATACTACATTTGGTTAGGTACTAAACTAAAGGTAAACAATTAAAATGGCGGCGTTCAGGGCTCTTCAACCTTTATCACAATGGTATCTTATGAATTGGGAGTGAAATTAATAACAACACAACTAACAATCAATAAAAACAACGAACAAACAAAACTATAACTAATTAATACAATTTACGGCAAAAGAAACACAAAAACGAACGAAAGTACAAACTGTTACGAATGGCGTCTGGTTACCCGACTAAGTATAATATCGGTTAATTATTTTGCCGCGCTTCCTCGCGCTACTACTTCTTAATTTTTTCGAGTTATCAAAAGTCTATTATGTAGAAAAATGTTTTGATTTCCTGTCTTTTTAGATTCTTTCTAGTAGGCACATTGCAATACTTTATGACAAAATTATCAGATTTGATTTATTTATTGGTCGCAAGCTTAAGAATTAATAATTACCATTTAATATTAAACAAAGTAGTAAAATATGCTAGTATAGAAAAGGAAAATTATTTTGATTGATTAAATAATTTATTTTGGTTACGTTTTGTTTCAAGATGAAAAATGGCCCTATAAAAGAACCTTTTTATGATTTGTTTACCTTTAGTTAAGTACCTAACCTAATGGAGTATAGTCTTATCGGGTCGACTGCCATATGCCAGTCAAACCAAATAGACTGAATAAAAGTATTGGTTGATCCACATACAAGGCACCTACCTTTAAGTTTTTATAATCAAGTGCGTTTTAATAATTAACGATATCACCAAATCACTTTTCTCCACACACACTATTATAAACTTAATGTGTGACGAAAATAAAGCTTATTCTTCTAAAAAAAACATGTTTCATTGATCACTCACTCGTAATTCCTATGTTCCTCTTGAGCTTCGTGTAGGAAAGTTTTAAAGACTGCTGCCGCCTCGTTAGATCCTAGTATTTCGTAAGGAATCTTCTGCGACTGTCCCAACGTCTGTAAACATTATCAAAAGATAATTTTGGAGAACTCTGACCCAAGTTGTACGCTCGGCTACACATCATAATTTATAAAACCAGTTTACGCTGGCCTCTTATTGTATCGGAAGCCTATACAATGCGAGATCAGGTTAAACTAGTTATAGCTAAGTATAGCTATATAGTATAGTATAGCTAGTATAACTAGTTATTTGTATAGGTTGACCTGTGTACTAATAGTTTCAATCGTGTTATAAAATAATTTATTTACTTCAAGAGTTGGCAGCATGCAAATCGCCCGAATATCCCGCAGGATGATAAATAGCTTATGTTAATGGGGAATAATGAAGCTTTATAATGTTGAAAGAATTAGTTCTGATCTGTAGTTTCAGTTTTATCGATTACAAACAAAGAAAATCTAAAATTTTAGTAATTTTAATTAATATTAGTAGAGACAACGTGACTGCCTCGTAAGACTAGTGGTCCCTAGAGGTCCTGGGTTCGATTCCCAGGTCGAGCAGTCTTATTGAGGTTTTCTATGAAATCCTCAGTAGCAACTCGGAATCTGGATTTGTGCCCGGTTAATGGCAATAGGCTTGCCCCCTATTACATGGGACCTAAATATACCGGCGAAGCGTGGGTGTACATACGCACACCTCTGCCTAACCCTTCAGGGAATACAGGCGTGATGGTATGTAGTAGAGACAACTCAGCTTCTTCTATAATCCATAGGTCCTTCCTATTTGTATTGACATCTCACCTGATATCGTGCCCTCTCCCCGACTCGCAGTGTAGTGTCGATAGCGAGTGGGCTGTCGAGCTCCGAGCCTGACTCCGAGCCCGAGTCCTGATGCCGTCCCTCGCTGAAGTACACCGAGAAGTCGCGGTGGGACTGCAGTTGGCGGACCACCATAGGCCAATCGCTAAAACAATAGGGAGTTGATTCGTGATTGATTTATTATAAGAAAAAATGATAAAATAAATATTTAAGGGCTGTTTTTATAGATAATGGTACTGAACCGCGCGAGTCCGTACCATTATCTATAAAAACAGCCCTTAAATAGTTATTTTATTTTTATTTGATTATTTATTTTTAATGTGTATAAATAAATATTCTGTGAATTTTTCTATCTGTTGCCGATATCAATATTGAGCATATACGAGCAAAAAAATCACGTTGTTGTATTAAATCAATAATATCTAAGGGAGCCCCTTTAGATTAATTTAATACATTTCATTGTTTTCTTATTAAACTTCGTCAAAATCCAGTTATTGGAGTTTCAGTTTAAATAACAGAGAAGTATCATCTGCAAACAGCACTACCGTGATTATCCCCTATGAGAAAGTCAAGTCCAAGTCATTAGTATATATCAAAAACAAAAATGGGCCAAGAATTAAACCCTGAGGAACTCCCATAGTTAAAGTTTCATCATTGTCATCAACCCATAAGATCGGCCCACTGCTGGTCACGGTTCTCCTCTCAGAACGAGAGAGATTAGGCTATTGTCCAACACTCTAACGTACTGAGGGTTGGCAGACATCAAACGCCATCAAAGAAAAAGTTAAAAACTTATACTAATAAGTTAGTTAACTAATAGTTACTTTTCCTGTAAGTCTTCAGTGGGTAGCTGCATTCTGGACAAGACTTGCGGCAGCTTGGCAAGCTGCTTACGAAGCTTCTTAGCTGCTCGCTCCTCTTTCAGTCTTCGGATGTGACGGCGGAACACCACCTAGATTAATAGATCAGAATATAGTTTTATTTTGTTCACCTAAACAGGCAACCCTGTTTAGGTGAACAAAATAAAACTATATTCTGTTGTTTGGATTCACAATTTTTTTTTTTATTTATTATTATCAACACAAATAAGTTTACATTATATTAAAAAGGCACAGTGTAAACATAAACCAATTTAGGTTTTTCTGTACACCGATTGAGTCCGTCGGCATTCGTTGGATTTTCAAGGATGTAGGTAGGTGAACACGACGTATCGCTCGCAAAGCTACAAAAAACGGTTTACCCTCTACAAATTAATATTTTATATGCCATTACCAATTTATACAGCATGTTGTTTTTTTATGTATTTAAATTATTAAGATTCTTTATTTCTATTAAGCTTTAATTTCTCTAAAAAGTATTCTTTAAGTTTAGATTTTATGTTTTTTTGCGTAAGTTTATTTTTTAATTTTGGTGGTAGTTTGTTTATTATTTCTGGTATAATATATGTTATGCGCAGTTTTCAGTAAAAATGTGAAATTCGGTGTTACAAGTTTAGTGTGTGTGCTGCGTAGTGTCATGTTCGGCTTTGTATTGTAAGTTTGCAATTTTTTGTTAAAGAATTGTTCAGTTAATAACGTGAATTTCACTTTATCGTGTATAGGAATGAGTTGACAATATGGAAACAGATCACTGTAGTCATTTTGACATTGCAGTTTTATCTTGCGTGGTACAATGATTTTTAGAATCCGTATTTGGAGCTGGCAAATTAAGTTTAAGTGCGTTCTATAGGTATGACCATAACTGCTTAGACCATAAACAAACCATAAATAGACCTGTTAGATGGTGCAATGATTGAGTATGGTCAAGAAAATGTCTGTCGAGTCCACTAGTTGTATTATTTACATATTACGTGAACAAAGGACTTTGTTTATACCACTGAGATTAAGCATAATATTAAAGTTCATATAACTAGGCGTGCAGAAAAACATTGCGGTCGCATTTTCACTTTTAAGTAGTAACTTAGTAAGTCCTTTTTATTGCAATAATAGCTAATTTATTAATAGGCAGGTAAGTTAAATCAGATGTATATATTTGACGTTTTGTTAAATTTTCTCTCTTAAAACTGTTCTATACAAAAACTGTCATAACAAAGTCAAATTTATACGTTGTTTGTATAAAAGTTACCTGATCATAGAAAAATGGCCCTTAAGATGGCAAAAAGCAAACGGGTAGCATGATGATAAGCACAAACCGCCTTTAGACCCCAGTAACAACTGTAGTGTCTATCACTCTCGCGGTATGATGTTGGGATCACAGTTTTTGAGCCTACTGTTAAGGCTGATAAATAAGCTGATAATATAATATAGCTGAAGTTCCTTTGTTTGACAAGAAGACTATATACTATCACGCTACAATCTTTAGGGGCGGGGCAAATTTAGAGAAACCGCGGGGCACAAACTAGTTCTCAATACATGAAAAAATTAGGAAAATCTATAGAATATTTTACGGGGAACTATCCATTTTACATGAAATAGCTTTGTTTCACGTACTTGGGTTCCGTCATTTCCATACTGCTGTACAAACTTGATCCACTCTGGGTAGTGACATAATCTCTTGCTAGCTGCCGACCACATCTCCCTGTAAATAGAACAATGTAGTAAAATTATATAATGTTCTAGACACACTGATATTAATTCAAGTTTCTCCCACTTTTTATCATTTGTAACTTACAACCTTCGCGTGTGCCCTTTCGCGAAGAGCACAGACCATGTCACAATGACTTTAATTTTTTTTTTTTTTTATGGGATAACTCGGCAAACGTGCAGGCGAGCTACCTGATGGTAAGTAGTCATCGCCGCCCATGGACATCTGCAAAACCAAAGGAGTTGCAGATGCGTTGCCGAGCCTATTTAGGGAAAGGGAGGAGAAGGAGAAAAGGAGAAGGAAGGGGATTGGGGGAGGAATTGGGCCTCCGGCCCTCTCGCTCACCGAACGAAGCCCAGTAACGAAACGCTACTACTCGGACGTCGGTCTTCTGCGAGAGTGTGGTACTTCCCCGGTCAAGCCGGCCCATTCATGCTCCGAACAGCGTGGCCCTACCACAACAATTTGGAAGTGTTGGGCAGGGCGCTCAAAAGATCAATAAAAAAGTAATAAAGACTCACTTGTGATCCTGCACGTGCATCCTGATGAGCTGCGTGAACGCTTCAGTGACGAAGTCCAGAGTCTCTCTCCTTATCCGTAAAGCTTCGGCATAGTTAGCCACCTAATATGAAACAAGACATCATTCACATTCAACAAAGAAGGACCCGAGCAGTATTAATTTGAAATATTTTAGCGAGCTAAACTGCTTCAAGCGCGAATACCGCGCTAGAGGTCCTGGGTTCGTTATTGAATTTTTCTATTAAAGTCTGATTAGCAGCTCGGATTCTGGAATTATGCCCGGGCAATAAGCTCGCCCCCTATTACATGGGACCGAAATATACCGACGAAATGAACATGTATCTCACCGATATTTTTTACCAGGCTGCAATAATTTCTGAACATGCTTTACTAGCCTACACTTCGAATATGCTCGAATCGAACTCAAAAACGTCGAACGTATTCGCATGTGGAGACTCAACAGATTAAAAAACCAACCTTAATCCTAGCCTTGGACTTGTCAATCATTTGAGCTAGTAAGAAGAACGCATGGTCCACATTCACATTCTCATGACTGGAGGTCTCCACAATGGGGATGCTGCCCTTGAACTCCTTGCGCTGCACCAGCCTCTCCGCTTCTCTCACGCCTTGCTCGCAACCCTCGTCGTTCTTCGAAGTCACAAGGACTACAGGTTTCTTAAGCTTCAAGATGTTTTGTAGGATCGCAGCCAAGACTTCGTTCTGGAAAGTGATTGATAATGATTTAGCTGTCGACGATTAACTTTCTAAGAATATGTATGTATCATAAGGAGAAAATAGTGTTTTCGCCTATAGACTGCCTCCAAAAAGTTTTACTGTAATTATGTGAGAGCTAGAGCTGTATATTTACTCGAATTCATGCTCAATCTTAGGCTTTCGTTTCCGGTTTCCATGGGGCAAAACTAGGGTCAAAAGCATTCCAATCAACAGTAAAAAATAAATTATAAAATAGTGCGAAGTCTTGTCCATGTACCGGAGGACCAAAAACTAAATTAGCTTTGAATGTGTTCGCAATTATTTAATACGTAACAAGATATAATTCTGTGAAATTAAGAATCAATAGAATAGTGTCCAGATTAACTTTTCCTAAATATTTAACAGTCCGATTTAAAAAAAAAATATTGTAATTAACGCTGCCACTCCTATCCTATCCTCATAAAATAACAAATTAAAAGTTTGAATATTTGGATCACTCAATCACGCAAAAACCGCTGAAGGTATTTTGATGAAATTTGGAACACAGCTGCTTTATAACCTGGACTAACAAAGGTTAGACCCTACACTAAAGTCCACGCAGATGAAGTCGTGGGCAAAGCTAGTGGATCATAAAACCAATACATCTCTATCAATCTACGTCAAAATAACAACTCACCTGCTTCTCCCAACTTCGTCCCGGCACAGGACTGACGTCATAAACGCAGAGAAAACCGTCAACCGACAATTTTCCATCCGGCATCAGCCTTTGTTCATACTCCTTCTCTATGCCCAGCTGGTTCTTGCACACATACATCAGTTTCTCGGCTGACTGAAGCTTTGTGGCCACACATCTCTTGATGTAAGCTTCTGTTTTACCAACTGTAACAAGATTAGGTTAAGTTATGTATTATCTGCGTCTAGTCCAGTGGTCACATGCCTGACTGTTTAGCATAAAATCCTGAGTTAGATCCCCAGCTCGGACAAAAGGGTTATTGTTATGGGGTTTTCTAGGAAATTCTCAGTAGCAACTCGGGATTTGGATATGCCCGGAAATGACAACGATTGGTTGAATTTGACGTAAATAATCGAGTTACAGAGTGTGTGAAGCAGTACACCTCTGTGTCAGCCTCTGAGGAGTACTGGCATGGTGGTATTTACAGCACCAAAATCCGAGAATTCTGCTTTATTTATATTACCACAGTGACAGAAAATAATGAAAGTTTCTCGATTAGAATCTGCTTACATCTTTACCATTGAACTTAATCACTATAATGAACATAGATAAGATAGTTTTTATCTTACTCCGCATAACATCAAAAATTCGTCGTAATTTTGTCATTGATCTGATTCACTGTTTAAATTTTCTTCATGTGAATTATTTTCTCGGAAAAAATCTCACGATAAATTAGTCTAAAGTCAAAAATTACTATACACGCCTCATGAGAATTCACATGACTAACATGACGTCATGTGAGTTTAAGACACAAACAAACCTTTGAACGGCTGGAAGCACGCATCGTCGACAAACTCTGTCTGCTCGACAATCTCGAACCTGTACTCTTGCTCATCATTATCCTTCTGCACGCTGCCCCAGTACAGGAAGTGGTCGTTGTTCACCACGCGTCCGCTGAAGTCCGACTGCAGAAATATTGTCATGTTGAAATTGTTACCAAAAAATTGGAGTCGCAAACATCTGGATTTATGTGTCATCATCAGCACCCCACTATATCATCCCACTGCTGTGCTAGTGTGTCTCCTCTCAGAATGAGAGGACTTAGGATGTAGTCTAGCACGCCAGCCAAATGCAGGTTTGCAGACTTCACACGCCGTCGAGAAAACCGCTCATGGGTTTACTCACGATGGTTTTCCGTTTAAACGTGTCATAATTATCAAAAGGCTTCTTAGTGTAAACCCTGAACATTTAAATTGTGCCAATTTTAAGCGTCCGGAGGAGTCCGAATATCCCGTACAAATTTAAAGTATTACAAAAATAAATCGAAATGCTAACATAGTTAAATAGGTTGTATTACTCTATATCTCTATCTTAATTACTTCATAACCATTTTAGTCCAATATACTTCACCGAAAGGAAAATAAAATGAAGGTGTAATCTATACTTGCTATCCCTCGGGATCTGGGTGTTTTTGTATGTTACAATGTGCTTGTAAACACACCCACGATACAAAATACGGCGAAGGAAGCCGTTTTTATAAAATGTAATACTAGAATGATCCTAATCTGCCTAATCCTTGAGGGAATACAGGCGTGATAGTATGTTTATTCTAAAATGATCTTAAATTAACAAATAACAATCAACATCAACGACTGGAGGAAATACATATATATACTCCTCTTGTGTGACAGTCCTTCGTCTTTCTAAATTAATTGAAATCCATTTAATTATAATTATCCAGATATTAGGATAAGCAATTCTAGATCGTATATTGGTAAAGGCAGGTAATAGAGGTGAGCTGCGAGTTTTGACATCTGTTGCCCAGATCGCTATAACTGTAACATGTAACTGAAATAGATAATTTTCAGTTTCCTTCGTTTTTTCAACTAGCTTTAACAAATTACACGCCTTTAACAGTTCCTGTATGGATGGTCCTTTGAGCCGCAGATTTATTTGAATAATTTAATAGCTATATTTTCTTTTTGATATTATTTAACAAGTACCTTACAAACTCTGCAAACATTTTGACCCAAATCTAATTTGAATTGAAAATCTATGACAGAAAACCAACAGTTTTTGTTTAATAATTGTAACGCCATCATAATTAACATTATTCATGTAGATGAGAACACAAACCGTTGGTGGTAAATAAAGCTATTTATAGAACAGACAAAGTAGGTTTAGCTACAAATTTCAAGTTTCTATTTAGGTATTGTTAATAATTCCAGCCAGTTAAAGATAGCGGTTTGACGAATCTGAGATGTTTGCTTCGGTGTGGATATATAATATGAAGAATATGTTTGCAGGAAACATAAAGCTTCGAGGGGAAGTGTTCCACAATGGATGTTTTCCGTCAGAAAGGTTAAAAACCTTGTCTAAATTGCAATCGCTTTTGTTGGTCACACTTTAACAGCAAATTGCCGATTACTGGCTAATTGAACGCCACTGTGCTGCATGAGCAGAGAGCCGGAGAAATATTCGTACAATCGCGTCTTTTTCTTTTTAATCCATGAGGATGAGCAGAAATTACACCACAATCCTAGTATGATTATGCTTAGCTACATTCACACTTTCATACATTACTATTCTCTTATACGATTATTATCAGAACCTACAAGGTACCGGGTTGACCTTTTCAAAGGACCTCACCAATAAGGTCATGTGTAGTGTACGGCGATTTATACAGGGATTTTTTAAAGTATTATACTGTATTGGGAAATAAGGGAGGGCGGAGGGCTCTGTCAGACTCTTACTGGCGAAAACAAACCCAGGTGATCCCTCTCGCACCTACGTCTGGGGCTACGGGAGCTGCACATTCGTCTGCGGCTCCCGACTGAGGTATTCCTTACCTGACTTAACACGCAGATATGTTCAAAATTGTAGTCATCGGCATGCGTCCGCACGAATCTATTGCAGAGACATGATTTACCGACGCCAAGCTGCCCTTTCTCCTTCTCGGTACCTGGGAAAGAAATAATAATAAATTACTTTTTCATGGTTACAGCCAATTTACAGTTATACTGTTGGGCATAGTCTCCTCTGATCCTCTGAATAAAGGAGGATAAGGTATCAGTCTATAGACCACCACGGTGCGGCAGCCTAAATTGGGGTTGGCAGACTTCACACAACTTCAAAAGTTGGGAACTTTTGGGAATTTGTGTGGTGTTGTTGTGTTTGTACTTTATTATAAGTAGCAGATAAAGTAACAGCCTCCCTTTTAGGGATTTCCCTATTACGGAAGATAGCTTCCGCAATAAGGAAATCCCGGCCCCTTACGGAAGATAGCTGGCAGTGACTGGATTAGGAAAGTGGAAGATAGGGCTTTGTGGCGTTCGCTGATGATGATGATGAAAATCCCTATCCCTATCCCTGTAACATCCATCAAAAGTAGTTTTATTTCGATGTCCTAATATTCGCGTAAATGTCAGAAAACAAGAAGTTGTTCCTGGTTCGACTAAAACCGTTCCACCATCCTAGTTAAGAAAGATTCAATTGAAAATAAGGCTCTTAATAAAGAGCCTAGAACTAGACGCTTTAGTAAGAGGTAGTTATTGTTGGAACATACAACGAGACTCTAGGAACATTCCTACAATGCTCACGAATCGGGAAGTGTAATGTTTTTGTGCATAACGCAACATTAGCCCTAACAAATGCCAGTTCTTTTGTAATGAGGATCATTTAAAATATTTCTCACGAATATTTATGCTAATAAATCATAACAGTGACTCAATTAACCTACAAAACATAATTGCGTGCCCTTAATTTAATTCTACGCTTCTTGTGACGCCAAGTGCGATCCGAGAAAGTATGGTCCGCAACAACAAAGTGAGATATCTATGAAATTCGTATCAAATGCAAATGCACAATTTTTTTTGGATACGGTTTACAAACAGTGCTCAGAATACAGTTTTGATACGGCACTGATTTCTAACACTTAGATACGAGAGATTTATCTTTATTCGTATAAAATTTAAAATACCTAAGGCTCTAGACAGACGGACCGCATTTCAACTGCAATCCAACCGCAAATTGCAGTTTGGATGCAGTTTGAATGCAGTGGACACGACTGCAATAGAACTGCAAACCAAACGTGCAGTCCGATTGCAGTTCAATTGCAGTCGGCGTTCAATCGTGTGAACTGTGACATTCAAACTGCATCCGAACTGCAATTGGCAGTTGGATTGCAGTTGAAATGCGGTCCGTCTGTCAAGAGCCGACATTACAATACGAATATTAGTTAAATTAAACTAGTTTTATTTCTATCCAATTTAACGTTTACAATGTTTCCAGTAGCTACTTTCGGGTGCCCAATTAAACCCTTTTTGGTGACAAAAGACAGACAGTGTTCATAGGAAGATGCTAAGCGTCTGATGTCGAGGATGCGCACAAGGAACGGCGGATTCTTACAAACTAGACTACATACTACAATCCTGAAACTTCAGTCAGGACTACGGGTTTGTGAAAGCAGGTCAAGGTATACAAAACTGACAAATTTCTCCAAATGATTTTAAACCCTAAATAATTGAAGATAAAGTTCAAAATCAACTGAGAAAATTTGTCATTTTGTGGTAACTTGATGTGCTGGCCACCATACATTATCTTTCCACGACCTTGATAGTTGTTTGGTCCAGCAGAATCAATGGATCCTATAAAATAGCGAGGCTTTACCTCACTCAGAGGTACGCACATATTATTGTCAACAAAACCCAGACTCCTCACATCAGGAGGCCATAGCTCAAGAAGGCTGCTGACACAAAGGAAATTACGTATTTCTTTTGTGTAGCTGATCTCTAAGCTCTCTCCAACACCCAGTGCATCTTCCACGGATTGTATTCTTCTGTTTTCCAATGCGAAAATGCAATGACGTATCGCGGGGGGCAGGGAGAGCCATTGCCCCCGACAGCAAACGAAAGGGGGCGGCAGCAAGCGCGAAGATTTTTACAAGTCCGTCTTTCCTACATAACTACCTATAATGTCATCACAACTGACTACCCAAAATTTGGCTTAAAAATCGTTATCATAGCAGATAGTACTGTAATTGACAATTTACGCAACGATACTTTAATATGGGGGGTAGCGGCGAATTTCCGATCGGCCCCGGGGGGCGAAAGCCCACGCTACGCCTCTACAAAAATGTTACAATTCCGAATTTGAAAATAGATAGATAGAGGGACAGGTGGAAGTCCGCATCTGTCTTTAGTTGAACCTACGACTCAAGTCAACGTACGTATGACATAAGTTTGACGTCACGTTTATCGTAGTGGCTGCACGATGCGATTGACTTCTGGGTCATGGATTAAGGGTTCGATTCCCGCACGGAACAAATATTAGTAAGACCTTCAGGTATATGTCCTGTGTCCTGTGATATAAAAAACTAGTTTCTCGTCAATACACGATGCAGGAGAAAATCGTATTGTGGAGGGAACAAAATGAAAAAAGTCGAGGCCACAACTTTTTTTTTTTTTTAATTTTTGTTTTGACACTTATCCACAATCAGTCTTGTAACTATGAATGGATGCGTTGAAGGGTTATTGTCGTGGCGGGTGTGCACTCCATTGAGGGCACTACCCTTGTGAAAGAGCAGCTACATTCTCTTGTGTAGCTCCATGATGACATGCCTTTTCAAGCGGTTGGGGTAATGTTGGTGTCTGAGAAGGGCTGCCAATACATTAGGATGAGAGGCTAGCCGCTGTTGGTAGGTTCTTGAGATGTAACGTAGGCCACTAAAATTGCGAACGATAATATGAAGACCAGCTTACATCACAAGAACACAAAGTTATAACAACAAAATTATCAACACACAATAAACCATTATCTTTGTGACAAAATTTTATCAACTTTCTCTCAACAAAATAAACAAACTACCTACACCTACGCGTGAACAGGAAGCAGTGTTGATAACAATGCAACAATAGACAGGCCATTGACAATCACTTACTCTAATGCTTTGATTCACAGCCAGTTGTTCCTAATCAGATCTTTGTAGGCTTAATATATGAACTTTCAAATGTTTCTAGTTTTACTGGCCTACATTGTTTGGATTGTGTTAAGGAGGATCGTCTCGCCTTTAGCGCCATATTCTATTCTTTTTTTTTTGTAATTTTTACGGCTATAGGACATTCTATATTCATTTCAGTAGAAATTTGGGTGTCTTCAAGACGAGAGTGAATAGGTACCTTCTAGGCAAGCGCGCTCCATCGTAGACCACTTCGATGCTTAACATCAGGCAAGTTGTGTTCAAGCGTAAGCCTATCAGTGATAAAAAAAAAAAAAAAAAAAATTGCGACCACAACTGTCACTTCTATATGCTACGATATTGATTAGCTAACCTGACCTTATACAATACCATATACCCACCTAATATAATATGTATACACCCTAATTCTTAAGAAATATAAACCGACCAATAAGCTTCTTAAAACTATGATGTGTTTTGTATTTAATTAGACTTTTATGTCAGATGAGATATTTTGTGTCAAGTAAAAGTAGACAAAACACAGTATGGCTCTAGGAAATTTAATGCATATTTTATATTTTCATGAAAAAAGACTGTCTCAATGGCTATAGGGCAATAGAATTCGAATGTTGGTGCAATTCGGAGGAAACTTATACCCAACCGGGTAAAGCCAAATATCTTTTATTTGTAACATGGTAATTTGTTTTTTTTTATGGCAATAAATCAGCTTTTTTATTATTATTATATATGGCAAAACTCACAATAGTATTACATGGATTATTTGTCCTTTAAGTGTAGTGATATTATTATTTTAAGTTTCTTTATAACAAAGCATTAATAGCCTAGTGATATGACCTAAGACTACTTAAACTCAAGATCAAATCTAAGCCTTTCCCCTGAGTAATTAAAACAGTTTGCTTTAAAACTACACCTGAGTAATTAAAACTATAAAACTACTTTTTTAAGATTTTAGCATTCTCTATTCATTGCCATTTTTTTTTGCTGTAATATCTGATTCTTTACACTCTTTACAGTATCAATGGTCATGAGTAAAATTAGGTGTTGACATATAAATTTTAAATTATTACAGGCTAAACATTCAGAATTGGGTAACAAATTAAATTTTTTCTTGGTTTTTCACTAATTGTTTGGCTGTAACAGACAAACTATGTCTAGATAAGATGCAAGAAATAAAAAAAAGGCTAGGCTAGGCTAAAGGCAATATGAAAGGCTGATTGTTCAGCGTTAACAATTTCACAAATATTAAAATGAGCATATTCATGACTACAGAATTGCCTGTGTCTTCACCTTATCCCAAACACAAACAAATCTTTTCTCTTTATAATACTACAATAGATTGTCCATCACTCAATTAAACAGTGAAGCAGAATATAGTTAAGTAACCTAAGTAGCATATTATACCTGGGAGATTATCTTGACCTATTTCAGTGTGGTCGACCATATCCTTGACCATATTATTCAATAATAAAAAATAATTTAATTCAGTGCTTTTACAAGTTTAGCTAGAATGCATAAAATAATGCATAAGGTCAACTTTATATCTTATTTTATTTATTTATCTTTATATTAATGACTGCCTCATTAGTTTAGTGGTCCCAAGCACAACTGCTAAGCTAGAGTTCCTGGTTTGATTACCAGGTTGATTAAAAGTCAGTTTCTTACTGTAAAGTCTTGGCAAAGGATGAGATCAAGCAGTAAAGTGGAAGTTTCATCTGTTTCTAGTTAGTTTCTTAAATTATTTACATAAACATAATAGAGTGATATAATATATTAATTAGATACTTCAATTTGTGTCTTAGATATGGTCACTTGTGATACAAAAGGCTTGCTACACAATGTCACAAGCATGCATTTTGTTGTTATATGATTTTTGTTTCACATTTATTTTGTATTATAATTGTGTTTTTGGTGTGCAATAAAGCATATATTAATAAATAAATAAAAGGCCCTGTTAACACTTCCATTCAAATCTAAATTATTACAGTCATACTATACAATGCTCAATAATTTTATAAAATTATTTCAATTGAAAGGAACAAATTGTCCATGAATAGGACATAACATAAAACTTTTACTCTGCCCCTAAGGCTACTCTCTGGCCCAACTTTTTATAGGAGACATGAAACCTGTGAAGGTCATGATAATCCCTTCAAGTTCCTTTCTTAACTCAGTGTATTGATTTTTCCACCTTATTAGAATGCAATAAGTACTATAATAGCTATCAACAATTGCCATTTGTTTAGACATTACATTAATAAATCAAAGATGATAAGAAAGTTAAGATTTTGAATATCGAATATTATGTTTTTTCTTACCGGAAAGACCGACGACAGACACCGTGACCAGCTTCCCGCCGGTATTATCCAATTTCTTAGCCATTTTACTAGTTTATCACTCAATTGGTACACAAAGTGCTAAATTATTAAAATTACTTGATACACTCATCACAACACTTAGCAGACTGTTCGCTTATCAACACTGAACTACATAATATGTACACCAAATTTTTAGAACACTGTAATGGAAATGGAATAATTGCGATAAATTATTGAGATAATGCACTAACAAATGTTACGTATTGAAGTAGATAATGTCAAGAATTAAAGTCTTCTTAGTTAAAATAATACGTAGAAGTAAGTTTATAACATTGGATAAAAGTAAATAGTCTACCAATTATGAAAAAGGAAGGGAATTGAAACTGAAGGTTCGGTTCGCCAGATGTGCCAAGTTGGATCACACGCCCTATTCCACCCTCATTCATTAAATCGCACTATAACACTATATTATACATTTCTATTACAAAATAACTATAAAAATAAGAATTGCTGATGAAATAAGCTAAAATGATAATTTATCGTCCCTTCTATTACCATGCACTTTGACACATCAATTTTTATTAGCGAGCAATTCCAAAATCAAAGTGAAAAACAATTAAATAATGTTATAACTTATTACATAAATTTATAACTCTATGAGAACAATGGATCCTACATTTTTCCTACTACAAAATGGGATTATTTTCGTAAAAAACGCAGTAATTCTTGACACAACTCGCTTTGCTTTGTACTACTGTACTGCCAATATAAAAAAAAACCATCAACGATTGCTAAGATGTGCCTTATTGCCATAGAATAATTTAACCACAGACTTAAATCTGTTACTTTATAAATACATTATAATTATTATTGTTACGGATGTTTTCGTTTTGTCTAAAATATGATGACCTCTACATTACAGAACTCCGTAAATCACACAAATAGATACTATTGAGATCTTGAGATACTACATGTCATGTAGTGTAGCCGAGTTTGAAGGTCAACTTCGAGCAACACGGAAAGGGAGAAGCCATTCGTAGCGTTCCCCTCTGCCAAAGTCAAGCCCAAATGGGCTTAAGCATACATAAAAGTAATAAAATGTAACTAATACAACAAAATAACTAGGGTGCTCCTCTCCTCACTCCTACTTCAAAAAAGAATGTTGCTGTGCCCGACAGGGTCCATAATTGTGTCTTTCTAATTAATAATCGCCTGTATGTGTACATTATGGAATGCAATAAATATATATAAATATGAATATTTAATAAAACTAGGTTGCCGCTCGGATTTTTAACTTAGCCAAGTACAGCCGCGCGAGTGAACACAGCGGTCCACAAAATGCCAAATTGTTCGGTTTTCTACTGCAATAAAAGGTCTGGAACATCAAATTTACTAAAAGATGGTATTACATTTCACATGTAAAGAAATCTTTACCGTATTTTTCTATTTAATTACATTTAGACACCAAATTCGTGTATTATATTTTAAAATATTATCAGATTTGTGTACCAACATCGAGTCCGATCGCCCGTACAAAATACGGATCGGTCGAGCGATAAATCCGAATTCTTGCCGATTTAGGGAGGTTACCTTTAACGTTGAACCAAACGCGTAAGCGCTATGAATTTTACGGCACTTTCGACCTTTCATATTAGCGAGAGCCTTAACTTGAAAAGCGTCTTAGCGCTGCATGTTTTTTCGTATGGTTAGACGGCTATTTGCTGTGTCAGCGCTGTGCAAGGCTTGTTGGTATTGTTTAATTTTGTATGTGTTAGTGTCTCCATTACAGTTTTAGTTTTGTATGTAGTAATTCGGAACTGCGCTTGTGTGCACATTTTCCCCCGCAAAAAATAGCAGAACTATTTGGTCGGTAATATATCGGACGCTAAGGCTACTCCCTACCGTGTTGCTCGAAGAAGGCAACGATCAGCCTGTGCGTGGGACATAATTATGATTATAAGCTAAAGCATCGAGGCTGGGCGCAAAATTCAAACATTTCTAGATAAAATCGTTATCATCGAGGATTTTTGTGTAAAATAGTGGATTCGGCGTAAAGTGACAATTTATACCTAAATCTTCTACGGCATTTATTTTTAAGCAAAAGTTTTAATACTCAATTCTGAATAAGTTATTGTTGACAGTCTCGACGCTTTAGCCTTAACGCTAAAGGTAAAGGATGGCATTTGCGGTCTTTAATCGGTACGAGTCCTACAATACCCTGCTGCCTTCACTGTTAGACGTTGCTAACACATGATTGTTAATTTTTGAGAATAATAATAAAATTATACAGACTAGCCTTCGCAACTGGAACACGAGGGACCTTTAGAAACACATGAAACTAATTATTACTACTACTATATGTTTACAGATGAACCATTTGCGAAAAATCACAACAATATTTAATTTGGCGCTCAAGGCGAAACATTCCGCCTTAATACCTACTCAATCACTGATCTCTTTTTATTTGACAGAGATGGTATTTATTCGTAGGTTCAGTGTACCTACCGAATGAAACCCAATGCTGGATCCAATAAGCTAAAGTAAGGTTGAACCTTCTTTCTATTCTCCATGGGATGAACGAAGTATCACCGATATAATATTGTTCTATTATTCAAATATTTATAAAACATAACATGCCATCACGCCTGTATTCCTCGAAAGGTTAGACAGAGGTGTACTAATGTACACCCACTTCACCGGTATGTTTAGGTTCCATGTAATAGGGGGCGAGCCTATTGCCATTAACCGAGCACAAATCTAGACTCCGAGCTGCTACTGAGAATTTAATAGAAAAACCCAGTAACACTAGGCTCGACCTGGGGATCGAACCCAGGACCTCTAGCGTAGCAGTCGCGCTTAGGGCAACTAAACTAATGAGGCAGTCGTAAATATTTTATTCCATTTATTCGAAGTTTAATCATATTGTTTACATACATACCATCACGCCTGTATTCCCCGAAGGGTTAGGCATATTGTTTACTTTTTTAAATATTAAAAAAAAAAACAGAAGATAAAATAAAAACATTTAAAAATACAAAAATAGTAGTCCACCGGTGTCGGGAGCAGAGTCCAAGCCACCGGTGGTCAGGGCCCCAGACCCAGAGTGAGGAACCTCATATCAATATGCGCCGTATCTAGGAGTAGGTACTGCTTTCTGTATCAAGCCATTGATCCAGCCACTCAACGAGAGCCTCCTTAGGTGTTGATCGAGGCTCTTGGCTATTAGGCCATTCGCTGACACAACGATTGGTACAATAATTATTGTTGAATCCACCCCCCACATGTTGACAACCTCATGTGCCAAATCAAGATACTTTAGTAAATATTTATAATTACGATTTTTAAGCAAAAGTTTTAATAGTAAATTGTGAATAAGTTATTGTTGATGTCACAATTTTTACTGACATGTACCTGGAATGTGTTATATCCGAAAAAATTGCAAAAAACCAAGAAAAAATTGAATTTCGCGCCCAGCCCCGACGTTTTAGCCTTAAGAAGAGAGTTCTTTTTCATATTTAATTGGTTGAAAAATATTTAGACTTAGATCTAAGGTACTTGATAAAACAATCGAAGGTACCGACATCTTTTGGATTTGTGTTTCTTTCCCCCATTGCTTCATCATCAACCCATTACATTGTCCCACTGCTGGGCACGGGTCTCTTCTCAATTCGAGAGGGATAGAGGCTATAGTCCGCTACGCTAGCCTACTGCGGGTGGGCAGACTTCACACGCCGTCAAGAAAATCTCTCAGGCGTGCAGGTTTCCTCACGATGTTTTCCTTCACCGTTTAAGCGCGTGATAATTAATTATTAATACGCACATGACTTCGAAAAGTCAGAGGTGCGTGCCTTGGATTCGAGCTCGAGACCTTTGACTTGGCAGTCCAATGGTCATATTAGTAGGCTATCACTACACTACACTACCCCATTGCTTACTATAATACAAAATTTTAATCATTACACTTCTTTAAATTACATTTGAAGTGAAAAAGTTTTAGACAAAAAAATAGTGGCCCGTGCCGCTCTCCTCCAACTACGCACGGACTTGAATTTTTTCGTCGACTTATCTTGCTGCTGGACGCCCGATACTCCTATTGCCATCCCTCGGCCACCATTCAATCGTTGCCCCATTCCGCCTCGCCAAGTATCCTGCCTACCCCGCACCGCCCACCTCCACTTCAGTTCTCAATACTCATGATCCTTCTTCCAACGTCTTGAACCTTAGTTTGTTTCCAGATCGTGGCGGATTGTAAACTTAGGAAGGCCTGTGTACCTAGCAGTGCGTGAAGTCAGGCTGTGGATGATGATGATAATTTTATACAAACCATTCATTGCCACATGATTGCCACCTATCATTTAAAGCAGCAATAAGCAATGGTCATCAGAGATTTTAAGTCTGATCTCTATTTAATTTTATTAGACATAAACACTGACCGAGTTTGAAGCCAATGTCATTATGTTGAGGGATGCTTGAATAAAATTGGAGTTTGAAGTTTTTTATTACTAATCTGTGATTTGAAATTATTGTGTGACTTTGAAGTACAAGTTTGGGGCTGCTGTATGAAAAATATAATTATCAGTCAGTATTTCGACAGTGCAACACTGATTTTGACAGTACAATTACGAAAACACAAGCGCATAAATGTCTCCCCCGCGATATTTTCGTAAGAAATGACTTCTACAAATGATGGAAAAGAAGTGAAAAGTAATCAAACAAGTGGCCCAAAAGGCAAAACATATTACATTGAACTTTACAAGGTAAGTTTTATTCTTATATCCATCAAGATCACTGTGAACAACGCGACGCCGTTGTGCTCGTCAGTCCACCTTGGCCGCCATATTTGTCTTCTAATAACTCTTGTTTTCATAAATCTCGGTGATCTGTTCATTATTTTGTACAAAATACGTAATACATATTGAGAGCAATAAATTGCTAATAATAATTACGCCGTATCTTGTTGACTAAATGGTTCCTCTCCATAGATGCTGCAAGTGTATGCACAGTGAAAAATCATGGTATATATAATTTTTATTTGGATAATAATAACTATTTAATTAGAATAACGCTTTTTATGCACCTCTGACTGTCGTAAGGGTGGATTCGGCAATGTAGTAAATGTATTATAGTTACCTAGTAACATGTAGGTATATGTACTTTGTAACCATCAGTGTATGATGACGGACAGCCATATCAAAACATCGCGAAGTCACGTACCTCCTGAAAAAATATCTGAAGTAAAAAATGTGACGAATCTATTTTTAAGTTAATCCTTTCGCACGTGTAACGTACATGGAATTTATTTGACCTATCAGCTGTTTGTTCCCTTCAGAGACTCTCATTTATTTTGTAAAATCATACCTATGTATAATTTGTTGTATAAGGTTCAGATTTCATTCCGGGTAATGATTGTAATGATTCTTACAATGTAAAAAAAGAATGAGTCGACTTCACTTTACTTCATAAGAGATATATTTATTTCATTTATGTCAGGCAGGATACTTCGTTAGGTTGTTGTTTAATTATAAATAATCTATAATGAGTTGTATACCTTCATAAAGCCAAATCTTACAGAAACATTACAAATTCTATTCGTTCTTGGCAATTCTGCCAATCCTTATTGCATTAACAGTGTGCAAGTCACTTGGTATCTCAACCAATACTGTTTTACTATTGACTTTCCTAAATGGTGGGCTAAAATGATCTGACTTTTGGTGAATAACAATATTATTCATGGACTTGAGGCTGCACAACAGGCACAACACCGAGTTCTAGTATAACAATATGCCACATTGTTTAAGCTTTTCAAACATTTAGAAATCAGCAAAAAAAAAAGTAGACCCTTTATGGTAACCTTGGTAACATACCATCATAGATAACAATCACCGAAGGGTCAGGCAGATTTATAATGATGTATAGTAACCAGCTGCTGGGCACCATTTACTAGGTGGCTAGCCTTTTGTCATTACCCAGACTTAAATCCTAAGTACAAGCTTCTAGTGAGATTTTCACAGAAAGACTTAAAGGCATTGTTCAACCTGGGATTCATTGAAGTAAATTCATAGAGTATTATTATTTGAGTTCCATCGTAAATAATCATTTTATTCAGGAAGAACATTCTCACTGCCAACTTCAGTAACTCCTCTTTTTTACAATTTGCTGTGGCAGATGAGCAAGTAGCCCATCTAATGTTAAGTGGCAACATAGAATGCAAGGCATAGAAAACATGCAAAAGTTCAGTAAAAAGACAGACATGGAACTTAAATAATAATTCCCTATATTCCATAACATCTGGGTATATATTATCTGTGTTATCCATTCTACTCTATTGATATGAAAATAACACAAGGTGGGTGTATATTATGTTGTTAATTCACATCACATTCCAGTCCCAAAAAACATATTGTGGTTGCATAAGGTTTTTAATACTTCAATAACCCAACTACTCTCGGAGGGATTGTCACCAACCTTAAAAGCTTGTTGGCCTTACTTGAGGAGTTAGTAGAGGTTTTATTAGCATTTTTGGATGTTACCCATAATCTCAGACTGATAGTTATCAAAAGGCATCTTAAATACCCAGCTGTTTCACAGGAATATCACTCATATGGCTTAAAACATAAGCTGTAGATAAGTATAATTTGCTAGTATATAAAAAATGTGTGTGCCAAATTCTTTATCATTATGTATGGTACAACTTATTGTTGTTATTACTCCATGTGTTCATGACTCACATCTTTCAGTTAAATGCTTCAAAACTGTATTTGAATAAAATTTATGTGAAGATGTAAATCATGTTTTTTAAAACATGTTTACATTGTTTCATTCTGTTAATTATGAACTATTTAAGTAGTATTCTGCTTAAAGTTAATTGTTTTTGCTCATTAGTGATGGTCACAGATGACTTGAGTATTATACATATATATCTGTTGAATTCTGAAACAATTAGGAGTTCTTGAAATAATTAAAAGGACTCATGATAGTGATAACTAGTATTCTAATTATGAATCCGGTATTGCTTTGTTATGGAAATACCAAATACCAAAAACCATAAGTTATGTAATGAAATGTCAATGGAAATATATTTCAAGATATTAAACATGAACATAATTTTATTTACAACTTAAAATTAAGTAAGAAAGCTGTAGAAGTTACAGATATCTGTTATTTGTTTACCCAACTATGGTAAAGCCAGGAGGAAGGTTTATGATTTAAGCTGCTCATGCTTTAAATATCTTTTAATCATAACTGCTCAGCAGTGAGACAATGTAATAATGGTTTATTGATGAACTTAACATTTCAATTAAATTATCAAAATTTCTAAAACTCACACAATCATACAATAATCATATCATAAAGAATTCTTGAACTTGTCTCACTTTGTCACAGTCCACTGCCCTTTCCTAAAGTGTAAGCATTTCAAAGGGAAAGGGGAGTTCAGTGACCTGTTGATTGAACTACCTGAGCTTTGTAACTTCAGGATTAAATTCAAGATTATATCTTGTGTAGTTTTGAACTCGATAATAATTACTTATTACATACTAGAAGATATATTTTTTTTAAAGCTTACTTGCAATGTGGGTCACACATTACTAGTAATCTTGCTAACCCCTCGTGCTAAGCTAAATGCTTGTGTTACGAGTGGGTTCACGTCGGTAGTGAAATGGGTGGGTTTCGAACCGACAACCACATGATCGCAAGTCCGACGCCCTAGCCACTAGGCTACCGCTGCTTAAATATTATTTAGCACTAGTCTAAATTAGCTAAATTATGTAAAAATCAATTGCCGTTCGTTAGTCTCGCTAAAACTCGATAATGGCTCGACAGATTTTGACGTTTTTTTTTATTAGTTTGATTCAGAATTGGACCCAATAGGTGGCGCTGCGATCGAGATCGGCTAGGACGTCTGTTGGGACCACCAGTAAAATATTAAAGATGTGACATCAAAATCTGTATGTAGCAGATACATACCGAAACCCACCCATTGCACTACCGACGTGGATCCACTCGTAATACAAGCATTTAGTTTAGTACGAAGGGTTACCAAGAATTATAGTAATGTGCGACCCACATTAATTAATTTCTGACTGCCTCATTAGTCTAGTGGTCCCGAGCGCGACTGCTACGCTAGAGGTCCTGGGTTCGATCCCCAGGCCGAGCAGTGTTATTGGGTTTTTCTATGAAATAAAGTCGGGATTTATTAAAACTCCGTTAATGGCAATAGGCCCCCTATTACATTAGACCAAAACATACCGGCGAAGTGTGGGTATACTTTTGTACACCTCTGCCTATCCCTTCGGGGAGTTCAGACGTGATGGTATGTTTAAAAAAAAAGAAATAATACATACATACATACATATTGTCACGCCTGTCTCCCATGGGGGTAGGCAGAGACTATAGATTTCCACTTGCTACGATCCTGGCACACTACTTTCGCTTCATCTACATTCATTAATCTCTTCATGCATGACCGTCGGTTTAGGGTGCTCGGAACCTGGCCTTTTTTAAGAACATCCGCAATTTGGTTGCGGTACGTTCGCCGAGGTCTTCCCCTTCCAACTCGTCCATCCATACTCACCATATATACTTGTTTCGTCAATCTCCGTTCATCCATTCTCTCTACATGACCAAACCATCTTAACATACCTTTCTCAATCCTTGTTACTACATCTTCTTTCACTCCACAACGCTCCCTTATCACACTGTTTCTCACTCTATCTTTTAGCGTAACACCACACATACTTCTCAAAGCTCTCATCTCTACAGCATTTATTCTGCTTTCATGTTTCTTCTGCCATACCCAACTTTCACTACCATACATTAGTGTCGGCGCCAACACTCCCCCAATCACAGCCAGCCGTGCCTTTTCGGACACTTTCCGACTATTCATGAAGGTGTGTAGCGCCCCATTCACCTGGTTACCAGCACTCACTCTCCTTTCAATGTCACTCTTATGTTTACCATCTCTAGTAAACATAGAGCCCAGATATACAAACTCTTTCACTTGTTCTACTCTTACGCCACCTATCAAAATATTGCACGCTGTCATAACTTCATCCCTTTCAAAGACCATCACTTTTGTCTTGCTTACATTCACTTTCATTCCCTTACTCCTAAAAGCACCGTCCATAATTGTTACCATCTTCTGTAACTCCCCCTCCGATGGAGCAAGGATAACTTGATCATCGGCATAGAGGAGACATTTGACGAGTAACTCATTCATCCTTAAACCACATTCGCTCTCTTTCAAATCCTTCAGACAACTGTCCATGAATAAGTTGAACAGCCACGGTGACGCTACACATCCTTGTCTAACACCCTTATTGATGTCAAACCATTCAGTATAGGCCCCGTTTATCCTGACACACGCACTGGAACCCTCATAGAGCGATTTCAGTGCCCGAATCAGGCTGCCATTCACCCCATACATGGACAGTGCTGACCACAATTCATTCCTAATCACTCTATCGTAGGCCTTTTCCAAATCTACGAATGCGCAATAGACTTTTTGGCCATTGGCCAAACATTTTTCGGCTATGCATCGCAAGGAAAAAACCTGATCCGTACATCCCATGCTCTTTCTAAATCCCGCTTGCACATCCCATATTTTGTCCTCTGTTCCTTTCACGACTCTCTCGATCAAAACTTTTGCATACAATTTACCGACAACGCTGAGAAGGCTAATGCCTCGGTAATTTTTGCAGTCTTGCTGTGACCCTTTTCCCTTGTAGAGTGGCACAATCACGGCTTTGCTCGAGTCTTTTGGTACAAGCCCGTTACTCCAGCACAAGTTGAAAAGGCGGTACAGTTGACTAGCTACCACGCCTTGTCCAGCCTTCAGCATTTCGGTCGATATCCTATCATATCCTGCAGCTTTTCCCAATTTCATACTATCCAACGCTTTCACAATTTCATCCATACCAATACTATCCTCACTTTCTACTGTTTCATCCATTATCGTGGTAGACACCTGTACTAACTCCCTTTCAAACAATCCTTCAAAATATTCTTTCCATCTTTTTAACATGCTTATTTCCCCGTTCACGAGACTTCCATCTTGGTCTCTGACTTTATTGAGCTCCGAGGTCTTTGTTTTTCCTCGAGCTCTTTTTATGGATTTCCAGAAAAATTTAATGTTACGCTGGAAATCCTCAGACAACCGTTTATCGAAATAATCAGAAATAATAAACCGGCTTTTAAAAAAAATCTCTGGGACGGGAGGGGAACCGAGGGAAATAGGCAGTTTTCAGCAATAGAGTGATTAATGAGGAAGATTTATATGTAGTATACATGCGTATGAAAGTAGAGAAGCCGTGAAACCACGTGGGCGAAGCCGTGGCCGGAAAGCTGGTTAGATAATATTGACATTGTTAATCTGTAGAGTTTGTAGTGACTCATCTGATGTAGGATTCTCCATTTGTCTTTGAGAATTATTTATTGTTTGATTGTGGAGTGATATTCTGTATATTTTTAATGATCTGTAATCCTCGTATATGAGGAAAAATATTAAGTTAACTATGATGATAAATATACTCAATATGTGGTATAGATACCTAAGTGCCAGTGATGAGCTTCTATGAGGCGTTAATACCTGAAGTACCAAAGTAAGTAGATACACAAACAAAAATCGAAAAATTATTGGTTTGGCTTCTATTGCTCTTACAGAGTCCTAATGTTATATTTTTAAATATCTTCTATGTGCAGACATTGCTAATCTTCCAGTAACAAGTCTTACAATGATAGTAATGGAAACTCTGACCTATGCAAAGCAGCAGTTTTGTTTAATATATTTTATAACAGTGCTATATTAGCATGTTCAACGGACATAAAACAAAGTGGTCTACTAGAATACAAACTGCGCTAACTATAAGGATAACTTTGATAAATCTGTTATTGAATCATCATCGCCACGCCTGTGTTTCTCTAAGGGTCCAGCAGAGGTGTACTTTTGGTCTATTGTATAATTTCATTTTCCCGTGAGCCACGCGCAGCACAAAACTACGGGCTTGTACGATATTATGAACCTTTAGTGGTCAACTGCAGGGCAAAGGTCTCCCTACTCTTCTTACACTTCTCTCTTCCGCTGCTGTATAGGAACAGTCTGAAGAGTCCAGCTCATCCCGCCATCTCCGTCTGGGTCTGCCGCGTTGTCGTCTGCCATTAAGTGGGACTCATTGTGTTGTCAGTTTGGCCCAGTGTTCGTCTGACAGATGTGTCCTACCCCAGTCCCATTTCAGCGTGGCAGGTTTCCGAGTGACGTCTTATATGTGACGGTTTATAAGTTTTATACCCGGAATACTCTTCCATAGCTCTCTGACAACCCTCGATAATCCAATAGAAAATCCAATAACATAGACCAGAACCGTTACGTTCAGCGTTGCATCTTAGATAAAGTCAACAAATTGAAAGAGACTTTCAGTAAAGATCGATGGTCGCAGTTCCCCAATTTCGTCATCGACGACGTCCGGATTTGTATGGGATTTAAATGCGCTTTGTCCATCAGAGACACTATCGCGTCAATGTGTTCGATAACGGTCTATTTCAACACCCTGCCATTTGTTGACATTAAAATGAAGTGGATTATTTTGCTGCTGGTTCAAAATCGGTTCAGTTGATAATGAGATTACCCCCTACAGCCTCACAAACGTTATCTCTTTATAATATTAGTATAGATAAAAGTAATATAAACTTTAATGTAAATCTTTATCAGTATCATCATCCTATGATACCACCAATACCACTACCGGCACTAATATGCTGACACTGCTGAATGTAGACCTCAATCAGATTGTGCAATCCAGTCTTGAGTCTTGTTCTACTTTCATCCAAGTGGCTTATTTGGCTCTCCAGCTTGAATTACGTCTTCGAACCATCTTTATGTTGGACCCCCAACAGTGGCGTAGCGTGCCTTGGAGGGGCCCTGTATCACAATTAGTTGGGGGGCCCAAATGAAGGGTAAAGATTTTTTTATAACCTCCCTTTTCTGTTAACTTTTTTGTATGACAGTTTTTTTATGGTTTTTTTTCGGGAAGTACGACATTAAGTGACTCTATGGATAACATTTTATTAATTTTTGCTTACACACGTTAGGGAGCACTGGAGCCCGGGGGCCCCGTATAATTGATACGGCTGATACAGCGGTAGCTACGCCACTGACCCCCAACTATAAGCGCAGGGTCTTGCCGTCCCCTCGGCTACCATTAATTCCTTGCCTTACACAATTCGCGTAATGGACTCGGTGCCCAAGAACAATAAATATTTAACTGTGTCTTTAATTTGTTGAGGGGTTAAGAGATCAACATGTTATATTATAATTTGCATATGGTCTTGGATGGCTGTTAATTTAAAAATTGAATTAAAACCGAGCTAGTTCGAAGCAAATTTCATAAACACTAGCTAAGGTTGAAAAGTTATGATTGTAGTTGTACTTGTTATGTATTCCAGTGTGATAAACACTGGTGTTTTATAAACTTATCAGTTTATGGACAGTTGGACACATTTTATATTTCTTGTGTCTCCACAGACATCACTACAAATTGTAGACTAAAGTCCACTCAGCGATCACTTTGTGTATGTACGGGCTAATCTCAGAAACTACTGTTCAGACTTTCATACGGTTTTACGCTTTAATTTATTGAACATATCGAAGAATAAAAGGTCTACTCAAAGCTACTATGACAATTTTATTTTATGACATAGTGTTTGGGTTCCAAAATGTTTGCTGGACTTTCAAAGAAAGAAAAGAAACAGAACAAATTATTATTCCCTCAACCAAGGACACACAGAGACATAATATAAAATAACACAATAAAATGAATAGAATAAAAAAAAGTATTTAAACAAATATCAATTTAACCTGGCAACACTGTTCCAATGTCACAAAGAGGCTTGAATCATTGAGTTTGTTACAGCGTTTCGTCTACTGTCAGGTTAAATGCACGGTCTAAAAAAAGTAAATTTGATAGTAATTATTTACTTCTGCAGCTCAATAAGGCTATTATCTCTTCTAAGTTATCTGACTTCCTCACTACTAATGTATTTATTGTTTGTTATCTATAACTCGTTAACTGATAATCCCATTCAGATCTGTGTTTAAAAATAACCGTATGAGGAGTTGGTATTTAAAATTTGTATGTTAATGCATCAAACTGTACTATAATTGATAAAACAATTTCAAGTATTTGTTGATAAACCTGTAGCCCCTTTATAGATGTTATATTCAACTAGCTGATTGCTGTAATGTATGATAATAATTAGATTCCTACGTAGAACAGTGTACTTAGGTTTTTAATTTTAGACAAACTTCTAGGAATACAGGCTTGATTATGTCATGTTGGGCTTGAAAATAAAACTACTATTTATAGACTTTGTTACTTATTATTAAATTCCGATGTTTTGCTGTAAAGGTCAGTTCTCCTTTCAGAAGAAAATAGATCGCTTTTACCGACAACACCTCCCACTGTATCATTTTATTATAGGTTTCCGCCCGCGTGGACTATACGTTTCTTTTAATTTAACTGGATAATATAAAGCCTATGTCACTCAGAAATAGTGTAGGTTTCTATTGGTTAAAGAAATTTCAAAATCGGTTCAGTAGATCCGGAGATTACCCCCTACAACGTCACAAACTTTACCTCTTTATAGATTATGGCTACAAGTCAACATAAACAAATCCAGTTTAAGCTGATCTGGCATTATATAATGCTTCCCATACAGTAAGTGGCCAGCGTAAACTGGATTTGTATATTGAAATAAAACTACTTTTTTGATATTATTTAATTCCCGACGTTTCGGATCCTTTACAGCATCCATGGTCACGGGTGGATTTGTATAGCTTGATGCCGTGCGTACTTAACAGTCGTTTTTGGTGTGCAATAAAGAATATTTTATTCTAAGTAAATATTTTTTCCTTTAGGCGCTCGAGGCGGGGCTGAATGGCGACTGCGAGCTCCGCGAGCGCACACGACATCTGTGCGAGGCCTGGCGCCGCATCTACAGCCTCTGCCAGCATTCTGCGGCGACGACGCACCCGCACCTGCTGAGCTGGCTGCAGAGGCACACCGCTAGGACTGTGCTGCAGGTAAGGCCGTCCATGACCTGTAATTTTGATCATTCGGTCTACGAGGTTCCAAAGTATTTCAATCATCAACTCATATACTGTTCTACTGCTAGGCACGACTCACCTCTGTGAGAGGGATAAGGCAATACATACATACATATTGTCACGCCTGTCTCCTATGGCGGTAGCCAGAGACTATAGATTTCCACTTGCTACGATCCTGGCACACTACTTTCGCTTCATTAATCTCTTCATGCATGACCGTCTGTTTAGGGCAATAAGGCCTAATTTAATAAGGTCTAGTTTAATAGTTTAATTGTAATAAACCATTAAACTTTGAAGGATTTGATCACTTAGACGGACAATGTACAAACTGGAAAGAAAGAAATGCATTTTTTTTACGTACGTAGATACACACGGTTACACATTAATATAAACAAGGAGTTCTGATGGCAGTGTAGGCAAAAAAATTAAGAGGAATGTAGAATAGTTGTATTTGTAGTGCCAAGGAGGACTTTCTTTTTTTTTAGTTTCTTTTATTTTAAGCCTATAAGACCATCGCCTATAAAACTGTGGTACTAGAAAACGTTGCCTATAACATCAACGCCCATAACAAACCCAACCCAACCAGACCTTTGTCTTCGTACCTCATGGGGCAAGTATATGTCGTCATTTCTCACGACAGTCAGCCTGGATAACCTATAACAAAAGCGGGCGTTTAAAATGACTTTATTCGTATTATTCATAAATATTTTGAACTAAGTTCCTTGCCTTTGACACGCATATTTAATAATTTCACTTTGTAAACTTATGTTGAACCATTATACATATTTATGAGAAATATCGTCAATTTTAGTCTATGTATATATCAACTAGCTTTCCGCCCGCGGCTTTGCCCGACTATATGTTTCTTGTCATTTTACGGGATAATATTATATAGCCTAGATGTCACTCAGGAATAACGTAGCTTTATATTGTTATAAGATTTTTTCAAATCAGTCAAATAGTTTCAGAGCCTATTCAATGCAAACAAACAATCAAATCTGTCACACTGACATCGTACTTGCTGCAAAAGCATGTCCTATCGGTTGAGAAGCACATATTCTACAGATGTCACTGACGTTACTTCAAAGACGTGAATCAAAAATGTGAAGGCAAATTTCGACTTGACGGTGGGACTCGCAGTGGCTTAGCAGTCATAGCGTCTGGTGTATTTAACCAGAAGACGCAGGTTCGAATCCTGCCCGCGGTCGTATTTTTTCTTCACTAAAATAACTTAATAATCCAAGCTTTCCTCTTTATAATATTAGATTAAACATATATTTACGCTATGACCAACAGACGGAATGGCAGTCGCCAAACAGTAAAGATGACCATAAACTCCTTGAAGAGGCCATCAATACATTCATCAAAGAGTGCGAGTCTCGGTCGGGGACCAGCAGAGAAGCAGGTCCACCGCCATGGGAGACACAACTGCTGGCGCGGGGCGAGTGGTTCAAAAGGATACTCGCCAACCCCTGGGGTCACCCAGTCCTTAGGGTCCTACTGGACCCCAGGGGAGAACCGCCGTCAGATCAGGAAGGTAAGTTGTATATCAGGTTCATTATTTTGTGGTTGCAGTCCTAAGCACGGCTGCTACACTAGAGGTCTTGTGTTAAATTCCTAGGTCGAGCAAAGTATTATTGAGTGTTTCTATATCATTATTAATTTATCAGTAGGTAACTGCTCCCAGTTTGGGTATGTGCCCGGAGAAAGGCAATAGGCTCGCCGCCTATTATATGAGACCTAAACATACCGGCAAACTGTGGGTGTTCATTAAGAACACCTCTGCCTAACCCTTCGGGGAATATATGCGTGATGGTATATTATGTTAATTTAGATTAACGAGACTTTGTGAGATATAAATTGATAACTCATAACAGCGAAATTTAATCTTGCTTATATTATCTTACAGAGATTTTTGGGTGCATTTAACATGATCTACTACACTCTTATTAGAATTGCTAAATAATTTTATTTACTGATTATAATTAACGTGGAGCGTAGCGTTTCGTACGGTGAATGTGGAGCGCCAGAGGCCCAATTCCTTCCTCAGTCCCCTTACTTCTCCTTTCCTTCCCATTTCCTTGGCTCGACTCTACAGCTCCTTTGGTATTGCAGATCTCCGTGGGTGACGATGACTACTTACCATCAGCTCGCCTGCTCGTTTGCCGAGTTATCCCATAAAAAAACAAACTTACTTGAATATTTTGATTTCTTGTATTTCTTAAAAACACTCCCAATCTGTTTGTTGCAGTGCTAGAATGGCTGAAGGAGGAGCGCGGTGTGATGTTCGTGACGCGGTTACGACAGCTAGCAGCGTCCAAGTGCGACGACCTAGCTCTGTCTCTATCGTCCGCCGTCATGGACAGAGTACGCGCATGCTCAGAACTGCCCACTGACACAGATGGCGAGCAGGCTGCAGATGTCAAAGGTAATTATCATAATAACTTCGCCTCTTCTCAGCTTAGCCGATTCGCTCTTGGCAGAGCGTTCGTGGCCGTCATGTAGAAGTGTTGTTGGCAGATGATATTTATTTCTGTAAATAGATCTTTTAAAGACACTTTGACAAGACGATTTTTTACATTTTTTTTTAACTAGATGGCGCCGACTTTTCCTATCTGACGACCTATGAGAAGAAACGTCGAAACAAACTCGGAGAATCATGGTCTCTTTTAAAGTCCAGACAATAGTTATGTTATTAGATATGCGAGTTTAACAATGTAGGGCAAAATCTGAACAGGCCTTTTGAAGAAAGAGCAATAGCAGCTTATAAATTTCTATTATAAGGTGACCACGCATTGTATAGGCATTCTGTAAAACACAGATCAAATAAAACGTTAAGATGGAACTTTGCGAACAAAAAAGTGAGGCTGGCTAAAACTACGCCATGCCGTGTACAACACACAATTACACGCACACACACTTTGTTGGCAAAGTTCCATCTTAACTTTTTATTTGATCTGAGCTGTAAAATTAGAAGTCAAACTAAACTGGAAGTATATAGCTTGGTATGTAATCGAGCGTACTACCATAATGTTATAACAATATTTGTAAGCAATTGTCCTGTTTTCAAGGAAACTCCTTGAAAAATTTTATAGTATAGAAATCTTAACATTTCTCTTTACTTGCAGACAAACCGCAGCCTGAAAAGAAGCCGACGTTTGAAGATATCCTGAAAACCGAGGCGGGGTTCACGATGGACGTGTGGGAGCTGCTTATAGACATGGAGTTTGTGTTGCTCCACAAACGAGACAAACGGACGAGGTGTATAGAGCTGGTGAGTTTATCTTTCATGAAGACGCCCATGCTGTAAAAGTCTATAAGATTTTAGGATCAAATGAAGCAAATCATCCTAGTACTAAGTTGAAGTAGATTTAACAAAATAAAAAATAGTTTTTCGAGCACGGTCGTGTCTCCAGTTACGGTAACTTCTAATATAGAAAAGTTTTTAAATTCGAATAGAATAATTTTTAATTCCAAGCAGTTTTAATGTTGGTGAATGGTGTGCTATAAACCCTAATTATATGTTATTGTGAATTTTAACTATGCTAATAAACTTGCTAGCATAAGCATATGCTATGTATCTTGACAAGTAACTATACGAATATTTGCAGGCCAAACAAACACCCCTCCGAAGTGGATACCAGCTCGTGGAGAGGCTTCAGAGCCGGCTTGAGACTTCTCCACGCGAGAAGAAACTGTGGAAGAACGCCAAAGAAGTTGCTACGCTTATTGCCCAGGTATAGAATTACATACAATTCGCCTGTATTTTCTGAATTCACACAAATTTGCTTCTATATTTTGTGTTACATACAATTTGCTTGTATTTTTATAATATAACATTGGAGATGTGATGTAAAGTGAAAAAATTATTCAAACACCAAGACCTTTTTTGATGTGTTCGACATGACATAAACAAGGAAAAGTGTGTACCTATTTTTAAATGTGTAGTATTTGCTATATTTTTGGGGACATAGGGAACTGTACATCAAAAATAACTGTACTGTGGACTGTACAGTTTGTCCGAAATAACTCACGTTGGCTGAAGTTAGCCATTCCGAACTACTGCGTTAGTGAAGTCGCTTATTCAAGTGTTTCTATACATAAATATTTATGAAGATAAAATAGTTATTAAAATAATCACAAATGCAAAACATACATGACACCCAATAGTCTTTACGCCGACTCGTTCTAATAAAATTAACCACTACTAAACCACTTGTGGACAAGGGGCTGTCCATTAATCACGTGAGGATCGAAATGGGGGGGGAGGGGTCCATAAAAAATCACGAAATATCACAAGGGGGGAGGGGGGGTGTTTTCGGCAAAAGCGCCACAAATTTTATAAAAAAAATAAGATTATTAGTAGGTACTAAAAAATACACGTGATATAGGTGTGGGGGGAGGGGGCTAGTCTTAAACCTCACCATGTACATCACGTGATTAATGGACGGCCCCCAACTTCAGACAGGCTGAGTTATTTGCATCAAACTGTACATCTAGATTTACAATCTACTTACAATTTACTATCATCAACCGGATCCTCCCTTTGGTTGAAGGGGCAATACATCCCGCCTTTCAACAGTAGTGACCCCTGCGTGATCTGCTATTCTGGTTTGACGTTAGCTTCTGGAATAGCCTTCGGAGTTCAGCTATTTCCTTAGTCAGATCGCTAAGCACTGAGCTAGGGATAGGGCTGTTAACCGCGGCGATCTTTGGCGTTGTAGAAGCGTGGTCATTCACTCTATCGGCTAAGTCGGCTAGGTCCTCTAGTGAAGCTGTACTGGATTGACCTGCGAGTACTGCCTGGGTGCCATGCGGAAGGCGACTGGTCCATATCGTCCTTAAAAAGTCATCTGGTACGTCCAAGCCTGTGAGACTTGAGGTGGCGGAGAAATTGAGAAGGCTTGCGATCTCTAAGCTCTTCGTGCATCAACAGCTGTTTGATCTTCTCATTGGACGCGCTAAGCCTCTTAATAAACTTTGTCGCGGGCGGGTCGATGATGATATCCTTCACCTCCCTTGAGTGCTGATTGTCGAGGTGTCCAATTAAATTTCGTGAGATCGCTCGTGATCCCAGCGATGGCAAATTGACCTTCGACTTGGGCATACCAAACATCGGGTTCCTCAGCCCAAAAAGATGGTACTCGTACGCCTTCTTTAAAAACGTTGTTCGTATCGACATTTTTTATCGACATTGTCCCATCACTAGTGCCGGGCAGCGGTGACGATGCCGCGCCTTGTGCGTCTTTATGTAAATCCTTTTCCATTTTTGAGGTTCATCAGTTTGGTAATGAGTGTGTGGATTGATTGGTGTAAGCAGGGCCTTAGCCCGCCAGGCAAAAACACCTGCCTGGTTGGAGGATCCTCCCTTCGGTTGGAGAGGCAACACACCTCGCCTCTCTACACTATTGTGAATATAAATATGTGTGTTTTGTAACGGTAGGTTGTGATAACCCGGTGCATGGTGGTGCCGGTGTGCAGCGGGCCCTCGCGCACGGCGCTGTACTGCTGCGCGCGCTCGCTGGTGCGCGTGCTGGGCGCGCGCCTGCCCACCGCCGCGCGCGCACTCGCCGCGCCCGCCGCCACCGCCAGGCACCTGCACACGCTGGCCGCCGCCGTCGACGCACAGGTACAGGTACAGGTACAGGTACCGCCGCGCGCGCACTCGCCGCGCCCGCCGCCACCGCCAGGCACCTGCACACGCTGGCCGCCGCCGTCGACGCACAGGTACAGGTACAGGTACAGGTACCGCCGCGCGCGCACTCGCCGCGCCCGCCGCCACCGCCAGGCACCTGCACACGCTGGCCGCCGCCGTCGACGCACAGGTACAGGTACAGGTACAGGTACCGCCGCGCGCGCACTCGCCGCGCCCGCCGCCACCGCCAGGCACCTGCACACGCTGGCCGCCGCCGTCGACGCACAGGTACAGGTACAGGTACAGGTACCGCCGCGCGCGCACTCGCCGCGCCCGCCGCCACCGCCAGGCACCTGCACACGCTGGCCGCCGCCGTCGACGCACAGGTACAGGTACAGGTACAGGTACCGCCGCGCGCGCACTCGCCGCGCCCGCCGCCACCGCCAGGCACCTGCACACGCTGGCCGCCGCCGTCGACGCACAGGTACAGGTACAGGTACAGGTACCGCCGCGCGCGCACTCGCCGCGCCCGCCGCCACCGCCAGGCACCTGCACACGCTGGCCGCCGCCGTCGACGCACAGGTACAGGTACAGGTACAGGTACCGCCGCGCGCGCACTCGCCGCGCCCGCCGCCACCGCCAGGCACCTGCACACGCTGGCCGCCGCCGTCGACGCACAGGTACAGGTACAGGTACAGGTACCGCCGCGCGCGCACTCGCCGCGCCCGCCGCCACCGCCAGGCACCTGCACACGCTGGCCGCCGCCGTCGACGCACAGGTACAGGTACAGGTACAGGTACCGCCGCGCGCGCACTCGCCGCGCCCGCCGCCACCGCCAGGCACCTGCACACGCTGGCCGCCGCCGTCGACGCACAGGTACAGGTACAGGTACAGGTACCGCCGCGCGCGCACTCGCCGCGCCCGCCGCCACCGCCAGGCACCTGCACACGCTGGCCGCCGCCGTCGACGCACAGGTACAGGTACAGGTACAGGTACCGCCGCGCGCTGCACTGCTCGCCGCGCCCGCCGCCACCGCCAGGCACCTGCACACGCTGGCCGCCGCCGTCGACGCACAGGTACAGGTACAGGTACAGGTACCGCC